>CM059280.1:14770379-14797879 GCA_030347295.1 Setipinna tenuifilis | reverse complement strand
TTAAATTATTAAAAAGGGCAATTACTGTCAAGCAGAACTATGGAAAATTATTAATTCAGACAGGTTTTGCATGCTTGCATGTACGCTTGGTATGTTATTGGGGAAGATGCTGAGACAACCTCTGCTATAAAGGTGAAGGAGGTAGTGGTTATTGTTCGATTATTAAAAAGGGTAGTTATGTCATATTTTTTTAGCAAAACTACGAAAAGCCTTTGAAGAAGGAAACAATTGGAGGGAGAGGAAGAGGAGGTTGTAGGGCTAAAACTAAGAAAAATCAGTTGTTTCAGAGATTTTTAAAGAAAAACTTTAAAAAGTTGATTGTTTCAAAGACTTTTTGCTTGCTTGCATGTATGTGTGATGACTTGTATGGTAGTGGTGTGACACTGTCCATCCATCTTATACAGGAGAAGCCCAGCGTCCTGAGACAGAGGATATGAACGAGGTGGAGAGACAGCAGGTGCCAGTCCAACCCCGCGTCACCACACCCAGACCAAAGCCCAGGCCCAGACCCACCCCTCCCAGGCGCCCTGCAGCCAAGCCCTCAACCCCGAAGTCTACACCCTTCCTGGGTAAGCCTTTATATATTCATAAGCTTGCCTTATCTAGTATCAGTATTGGAGCATCTGTGTTGAAAAAGAACCCATAATGTTACAACAACATTACCCATAACAACAAAATTATTTTCGTTGCTTTGCAGCCCAAAATATTAAATGTGAGACTAAGATGAGAGACAAGTGCAGAGGAGCCACCTGCAATAGGTTAGTACACATACCTAATACCTCGTTTTAAACACCTGGTCTGCCTAATATCCTGCTACCATACTCATTTGTTGCCTTTAATGACTTTAACAGGTATAAGTGTCCCGCTCACTGCATGAACAAGAAAGGCAAAGTGTGGGGCACACTGTTTTATGATGTGGTAAGTTACTAACTGTGAGTTTCCATAGCGATTTTGTGCTTAACACTTCAAAGGCATTTTTCATTAAGAGGCTATGATCTCATCCCCCAGCAATCAAGCATCTGCCGTGCTGCAATGCACTATGGGGTCATAGACAACAATGGGGGTGTGGTGGACGTTACAAGGAAGGACAGACTACCATTCTTCGTAAAGTCAACAAAGAACGGCATTGAATCTTTCAGGTATGTTTTAGCTAAAAAAATGTTGGAGAAAATTATAGTGCTACAGTACCATAGTTACAATATAACCTAGTACCTTTAAAATGGCAATACAGGATAAGCTGAATGAGACTCCTAATCACATATATCTGTCCTTTTTTTAGTAAATACAAACCTGGAAATGCATTTGTTGTGGCAAGGGTAGAGAGTAAGTATCCTCAATTTAGAATGAATGCATGCCATCTCTGTTTTTCCATTTTATATATCGATGATGTTGCATTATAGTTTTTTAATGTCTCACAATCCACTTTCCTGCTTTACCTTTACAGGGCAGTCAGTGGACTGCTATGCAACAGTTGGGGAGATTTGTCCATACAAGAAGCCCCACACCAACTGCCCAAGGTTCATATTTCTGTTCTGATTTATAAAACAACCAAACAGATATGACAGTCAGTGGATTTATCTTTTAATGCTCCAATACCCAAACCAGTAATCACACCAGAGTTTTAAGCCAGTGCTTGACCAATGCATAATTGTTTTTCTGGAATTTTTCTTATTTCCAAGAAGCCAAACCAGATATGTCTTTATCACCTTCCAAACTGCCCAAAGTTTTTGTTGTCCATTTCCATATGTCTGTGTGTATAGCTTAAACTCAAACCCACAAATTGACTTCTGGAATGCTGCAGAGTTTCCTTCTGAGGTCATAAATGTAGTTATGCTCGTCCTGTCCCCTCTGACTGACTCTGTATGTCCTCTGTGTTCTTTGACAGGGTGTACTGTCCCCCAAGCTGCAGGAACCAGCCGTCTTACTGGGCTCCAGTGGTTGGAAACAGCATCTACACTGATGTGAGTGAAATCTGGGGCTCTACTCCTCTATTGCAAGGGCATATGGATTTTAGCTCTGACCTGATTTATGGGGGTGGTGGGAGGGATGATGGGTAACGTTAAGCGCCAACGAACACTTAAGAGGCCATGCAGTTCTGCCGTAGCGGGCGGGCGGGCGGTCGACGACCGCGAGAGCGTTTACTGAAAGGCAGCTCGGAAACACGCACAGAACGTGAGCGGTGGCGGCGGAGCGGAGCATAGCAGCGTGGCAGCCAGTAATGCCTCTGACAGAAGCGCCCCGACCGCATCCAGCTGCTCACTCCCTGATCTGGAGAGCTCGCCTTCTTCTGACTCACTGCTGGCACCGGGGCCGCCATGACTAAGGAGGCCAGGCACTGGAGAACTGGAGCGGGTCCGAATCCCAAAAACCCAATCCCTCCTCTCTAGCTGTGAGGGAAGCCTCCACTCACCACTCATCATCTCCTCTGAATTTATCATGTCATTTCTGACTTAAGACCCTCGGCTCAGATGGATCCAGATATTCCATCATCATAATTTACATGAGCCCGTATGTCAGACATCCTGAATCACTGCAGTTTCAAACCAGCGCAAGGCCCAGAAAATGCAACCGTATTTCAGTTTGTATTATCGAATACTTTTCTGCCACTGCATAAGGTGCAGTACGCATCTAAGCTGCTCTGACAGATTTGCTCATCTAATGAGACAACTTTCCTCAGACGGTTTGGCTTTGAACAGGGACAGGAAGCAATGGTTTGGATTTAAACCAGCCACCCAGTCTGATGGGTGGAATAGCAGTCCTGTCTGGGATCGTCATCCCCAGAAATGGTGTCTTGGTGTCACACACTGCAAAAACAAGGCATCATGTAAATGTTCGTTTATCCTCAAGGCTATATTTAGAACCATTTACAAGCTACATCTTTATCTTTCCCTTAAGCTTCCCGTGTCAGCCTCACGCTGTCCGTAAAAGCACATAACTCTTGCCAAACTAATTGAATTTCAAAGGCTAGCCCTGCATATTGTTTGAACTTATCTGCCCTGTGTGAAGGGGAGCGGTTGTCTAAACTTATTGCCCCTGGTTGAACCTCCTGCCTTTGGCTTATTCCAGCAGCATTCCGCTGCAAAAGCCACAAGGCTGTCCAACTGGCCACACATCAGTGCTCTCCCAGGAGACCTCAAACAATCTCCCAACTCTCCCACTGTTTCACGGTCCTCAATCCAGACCCACCACACGAGAAGAAGGGCAAGAAAAAACATGAGTTTGTGGGGGAAAAAAGAGTGGAGCATTGTGATAAAACTGCCTCACTGGTGACTATTGGGAAGTAGGGTCCAGGCAGGAATCCAGAGGCAAGGCAGGGATGAAGGAGGGGCAGTAGGAATGGTGCAGTGACCTGGTTTGAAATGTGACCCTGGCATGGGCCCTTGGAGGGTGGAAGGGTGGCGAAGGCGGGTGGGTTGATGCGAACAGTCCGTGCCGTGCAG
Source organism: Setipinna tenuifilis (assembly GCA_030347295.1). NCBI lineage: Eukaryota > Metazoa > Chordata > Actinopteri > Clupeiformes > Engraulidae > Setipinna > Setipinna tenuifilis. The sequence goes on along the minus strand of CM059280.1, from coordinate 14,794,439 downwards.
GCTTCTGATAAGAGCCCAGGGGTGTGGCCAGGCTGGAGCCGGTGCTGTCAGACGGGTCGTGAGTCCCGGCGCTGACTTGAGACCCCAAGGCGCCTGGCGTGCTCCTGGACTTGCGGCTGGGCGCAGGCTGGGCCTCTGCATTGCAGCGATCTGGTGCGAATCAGCCGCTTTTACTCCCTAATTCCAGTGATGTCAGCGGTCTGGGTTCCCCTCAGCTGAGGTCATGTGTTTGCAACCAAGGCCATTGCCCTTATATGCCAGGACTGCATGTGGAGCTGGGGAGCATGTTCATTCAGTGAACAGGGAGGACGCTCATTGCCATGTCCTTTTTGCACAGTTGGTAGAGTAAGGCCTCATGTGTGAACACAAACTGTTCTGAGGAAGCCGGAACGTGTACAGTCAGTATGGATGGTTTAGCAATTCATCCACTTTTAGTAATTTATTCCCTTTTTAGTTAGAGATAGATTTGAGCACTTCACACATAGCTAATGTGTGTAGTGTTAAAATGTACCAATTCTGTGTACTTTTATTTGTTTTATAGAAAAAGTAAATATGAAGCAGGATAAACAGTATAAATGATGGGAAACGTGGAGGTATTTTTTATCTATCAGGGAGAAAGTGGTAATAATTAAAGCTGTACTTTCTACACAGAATTCCAGCATCTGTCGAACTGCCATCCACGCTGGTGTGATCAAGGATGAGGGAGGCTACGTGGACATCCTCTCCCTGGAGAGGAAGAAGAGCTATGTGGGAGCCCTGAAGAACAGCATCCAGTCAGAGAGGTGTGCATTCTCTCTCTCTCTCTCTCTCTTTCTCTCTCCCTCTCTCTCTCTCTGTCTCTCTCTCTCATTCTCACTCTCCCGGCCTCCCCCCTCCCCTTGTCTCTGTCTCTCATCCATGGGCAGATGCCTGGGCACTTACAGGCTCAAGAGGGCCAACTGGGTGTTTGGCACATAGTGCCGTAAGAGTAATGGTGTGGTTTTTGAGTGTGGACGGACCACACATGGACGCTTTGCTTACTTTAGCCCAGGTCTCAGTGGTGTGCACAAAGTTGCTGCATGGACAAAAAAAAAAAAAAAAACTATACTGTGTCGAGCGATGAGAGAGAGTTACCCCACTGGCCAATCAAACAGCCCAAGCTCACCCCCCCTGATTGATCTGCACCTCAATAATGGGGTAGCTCTCCGTCTCAATGGAAACCAGATAGCTCAAAGCAGACCAGTCCTAACAATGCATGGCATTGAAACGGAGCCATAGCCCTGACAGGAAGATACACGGTTTATTTGATGCAACCCTCAGGCATGTGGTCAGCCACTTATTAACAAGGAAATAATCACACCCTATCCAGTGACTTGTGGATGGAAAAGCTGTTGGTGGCTGAGTCAGTGGTTCCCCTTGTATCAGATAATTGTGGTGGATTCGGTGCCAGTCGAGGCCACTCTTACCCTGACATTAGCGAGAGATGGCAGAGCTTCAAGGCCACCCGGCTAATGAATTAATAACAAAGCCATCAAGCCAAGCACAATAGTCAATAGTATGCCGGCAGGAGAGGTCAGTCACAGTAAGTGGGGGCATAACATAGGTAACAATGAGCCAGTGTTTGACTCATGCTTTTCAGATAGATCCAAGGAGGCTATTTCATGACATAACACAAGTCCCATGGGCAATATTAGAAAAGCTTCTTATTTTGTGCAGCCACAGCTACTGTCCAAAAAGGCAGTCAAGCGTAGTATGTCAGATACTAAATGGCCAACCAAAATGCTAAAAGCAAGTCTGTTAAAACTCCCTATTCGGTTGAGGTTTACATTTCTTCTCTGTTTTACATTTTTGTGTTCTGCTATTTCATCATGGGCTTTTGTTTTCAAGTACATTTTCTACAGTGTGTAACAACATGCCTCTCTGTGCTTTCTTGCAGTAAGAGCTATCATGAGGGAGGCTCCTTCCGTGTCTTCGCTGTGAGGGAGTGAAAGCACACGTTACACCTATCCATCCCCCTAGGAAACAGCGTGCGGACTCTCTGAACTCCTCTGGAGAGGAAGTGTCCACGTGCTGTGTATCATCCTTTACGTTCGTCATCATCTGGCTTTAGTCCACTTGGGGAGGACTGGGACCCTTGTACAGGATAAACGGATTCCACTCCTAGTCAAATCAAACGAGTGCACTTTTTTTTTACATTCGAAATGAGAGGTTTGATCCAACCCACGGAAGCAACCAAACAAGAAAGGTTCCTCCATCCCTCACTTTTTTCATACTGCAGATGTTTATATTTCTAAAAGGTTTAGTCTGGCACACAGTTGATACAAGGTTTCTGTGTGTTCGCATTCACATTTTAACAGCAGTGCTGGTTTTATATGTTTTAAAATATGTCAGTCTAGAAATCAAATAAGTAATTTTTTTGGTTTTTAAAATTATTTTTCAGTCAATTGTATGAAATTATTTTTGTTCACTTTATGAATTGAACTGTAAATCAATGATGATCACCATACACGGGAATGTATAATGATCACTCTGTATTTAATCATTTTGTACAGACTTTTTATGATTTCTTAAAATAATTACTTTATTATAATGCTTTATGCCTTTAGCATTCCAGCTGTGTTCACTTTTCTGTTTTCTGTTTCTTGTTTGCCTAGAGATCTAGAGTCGTTGCCATTCTGAATTTGCTGTGTGTGAGAGTGCATGGTGGGGTGAGTGGGTCTGTTTGGTTGGGTGGAGAAACCTCACCATGAACAGACCGATTGCGTTGAGTAGGTAGAGGGGAGAGAGAATGAGAGAGAGAGAGAGGGGGCGGGGGGGAGGGGAGGGAGGGAGGGAGGGAGGGAGCGGCATGCCTCCAAGGAAAAGAAACCTTTCCTGAACAACCCCTCCGTCCCGTCCAGAATCAATAGTGTGCAGACATCTTGGTAAAGGTGCATAAACATTGTAACAGTGTTTCTCCCCCTTTGAGGCTCCAAGTGCGTGTGCAGGCAGACAGCGTCCAGTGTGGTGCTGCCGCTGGTCTCACAGAAACCCGTCTAATCAAGGAGCATTGTGCCAAAACATATTTAAATAAAATATAAACCTCAGCCAAGCATGTAACGCTCTGCCCTGCTTACTCAGTGAAATACAATCATGTAATAATAATAGAAATTCTTTATTTCTCCCAACTGAACAAGTGAAATTTAAAAATCTTCCTTTCTTACAGACAGGATCATACATCAAACCCAGAGTGCTTGTCTCCTGAGAGTAATTGAGGTTATGATTTCTGTCTTAAAAGGGCACTTTTGGAATGAAAGCTAACATATGTTAACATGTCCGTCCACAAGTGAACATGGCTCTGATCAGTCACTCCTTGTGGGCCTGTGGAACTATTTGAACTCGCCACACTTCTTGCTGTCTGCCTCTTTCTTTTTTGTATCGGCTACCTCAGTCCTGTCGCCGCATTTAAATAGAACTTTTAGGTTTGCTTTGGGGAAGTCTGGGTTTTTTGTACAGTTATGGAAATTGTTTACTGTAAATACTTTCTTGTTTTGATAAAAATTGTCTTTTTTCAGTGTCTCTAATGTAAAGCTATCTTTATATGGTGCGTAATGGGATATCTATGTCTGGCTTTATACAGACAATGGAGGGTTTTGTATTTTTTGCACAATTTGGGAAAAAAAATAAAGTTGTGAAAAATGATCTTGTCTCAGGATGTGTTTATGAGTCAGAGAGAGAGAGGATGTGTCATCAGCTTGGCTTGATGTGGTCTAAAACCTTCAGCCAGGACACCGAATCCATCTGGCCCGCCCTCTGCTCCAATCTTATCAGCTTTATCCTGCGCAATTTAGGTCAGAAGATCCCTTCAGGCTTGCCTGTGGAAGTCATGTTACAGTCTGGTCAACCTGAGGTGGAGCCGTGCTTGGACCACCCAAGCATGGGGGATTATCCTTGGATGCATTGACAGACCACTAGCTCAAGCGCTCTTTTTTCCCCCTCTCTCTCGCTCTGAGACTGGAGCTCCTGGGCAGAATGAGGACAGCTTTCAAGGGTTCAATAAAGACACAAGTTTACAGTGAGGTCAGGGGCTCTGCTGTACACTGAGCAAGCACACACGATCCAGCCTGTAAAGGGAAAAGCCTGTGAAGCCCGTGATGCTGCTGTTATGAGAATCGTGGCATACTGAGGCAGGTTGAAACTTCAAAGAGTAGATCATAATGCAGCCCGTATTTCCCTAGGTTGTCCTACAGGATTACTAATAAGGGAGCAGGAGAATATAGGTGATGTTAAGTCTTACATTTGTAGCATTAAAAAGGCAGAGGGCAGACTGTCAGAGTACAGTTAGCAGGCAAGGGGTTAGAAATTGAGAGAGGTGGCAGGGCCTAGTGACAAAGAGTTGTATCAATAAGAGGACTGCATTTAAAGACATGCCATCATACCAAATATTTAAGTAAATAGTACTTTTACTGACAGATTGCACACAAGACTTGTTCTCTACTGTTCTCAAATGACCATTACTCAGTAATAACAGTTGGCTATTACAAAGTATTATAAGAGTGGAAATCCTGCATTCAGAAACAAATAAACCCTCATTAGCTGATCTACCTGCCTGGTGATTTCTGTGCTCATTATGTGGGAAGGTTTTCTATTACTTTATACTGTTAAATGTTATCACTATGTCTTTCCATCATAAAAAATAACATCTATCTGAAGAGATGAGCTGAGATGAGAAATCACATGATAACACAGAAAAAAAGGCAACAGCTTGCTGGACAACAGAGTATTGGCAAGGCTGCAAAACTACTAAAATCCACAGCTGCACTTACAGGGAAGTACACTAAGGCTTCAGCTTGAGCAAAAAATGCAAAGAATTGGTTTCCTGTTTAAGGAGAATTTTAAAATGCATATTTTTTAAATGATTATGTCCATGGGGAAGTAACTACTGTACTTGCAGGAGGATGCTAGCAAAGAAACTGTCCTAACTTTAAGTGCATCACATCAGAGGAACACTGAAAAACCCAGTTATCTAGAAATAAATGGAAACTGCCCCAAAAAGTTATGTAAATGAATCATTGTATAATGTAGGAAATGCTGACATCTTTTAGAATTGCGCATGCCATTGGAAAGGAGGATTTTTTAAAAGAGCATTTAAGAGAGATGGCTTCCTTTACGATGGTGGAAGAACTGAATTGGGCTAAAGTAGGAAATATGCCCCATTCCGATCTCTATTGCACTGAGCCTGTTGTAGAGCCTGTAGCACAAAAACTAAAGTGGAGGAAAGTGTTGAAAATATGCAAGAAGTGCATTAGCCTTACAGTTTGACGACAGCTGAATTTTCAAGAGTGTACCAATGTTCCCAAGGTCCTGTGTAACAAGAACTGTAAAAGATACTCAAAGATATGTGATTTATACAGCTAAGGAACATTGGCACCTAGATACATAGAGCCTTTGTCAGGGTCTTATTATTGACCCATGTACATCTGAGGAGCATAGGGCTGACCTTCACTTTTCAGCTTTGCTTTCATGACCACATTAATCTTCTCATTATATTATAAATGCAGTGTAACTGTAGATGGTAATGTAGACCATTTCTTTTCTGGACTTGAATGTTTAGTACAAGAAGAAGCTGATGCCTTGAATATCCAAATTTTGAAAACTGGCCAAGTCTTTCCTAGAAAATGTCTTTCAGTGGCTTAAACATAGTGTGAATGAATTGTACACTTCTCATTCTAACAGTTTAAATAACAAGTATAATGGGATTCTAGAGTACTACACAAAACCTTGTGTGTGTGTGTGTGTGTGTGTGTGTGTGTGTGTGTGTGTGTGTGTGTGTGTGTGTGTGTGTGTGTGTGTGTGTTGTGCACACATGTACGTGTGTATGTCTGCATGATAAATGTCTTAATGGAACTACAGAGCATCTCACTAAGGGCTGCAGCGAAGAAATAAAACACTTGTTGACAGTCCCCACTAGATTATTGAATCTGTTGACAGAAATTCTAACTCCAGTGAAAATGCAGGATGACAAGTCAACAGTGAGGCCTTAACAGACTCTTTACTAGATGTGAGCATCACTGGTGAGAGAGCAAAGGGAATTAAACTGCTCAATTTGACAATGCAGCTGTTGACAACATCACTGCTCTCCTACCATGTGCTGAACTTGTTCAGTTACAGAGGCCTCTAAAATGTGAGTCTGTTGCTGTCTAATGTGTGTGGGTCTTTCTTGTTGGCAGTGCTCTTAAATATTTTGCTGGTGACCACAGACTATAAAAAATGTTTTGTTGTACTTACCTTACTACGAGCTGCTCTAGCCATGATGGATTTCATTTATCGGCACTGACAGCAATACTGTTGATGTTTTGTTGAAATGCCAAGATATTTTGCTTATTGTGAAACCTTAGTTTACTGAGGCTTGTGCATGAGTTATACTGGTCTCCCTTTCTGCCCTCAGGTGGTTGTTGTTATTTGAGGCCTCTGTTACGATGACACAACGGCGCTCAACAAGAGTCTGTGATTGACTTTTTTTCTGAATCTTTAGCACATTGTCACTGGGATTTCCCTTAGGCTGTACATTGTTTAGACTGTATAAACAAATGTGCAGGAAATGCTAATCTCTCCCCTACAATGTGTCACTGCTTGTGGTGTCTGCCTGTTGACTCAAAGTGTATTCACGCCTGTGGGAGAGTGGTGCAGTCGGGGGGTGGACAGGCATTGCTTAGATAATGACAGTAGATGCTCGCAGATGAACTTTGAAGCTAAGCGTTTATAAAAGCAAGTTGTTATTTACAGATTTACGATCAGAGAACTGAGATGACCCATACCAAACAACTGAGTCTCAACCCAGTGTTTATGCTGGTAACACAATGCAGTCTGACCACAGTGTAGAATTTATCGACCAGCTGTGGCTTGGTAAATGTGTGTAAAGTGGCACTGCTGTCTCCGCTTAAGGTATCTGTTGTTCCTTTGATCTGTTTGCTAGCCTTAAAACACACGCTTGGTTTAGTGACATTCACACTGACATTTGTAAACCCACTAAAAGATTTCCACATGTCACCAACACTGACTCAAGGCTGATGTGCAGAGGAATGGAATGCAAGAGATATGTGTATATTGATGATACATTTTTGAGTTTTAATTAATCATATGATTTACGCAATGCGAAAGATCATTGGGTCTACGATCAACCCTGAAATGAGGGCAGTGGGGCCGGACTATGAGTCAGAGCAGTCAGCACTTCCCCAGGAACTTATGTTAGTTCAGCACAATCTGAGTAGACTGATTATAATTAAGCTTCAGGATTCCATCAGCGTCCTTCCTTGTTTTTTTTCACCTTCTTTTTGCTGAGAGCAGCAGGCGAATGCCAAGTCCTGAGGTACAGCATCCCTCTTTTTGCCCCCCTCCTCCATCCATCCTCTCACCTCATTTCCTACTCCTTTCGCTGGCATCTCTCACCCTCTCGTCCCTCTTAATCATTCTCTCGCAGACCTGGGGCTCATTTCCAGCCATGGGACATCCTGGAGCATAATTACATGAGTGAAGTCATTGGCGTAGGCTGGGGCTGGGGCTGGGGATGGGGATGGAGATGGGGATGGAGTGGGGCGGAGTGAAGCGGAAACGCTGCTGGCCTTGAGGACACTCTGGCTGTTATCAGCCTCCTGTTTACCGACGGAGCTTAATGAGGCTTTACTGCCGAGGCCCTTTTGCTCACCCACAGACACACAGCCATCCTCTGTGGCCCTTGACTGCTTCTCCGCTATGGCTATACCAGACGCTGGCTTTGATAAGCACTCACCTCTGAGACCTGTTGGCAGGTACAGAAAAGGGTTTTTTCCCTTCTGTCGAGTCATTAAAACGTAGTGGACCAAAGCGGTGTCATGCATACTTTTGGCGCCACTATGGTCCCAGACTGTCAGGTTCTCTGGACTCTGTCTGGGGTTGTCCTACTGGAGGGAAGAAGCACAATGCTTGGTCCTCACTGGAGACTAAGAGATGATGGTGCTGACTGCTAACGCTGTGTCAGTATGTGGCCATGTAGTGTCAGACTGTCATGCTGAGGGTATGGTAAGCTTCAATTTTATCTGCAAAGCTTTAGTGAAACAATATACTGGACTGTCCTCCCAAAGAACAAAAAACCAAGGCAAGCATTTAAACAAGAAATCCTAGGTAATACATAATTCTACTTGAGTGTCTACTTAAGTGTGTTTCACCTACTTTTGTGCTTATCCTGGAACTGTACCTGCTAACCCAATTCAAGAATACCTGACACCTTAATTAAAACCAGACAAATAAGGCAAGTTGATTCATTTCATGGTCAAAACCTCAATTTTTACATAAAAGCACATTATTGCATAACACTGTGATTCATGGAAAAAAACTAGGTCATGCTCTTAATATCCCATGGATAAATGTCACTGAAATTTACACTGTTATCACTGGACTGCCATCAGTAAGTGTCCTACAAGGTACTGTATGAGAGTAATTAAAACAGTTGGGAAAAATGAATATTGAGCAATCAGTTGAACATATATCAGTCTTGTCTTGGACTGAATTAAAAAAGGGCAGATTTCTGCTGTGACAGATTTAAATGCTGGATGTGTTATTCCAGTTTGGGATTTATGATGCAACCGGTGGACAACAGGAGATGGGGCCCTCGAAGAGCTGGGGGGATTTCTAAAAGGGAGGGAAAACCTTGTTTGTAAATCACTGACACTGCTCGCAGAGGCCGTGGAACTGCGAACTTTCCACCTGCACAGTTTACCACCTCCAAAAAGTGACAACCAGAGCTTTACAAGTTAGAGCTTTTGTAATAAAGGTTAAATGATATACAGTACAGCACTAACTGCAGACCTAGCTTTGAATCGGAGCAGCATTTGTCAGATGTGTGTGGGAGGAACTGGAAGAGGACCAGAAGCAAGAGAGGGAGAGGGAATGTAGCTGGAAGGGCATACATCACCTGGAAAATTAGGTTGTGCTTGGAAGCATTCATTCCTTTTCAAAGCAACATCAACATCCTCTGGTTAATTCCAAAGAGCTTCGCATTACTGAGGACTTTAAGACTTATGGACATCAAAACTTTTAAAGTTATAGCCAAACAAAATACTTTAGCTTTAGCTAACTTTAGCCATCTGCTCATTAGCACACAATGTTATAATCCTGTGGAATGATATAAATGTGTTACAGTAACTGCCAAAGATACCAAAGCTACTACACATTTTTTTTGTTTAGCTTTACTCTATTTCTCTGTCAGTATGTTTACCCTCACCCTTGACTCGTAGTGGTATAAGCTTCCTATACCCCCCTGCATCGCCTGCTCTGTACTGGGGGAAACCATGCCAACTCTGTGGGGTTGGAGGTCAGGGGCCCCGGGGGGCCTCTAAATAACCCCAGCAGAGGAAATGGAGGGTACCTCCAGAGGAGCCTGTAGTGTTGGGCGGTGACTGTAAATCACCCCGGGTCTGCAAAGACCATCAGTGGCAGGCACTACACAAACACATCAGCCTTCTCAGTCTCCTGATACTGCTTCTCAATTGGCACTACAGTAATGGAGTGGTTGATGCAACATCCCACTGGTGCTGTCAAAGGCACACACATGCACAAGCACACACACAATGGTGCAGATCGTTTTTTTTGGTAGGGAGATGCTGTATTTCTGTGCTTGCGCAAATTATTCATAATAATAGTCTTGTAAGTGATTTAATGTCATAGAATGCGTGGTTTTATGAAGTCAGCAAAATAAAGAACTCCCTAAAAACCGCACAAAGAAATAAAGAAAAAAGATCAGATTCCCTTTTGTGGCCTGCAAGAAAATGAATTCATGTTGTGCATTGCCAGGAGAATGCTCTATTGTTTTTTGTTTCTGCTGTGGACAGTTTCACTTGTGGCTTTTTTTTTTCTTTACCCATGCACCCCGTTTAAACCACAAGCAAAGGCACTAGGGAGAAACACACAGCGAATGGTTGTTAAAGGTGCCACATCAGAACAAAAGGACACTGTATCGGATGAATAACAACTGGAGCCACTGGGCAAACAGACACACAGCGCGTGTGCAGAGCATGTGTGACATTGCGATGACTAAATGATAAGGACTCCTGCCCGCGTCTTTAATGGCAACTCACTGGCCATTTTTCCCCTCTGTGACGCACTTCCATGCTGGGAAGTAGGAAGTGGCAATTCAAACAAGAAGGCCTACAAAGCATGTATGGCTCGAATGGTGAGGTCAGGCCGAGATTCTTCGGGATGCCAGCAGCAGAGTCTGTTTAATTTGGACTGGATGGGACTTGCACAGGCACACAACATAAATCCACCTTGCTTCTTGGCAGGGTGGCACCAGGTAGATGGAGGATACATTTTGGCTGCGATTAAAAACACACGAGCAAGAACAAGCAAGAGTTACTGACAGAGAGACTGACCATATGAGGGCCTACCTGAAGCACCCCATGCAAGACATTACTCACTGAGAAAAACAGAAGAATGGCTAACATGTTTTGAAGTCCAAAACATCATCCTTCATGGCGGGCTTACCCTCCTCAAAGAGAGGGATTAAGCCTGTTGCGTAACCACTGGTGATGGTGATGATTTGATGGCCTGTTTTGAGAAGATGCCTGATGGATGGTTGCTCTTTTATTGTTGCCACATGGCGAGGGGCTCCTTTTGGGCAACAGGGCTCTGTCAGGTCACAAGATGAAAGCCATAGAAGAAGAAGAACCATGGGATCTCTCTCCCTCCCTTTCTTTCTGGCATGGTTATGCTTAAGAGGGTTGCCGCAGACGGCGTGTTTAGAACCGACGATGAGACAGAGTCAACATACTGTATGCTTACGTAAGAGTCCCATTAACACAAGGCCAATCTAAACAGTCTCCATGCATACACAGAGGGTTTGTCTTCCCTCAGAGAATAACAAAAAGGACAGTGGTAGCAGGTTGATTGCAAAGATTTAAGTGTGGCAGTGTCGTGAGTTTACAGTTTAATTGTATTGCTGTTGCAATAAAGCTACCACGCACAAAAACAAACTTAAATTCATGGAATTACTGTTTCATGTGGACATGAAGGGGAGGGACTTCTGACTTGAGTGGAAAGTTTGTTTTGGATGAACAACATTCAGGCTGCATTATGGGGTATTTAAACAACGGCCATCCTGTCAGGGTTTTGAGTCAGGTACAGAGTCAGGGTGGCCAACCGCCAGCAGCTCTCAACCTGTGTGAGCAGCTGTGTGTGGATGGCGCCCAGCTCTCGACGCTGAGCAGCGGTCTGCTGCTCCCCCATTAGCAAGGCTGAGACGGGGGCCATCCAGCTGACTGTTGACTCAAGCTTCCGTCCGTCCACATGGACCCCCAGTTCAGCGATTCGTGCGAACGTAGCGATGACGACAAATACGATCGAGTGGAGGAATGTCCAGTCTTAATCCCTGCGGGGAAGATGTGTCAGCAGCAGAATGTTTGGCAGGTAGCCATTTTGCAGACAAAGAGGCCCCCACATGTCACCATGTGCTGTTTTTGAGGCCCGTTTTTTTGTAGAGATGAGGGCGTGAGGGAGTGTGAAGTCTGGCTGCTGGGATCTGGACCTGCTGAAAGAGGGCTTGATGTTTGTGTAACAGGGAGACTTCATTCGAGCTGAGAGGAATGAATGGTTAAAGGGATGGAGTATCCTGATTGGAATGACACGTGCAAGAGTACGGACCCCCCAGAGCTTCCCAGGCCCGTTACTAAGCAAGGTCCTGGCTCTAGCATGTGTACTTGGCCATATGTCAAGACACAATAACTGTGCTTCACTGGCTTTGTTACTCTGAGTCAACAAATCACAAATGTTGTCCAGAGTAATAAATTTACTTTTTTTAACTTTTTCTTTCCCCATGCATGACTTTTCCATGACACAGTGAAAAAATATTTGTTGAATCTACTTTCCGATAATTATAACATGGAAATACATAAGTTGAGCTGCACATTATAAATGTTTTAATTTGACACAGGAGTTTACATTTGAAAAAATGAATTTGGGTCCCTTATAAACAAATACAGCTTTACCAAATAGTTTTAATCAAATTTTTGAAGGTGACAAACAGGTGTCATATATTTATTTGTTTAATGATTAAACTGTAGATCGTAAACCCACACTGTCCCATTTCTTTCAGTATGTGAACTAGTTTTAACCTTAAACATCTAAGGTGCCCTAATTCTACTGGTAATAAAATACTGTGCAGTGATATTTTCCTTTCTTCTTATGGAACCAGGCCTCCTTTAGTTCCCTTAATGGGAAAGGAACCTTGGAGAGGAAGCGCTTTGGGAATGAGCACTGTCATAGTCCATACAATATGAGCTAGATAATCGCTGTGAGGGGTTTCAACTCTCCCCTTTCCTCCCCTCTTTCTGTCTGTGCTGGGCCAGCTCCAGGGCCTGAAGACAAGAGGCTTTCATAGAGAAAGGGGGCCCTCATCTCAAACTATTGGCTGTACTGTAAATATCAACCCCCACCTCCAGCGCTCCCCTTAAGTCCAGGAGCGCTGTCAGGAAAGAGTCTCTCACAGATGCACAGATGTCTTCTTTGCACTCAGGGAGGACAGGAGTTTAACGATAAGCTCTGGAGCTACTTATGCAACACACAACACCTCTGAGTAATGACATGTCTATTATGATGGCTAAATTACTCCCTCCAGAGCTATGTTTCCAGTCTGATAACAACCCAAGACCTGCTTTAAGACTAGAGAGTTAGTAGTAAGTGGAAAAATGTGAAAGGATAGTTCAAATAAGGTTCAGAATAATAAATGATGATTATATCAGCATTAATTTACACACCACTGTCCTTCTGACAAGTTATTTTTTATGAACTGTATGTACTAACTCATTTAGTTTAGGTGGTGAGGACTCTGTTGACAGTGTCCTACAGGGACAACATTACAGTTTGTAGCAGGACCATCAGCTCAGAGACCTATTACCTACTGTATAAACCGCAAAAGCTGTAACAATCATAAACAATATAAAACAAACAATATAACAATATGAAATTATCTATCATATACCACAAAAATGTTAGCAATGCCTGACTGATGCAAGAACACACACGTGCACCAAGTACATGTCAATATGCCACCACCTGAGGGATGTTAAATAACCTGAACAAACATACACTATGTACACGGAAATGCAGACACGCATGCATGCACGTACACACTCACACACACAACCCCCAAAGTAAAAAAGGGTGGCTTACAAGTGTAAAGGTTCATCAACATCTCCTTGGTCTTGGAAGGGTTCAATAGAAGATGGTTTTTATTGGTCCTGTCCTGTCACTGAGGGTCTTTGTCAGGTACATGTACTTTCCTTCCTGCCCACTTCTAGCACATGCATGCAGTAATAATAGTGTCATCTGAGTATTTTGGGATGTGGCAACGTGACCCAGAGTGGTTTCTCAAGTCTGCTCTGTACAATGTAAAGAGAAACCCAGACAAACCTGTCTCTTTTGGAGCCTGTTTATGGCTCCTTACCTATCCAGATACACAGTCCATCATACCTAATATCTTTAGACAGGATCATACCTGAACATAACTTCACATTAGCTGTATTTGATATGTATGCTCAAGAATGGGACATTGTTCTCTGTTGTGCAAATGACTCCTAATTTTTTCTGTTGTCCTACCATAGTTTTGTCTTGTTCCTACATGTTTGGTCCAAGACTTAGTGGGTAAGACAAGGGGTAGTGCTTCAGTAGTATTGCATCAAAAATGGCTATTAAAAAATATTTTTTGACTGACAGGTTGTTGTGACATACGAATGTTCTTGTGTAAAGCACGTCATTACCAAAAGATTTGAGGGGAAGGGCATGTTATCTGCAATCGCGTTCGTGATTGCCATCAAAAGGAAAACCCCGGCAACCCCATTCCCATATTACTCACGGTGCCATTGTGACATCATCTCGGACAGTGTTGGCACTTTGTGCTCCTGCCAACACAAATGTCACTTGATCTTGGCAGGCAGTGTTGTTGTTCGGCCTATGATGGATGGGTCATTCTCAGGCCTCGAGCTTTCTTCTGGTTGGTGCTCGGCCCCCGCCTGCTTCTGAGTTGGGTTCTGGGAAAGGTTCAGTTCCCAGACTAAGAGGGTTGTACATGCACATACGCACAGGCACACAAACATGGACACAGCGCGTGCGCATGAGAGAGAACGAGGGCGTCATGCTTCATAGGCCTGTGCAGAGACCCTGCAGTCTCTTGGGTGTACATAGCAGCTCGGTTAGAAATGGCTGAAAGATCAGCCTCCCCTTTGCACCCAGTGGAGAGTTCCCAGTTTCTCTTGCCAACCAGAGCATGAACTTTAGCAAAAAAGGGCCAACAAAATGGCCAGATTTATAGTCTGACATTTTGAAGTATGAACAAAATGGAAAAAAAGGAATAAACATGTAAACGTGTATATGAATATATGAACTGTTTGTTTGTTTCTTCTCCAAAATAATCACAGCCAAGTGGCCAAGTGTGTAGTTAGACAATTTAGTAAACTAACTGATGGAGTCTTGAACGCAATTCTAGTTTCTCCTAGAACCATAAATTATATTTGGGTTGGTGGTTTGCCTTTGACGTCTGTGCCTACTCACTGCCCGTTGTGGTGTTTGGCTTTTCTGAGTTTGAAGACTCTTAGAGTCTCACCAGTGTTAATCTGTTTTCTTTTTTCTCTTAAAAAAAACCACAGGAAAAAAAAGAAAAAACAAGCCTGACACGAGCTGTGAGCCACCACAGCACGTCTCTGACATACGTCACGAGAAGGGGACTGATATCTTTGGCCAAGATTGTGTTCCTGAATATGAGGATAAGGGGATAAAATATTGCGTCAGAAAAAGAGAGGAAAAAACAGGGGGTAGGAAAGATGTATATTCTTTCTGGGTAATATTTTCCCTCTGTCTCCAGATGTTGTATATATATTTTATGTGAGGACATGTCCAGAATTTGCATGATTTTTATACATAAAGTTAATTACTTTGCACTGATCCTCTGTCGTGTTGGCTAAGGTGTCCCCTGAACATTCTAACTTCGAATTGTTCCAACTGTCTGTTCCTTTCCTGAGTTATGGTTAATGAGACCTCATTCCCTGACATTTTACAGATCCCATTCCCAGCCATTAAAAGAAATGGATTATACTCTTCCAATGGAGTCCCTTACCTTCTATGCTGCTGTTATAGTTGAAGCCACAGCAAAAGAAAGTAATAGAATACTTGGTCATTTTTGTCTGGAAGTTCTAGGCTTATCAAACAAAAAAGAAAAAAAAAAGGTTGCAAACAATTTTCGTTAGACAGGCCTACAGCATTTCTTCATTACAATAAAGAAGAACATGACAATACAGAAATATTTGTATAAGTATTCAAGATATTGCTGATGTCCTTAAGCCATGTTTTTTTATGACGATGACATGAAATACAACAATACATCATACACACAGCCTATTTAATTATAGATTAAATATTATTTTAAATCATAATGGTAGATGATGGTATATAGCTTCATTGACAGAGCTTCATTGACAGAGCATTGACATAAGTATTCAAGATAGTGCTGATGTCCTTAAGCCATGTTTTTTTATGACGATGACATGAAATACAACAATACATCATACACACAGCCTATTTAATTATAGATTAAATATTAATTTAAATCATAATGGTAGATGATGGTGTATAGCTTCATTGACAGAGCTAATAGGCCTATATAGTGTACATTAGATTTTTAATATCAAAATAGCCCTATTGACTCTTCTGTTAATTATGACTTTCTAATCATTGCAACTTTTTATCTAAAAAATGACTTTTTATCTCGTAACGATGACATTACATGTCGTTTTCCTCTTTTCCTGGAGGACATGGATCTCCATATACATAAATATGGCTTTGCCATAGCTCTGTGTCAAAATGCTGACGAATTTACTCATTCACCATCGACCATAACACCTGCCTGTATTTTTCTAAAAGCCCAAGCCTATATGGACTGCCTCCCTCCTTTTGCATAAAATGTTTTCTCATATCGGATTATTTGTAGATATTTTTCAACTGGAAAACCAGCCAGTGCCACGTCAATATAGGCTACATCTAGCAGCGGGAAACCGTCACTTCTCAGGTCACAAAATTGACATGCGTTGTTGGAGTTTTGCGTGGTCAGTGTACATTTCGAAGCAACTCGTTTCATAACGTAAGCACGCTCTCACGTGGGTAAAAATGGCGGCTTTGAGAATTATTCTGAGTAAAGAAAATTGGGGGAGCATTTCATTAGCAGATCATAACTCAAATAACAAGTGTTTTGGAATGGTAAGAACTGTCATGGTTTTTTTTTCAAGAACAAAGAACGTCTTACAGCTTAGAAGACTGGTGGGCTGTGTCATCACAAACTGAAAGTGAAAAGTGAGTCTTCATGTGCCATTGTCAAATATTTGTTAGTAAAAGAAATATACGGTGTCTAATAGTAGCCTAAGTTAGTTTTTTTTAAAGATCTATCTACTACCACCTCTATAATTCCACAAAAAACTAAACCTTCACTTAATACAAGATAACAATGATTTTATGAAATAAAGTAGGCATACACTTGAAAACTCAACAGATTACTTTTTTGTGTTGCAAGATGGGCATGTTACAGTTTCCATTCATTCATTCATTCATTCATTCATTCATTCATTCATTAATTTCTTTCATTCACCCATTCCTGTTTTTTAAGGTAACCTTTCGTTTTGAACTTTTCTCTCTTTGAACTTTTCTAAAGTTTACATTTTCTTCCCAGTCTCTCAATGGAAAAGTACTCTCTGGAATGTACGCTTAGGACCTCCAGTGAGAAGTACTGCTGAGCTGGCCCGGGTTTCTTCCACTGGTGATCCGATCCTGCATGTGAACAGGTGTAGAGAGAGGGAGAGAGAGCTCCTTACCACAGTCCTGCTTCTGCCAAGAGACTCCTTCTAAAAGGCTTTTCCAGCTTATCCCAGTCTGCATGCCTTCTACAGACTATACAGGTGTGTGTCAGTGTATAATCCAGCACAATTTGCAGCTGTGGTTAACTGTTCAGTTTCCCATAAGAGATTACACCACTAGGCTGTGTGAATTTGTTGGCTACTGTATGTGATACATCAGTGGACACATCAGATTGCCTTAACCTGTTCTAAATGTTTGGCTTTTACATATTTTCGGCAGTTTGTCTAGGGAAACATTTACAATTTGGGAAAATGAACTGCACTGGTACCCTCTGTAAAAGCTCGGCCCATTTCAGAACAGAAAGAGCTCAGCAGGGCCTCCATCAGACTCCGTCTTATATGCCCACCGACAACACCTGAAGCAGTAGCACAGAACTAAACCTTCACTACCAACATTTATGAGTGGCACAAATACAAGTTATTTTACTGTAAAGAAGGGAGTAAATAAGAAAAGAGCTGAACAGGCATTCCAACTGTCTGAAATCAAACACAGCTGCCCTCTGTCCTCACATTACCTCAGCCTGTTTGGGGTTTTCTTTGTGCATGTTGACCCACATTTCCTATGGAGAGTAGGGTTAGGCTATGGACTATGGGTGGGACAACCAAGCAAAGTCAAGTAGTTGAGATGAGTAAAAAATGTCAGAAGGGAATTTGTTAAAATTATGGTACCTATTGACTACCAATAAGTACCAGTAAATGATTTATAAGACCACCTAGCCTCCCAATGTAATAATCCACTACAGTCTTAATAGACAACCAACAGCAAGAGCTTTTAATATCACCAAAAGGTATTAATTAGGTATGATTGTGCATTACTACTTCGAAAAACTTGTAGAAAAACTGTTTTATGGTGGTACTGCGAAACGATAACTATTTGGAATTCAACTATTTTTTCAACTTAGGTCAAATTCCACACTTTTCTTATTTGATCCTAGCCATCAGATGTGTGGTTATATACTTGATATCTGGCCTGCCTTCTTTGTGCTCTATCTGAGAAGGGATGGTCAAGATGATTCATGGTGATGGCCATCTGGGCTCACTTCCAGCATCTGTCTGGTTGCCACCACATCATATCAATTTAGTCATGGGTCAAGAAACTTTACTGGAATTGCCTGTCCTTTTGTAGAGGATTTGTTTTATTCAGGTCTTTCAATAAAGGTTTTTGGACCAAAAGCCTTACCAGGAAAGTCCCCTCCTCTGTCAGGTTTTTAGCCAAAGCTTTTCCAAATGGACTGATTCACTGATTCAAATGGTCTGGTGGTGTGTCTTTCTTTTCTCTAATTTGGCAGGGCCGTAACTCATTCTGTGAAACAAAAACCCCAAAGTGTGTAAGACAGAATTTGCGTAGTTTTATTCCCAAAGGCGAAAATGAGGCTAGACAAAAACCCAAGTTTTAAAAAAAAAAGGAATAATTGTCTCCATTATGCACAATTAGCCACCTTCCCCTGTGGTTTGGGCCTGGACCCTGACATTTGGATCACCTGTGTTTCAGCTGAAGGTCAATATGGCAGTAGCGGCTCCATGGACAAGTCTATTTGAAGTATATTTGGACATTGACAAATCTTAAATACCTTGTAGGGGTGACCGAGGACGTGTTAATCCATCGGCTTGCTGAAAGGGGAAAAAAATGGGTATCCCCTCGAGGTAAACACTGGTCTTTAATGAGACTGGGCTGGCTGCTTTTTATGAATCAGCTCACTTATTGAAATGGCCCTGATTGGTTTATGGAGGAGTGCACTGTTTGATTTGGGCTGTACCTGTGGGCATCTCCGTTTGGGGGTGACTGTTTGAAATTCAGGGCACGGAAGGGAAGCTGTTTCCATGGCTATATTTAAGCAAGCTGGTTTCCTGTCATAAATCCATTACACAGTGGAGACTGGTGTTGGTTATAGCTACCTGAGAGAGCAGCAGAGAAACCATCTGGAGAGGAAAGGGAGGGATAAGTAGAGAGAAAGAGAGAAAACTTTTTAGATTCTTTTGGTAGACCAAACATCATGTTTATTGACATGATGACACATGGAATATTATTCTCGGTTATTGATGAGTACATTCCCATGTGTTTCACAGCCGTCTATGCAAACGTACTTCAGTCCTCACAAAGGCAGTTGTGTCTTGTTTCATTTTGCAAAAAGATACATTGTACTGTGCACATTTAAGCCTGAAGGTGCCAAGTTGAAACAGATGTTTACACACCATGTGCTACTTGGAACTGTGTTCTTGTCCCCTTATGTTATAGCACAGTAATATTAACGCACATTGAGTGGGGAGTGGGGGGGGCGGGTGTCATAATTTTTCATATTAAATATGAAAGGGTAATATTTAAATATTATAATAACATGCATTGTTGAATATTTGAATAATTATTTATGACATGGATCAGTGTGGTTTAGAAGATATCAGGCCTGAATACTGATGTAGTGACTTTGGCCTTGAAATCCTTTGTCTGGGATCTCTGCTACTCTCTTACCTTTTCCTGGTGCCAGGAAGGTCCATAAAGTTGTGGCCAAGCCCAACGTGCGTCCTGGGGTTTCTTGGTCGCCTGCCTTGCCCATCTAACCCTGCTCACTGTCTCAGTAACACTCTTGAAATGCACTCCTCCTATTTCTTTGGATCACTCATCCTTTCCTTCCACCACTCGTTTCTCGCCTTTCCTTTCATGCCCTCTTCTTCCCCCCTCTGGCTTTGCGGCAACCACAGCCCCAAGATGCCTTGCTGTGAGACTGCCCTCCACTCCACAGTCTGGCGTGACGCGGTCTGCACTCTTGGGTGCTCTGCTGCTCTGTTATTGTGGTCTGGAGGGGATTAAGCCACCCACTCTTCTGTGATTAGCCATTGAGAGGCTCATCACAGCCATCGCCTCTGTTTAGCCACCAAGTTCGTCACCACCTTAGACATGGTTTTGGAGAGTTTTTCTTGTTGTTTATACAGGATTTGTGTCAGTTATTTTGGGGGGAAGACAATTCAGTAATAACTGTCATTACTTATATCTTTGAAATAAGGACCAGATGATGAGGTCTCTTTGGCTGCACAATATGTTGGAAAGTGTTTTTCCCTTGGTAACTGAATATATATAGCCTATACATTCTGCGTTGCAGCACCCAAGATGAGAGACAGAAGGGAAGAAATTGCTGACTTGGCTACATTCATGTCTGTCTTTCATAATCAGTTTTTGGTTTTACCTCATAGTTACCAGAATGAGTCACTAGTGTTTCCCAATGAAATGGTTGGAAAGCACCCTGGCAGGGGTTTAGTGACCCTGTAATGTTCTCATGACCTGACTTTTAGCCATTTCTCAACTTCCCAACGGATTTACCCTTTTGTTTCATAATGTGTCATAAGCTTCATAAGTTTGTGTGTCAGTAGTTGTCCAGTAGCTACCCTGACACGATTTTTTGTGTGTGTGTTTTTTTTTAATTATTGCGCTTCTGTAAAAGAATCTTGCATTTGTGAAGATGTATCTGCCTTTTCAGAGTTTTATATTGGAGGTTAATGTGTCTGTGGAGATTGTAGCAACGTGTTTGATGTCCTTTGATGCAAATGCAGTTTGGGATAGGTTGGCAATACTATTTAATAAATCATTCTGATAGCCCCTTCAGTCATTTTCTCCTATCCTTTTGAAGCATTTTTCGTTCCTCCTACTAAATTAAAGAACGGCAGATTAAACTGCCCCCCCCCTTCCCTGCCTAAAAAAAATCCTATTGATCTTTTGTTTCTGGTTAAGATTAAAATATATGTAAATGTGATATGCTTTGCTAAACTAGTCCTCGATGAAACCCACATATATTTTGTTACCAGATCAACATGGGCTATTGATTACCTTTGAAGCAGTGCACCCTGTGGTGTGCCAGCTACCTGACACGCGAACCACTGCAGCAGCATTAATCTTCAAAACACACAAAGGGCTGCGCTGAGCCCAAACACTTCTGATGTGAGGCTGACTGGCGCACAGATGTCTGGTCTGCTCTGCTCTGGTGGTGAGCAGCTCAGGCCAGCTACTCTGAGTCTACGGTAAAATGAGTGATGGAACTGAACGACACTTACCTCTCCTTCTCCTTCATCGCTGACCCACATTACACAACACTTACAAGACTCGGGGGGAGTGGAAACAAGGGAAATGGATGGATGCATTGTCCCCCATGGTGGCAGGTTTGGGCTGACCTGAGTGGGGAGTGAGAGAGCACTGTCTACTTGTCTGGTCTAACGACAGTACATACTGTGTCATATCATTTTACATTTAATGTGCCAAACCTCCTGTTAATCATACCTTTTATCTTCCCCAATTAAATTGAGGTTTAGTGACCAGGAAAGAAATATACATGCTAATGACATTTAATCAAACAGAGAAAGAATACAGGGCAGTAATATCACGTGTCTATTTATTTTTTGCAATCTAGTGATTAAAGAAAAATTTAATGGCAATGAAAAGTAAGGGTTGCCTTTAGCAATACCGGTGTTAAGAATGTTGATGGAGTTGTTTTCAGAAGTTTCTTCTTTTCACACATGTAGCACAAAATCTGGGTCACACCTGCTTTTAAAAGGTGGAAAATGTTGATCTCACAACAGACAAGCTCTGTCCCCTGTACTTTTATTCAACAGAGTGTCTTTCTCTTCTCCTTCCATAAATTTCCCCAAAGCTATATATACAAAAAGTCAGGAAGAGCAACTTGTCACCTGCTGCAGCATGCAGAATGCTGTTTAAGTCATGCATGGTCAGTTTGTATATACCATGTAAGGGGCATGCAGCAACAAAACGCCGGATGGATACAACTAGTTCTAGTATTTGTTAGTACATGAGTCCATAAGTGTGATGCATTGAGATGTTAGAAGAGGTCTGTTCCTATGGTTTTCTTTCCGAAGGACCCTCTTGTTGTGGGTTATGCATACATCGTATTTATTTATTGTTGAAAAGATAAACAACTTCTCTACAGCTGACATTGCAACAACATAGATGTTTTGCAGGAAGGTGCTGCTTTTCGGGAAAAAAAAAACTGGGGAGATGGAGGCGAATGGCAGGAAGGAGTGTAGTAAAGAAAGTTTAAAAATTCTAATCAATGTCTCATAGTATAACTTTCTCTTGAATCTTGGTAGTCCAACTATTTTATATGAATACCATAAGTTTGAGCCTTAAAAGCCATCAAGGTTTCTCCAATTTACTATTCCCAAGAGTCTGAACAAGTAAGCTGATGCCTTGTATCTGATGCTCTGGCCTGTGTCATTCACTGACTAATTCTTCCTGTGACACAATCTTTCGGCAAAAGGACTGATTTGGCTTTGACACCAGGAGGGTTGGGCTGACCGTAAGAAGTTGGAGCATTTTTTTTCCCTCACTGACCATAGTGCCAAAGGTAGGCGAAGGCCGTAACATAGACCAGGGTGTGTGTGTGTGTGTGTGTGTGTGTGTGTGTGTGTGTGTGTGTGTGTGAATAAAGGAAATATTCTGTCTTTCCTCAACGGCTCACAGCTTAAATAGTTTTGCCTAACATAATTTGCCGTCTGCAAGTGTTTACATTTTAAACAGGATACGTGTGTGCTTGTATGTTTATGAATGTTTGTAGGTGCATATTTCCTCCACTTAATTTGTAGTATTGACAAACACGGTCTCTCTCTCCCTCTCTCCCTTTCTCTCTCTCTCTCTCTTTCTCTCTCTCTCTCTCTCTCTCTCTCTCTCCTAGTGACAGCTGTAAACTTTCTTTTCAATCAGACAGTTATTTCTTTACAAAAAGCATGCCCATTTGGAAAGACTGGTATGTGATTTTCATGCCACCTAGAAGATGAACTCAGGCCAAAACCATTTTTAATGAGGACCATATTCACAGGCCATTCACAAGACAGAAAACAGAACAGGTTTGCAAGTGGGGGGAGGCAGGTGAAGAAGGGCTGACAGTTGGAATAATTGAGGGAAGTTTCTATGGCACACTGTGGTAGCTGATTTGCTCTCCTTTGTCATTGTCATAGTAGTGCCAAAGATTGTAGATAGGTGGAGCAAGATACTTTATGTTCATGTTCATGTCTATAGGAGCGAAGTGGGGATCATTTCCGGGCTACATAGATAGGCGTGCCATTGACGTGCTTGGCTCTAGTACACGGTACCGCACATTAATATAGTGATATAAACTTGGTGCACACCTGAATTAAAGTTGATTTTCTCCAGAGTGGAGAGTCACACTATCATGACAGTTTCCTTATATGGGCAGGGGGGCTTGAAGAGCATGATGCCATGTCCGAAATGTACATCCAATGATCAGAAAAACAAGGCTTTTAAATACTCTGGGAAATTCTGGGATCTGACATAGATCTCAGTGTTACAGAGCGTACCAGCAAGAAGTTGCTTGTACTGAGCAAGAAGTTGCTCGTCATGAAGGATCTTGCCAATCTGCCGTCTTTGGTAGTGCTTCCTGTGTCACAAATGACTGAGTAGGAGGTCTGATCTGGCTCTTTGGACAGTGGGAGGATTAGGCTGACTGGAAAGGGTGGGAATGCTTTTCCCAGTGACCCTGGTGCCAAAGGTAGGCTATAACTCCAACGAGTGGTGGGTGTTCATAGTCAATCATAATCTCAAGGAAACCACAGGCAGACCATCACTTTTGCCAGTTTTGTGTGTGTGTGTGAGAAAAATGTAAGTCCTCAGTCTTTCCCTAATTAGGTTCCCAAAATAATGTTCTTTACTTCAATTTACACTCTCTCAGCACATATGTATGTGTTAAACAGGATGTGTGTGTGTCTGTGTGTGTCTGTGGCAGTGTATGTATAGCATACATGCTCTTATGTGTATGTGTGTTTGTGTGCACATGTGTGCACGCCAGTGACAGCTGTGAGATCTCTCGAGTCAGACCCAGATATTTCGGAATACATATTTCCACGGAAAGATCAGTATCATTTTATGTCCCTCTAGAGAATAATTTTTGGTCAAAATTAAACTCCTCGTGAGACAATTTCTACTGGCCTGGATAAAGATGACAATGATTTAGCAGGTGGAACAGCTGAGTGTCGGTCCTATGTGGGTTTTACCATCTGTTAATTTTTATACTGTTAATTTTCCCGTTAACAGAGTAACAGGGAAAACTCTCAGCTGACAAACAGTGGGCCAAACATTGGGCTCCCAGTCTTCCCAGGAAGGTCAGAAAGACCTTTGTTAAACACTAGCCTGCTGACATGTTCACAAAATGAGAGACAAAAT
>CM059280.1:14737879-14765379 GCA_030347295.1 Setipinna tenuifilis | reverse complement strand
GCGGGGGCAGCATGAGCAGCAGCTCCCCAAAGCGTCCACGCTGCTCATAGGTGGCCTCGTCCAGCAGCACCTGGGCCTGGAAGCGGACCTGCCGTACCGCCTGAGGATTCTCAAGGCCTGGGCAGTCTGAGAGGCATGTGAACACGCACAGAACATCACAGACAAAAAAAAATCACATGGATTCGACCATAAATTCTGCACGTATCAAAAGTTTTTAACTTTCTTGTACTGGTGTGTGTGTGTGTGTGTGTGTGTGTGTGTGTGTGTGTGTGTGCACGTGTGTATATAAAATATATATGTAAATCTTTCAAGTTTGGATGCCATAAAAGATTATTGTATAAGGAACAGTGACACCAAAGATTTATGTGTGATTGTAATGTAACTCCTTGCAGCACTTGGAGGTAGGCATGGGTCAGGGTTTTTTGGAGGAATGGCATTTGGTGGGCAGTACTCGGCTCGTCCGTGTTTGTTTGTGTAGCTAGTCAACACAGACTGGGCCTCACACTGGCTTGACAGTTTGGCTAGAGCCAGCCTGCTCAGTTGACCTGGCTCTGATGGTATAATCAGACATGTTAGCCAAGAGGCTATAAAAGTCCAGAGTCCAGAGACCAGCTCTCTATCTCTGCCAGCACCCTCACAGATATTAATAGTTTTTTCACGGGACACGATGAAACTGTAAGAACTAAGCAAACTGAAACATGCCGGAGTAAGGCAGACAAGCTCTTTACAGAGGATACCATCTTTAATGTAATGGTGGCACATAAATGATAGGCACAGGTAATTTACTTAACCAGATGGGGGCAGTAACACCATTCACAGACCTGGAGCAAAGAAGATGATCGCTTTCAGGCAGGCAAACTCCATGTCGGTCACATCCAGCTCTCGGAGTGGCCTGACAAGCTCCTCCAGAATACGAGCGGCTACTTTGGACACCTCCATCTCCGGCCCATTCACTGGTATGATGAAGTCATTTCCTGTGAGGTGAAAACCACAGTGGAAATTATCAGAGCAAAGGAGTCTGAAGATTCTGGTTCGACTCTGGCCAGCCAAGCTGAACAGGAGAGAGAGAGCTGCTCACTTACCCAGAAGGATGATGTCATTGTAGGGAAGGGAGCGCCGCGCGACGCCAAGGATGAGATGCTCAGCAGAATGGGCCCTCAGCAAGGACACCTGCACCCAGACACATCACAGACACATCACAGACACAGGGGCGCTTTCACACACCGGCGCAGGGTATGACAGAATCTCTCTCAAGGGGCTCAGAACCCATCTAAGATGGCTACCGACATGTCTCAGTTTGACGCTGACTGTGGCTCATCCGTGCAGTGAGATGGCACGGCATGCTGTGATGCGACGTGACCCACTGCACAGCCAAAAGTAACACACTTATGCACAATGTGTCTGTGTGTGTGTGTGTGTGTGTGTGTATGGGAGTGTGGGAGCTCACCCTGTCATCCACTGGCAGTTCGCAGAACTCGGGGATGCGCTTTGCCCACTCCACCAGCAGGAGGAGCTGCTGCTTCATGGATTCGCACACGTCCCCCACGCGGGCAACTTTCTTCATGCCTGTGTCAAAGGGAATGCCTGGAACCGAGGACAGGAGCTAAAGCAAGAGATAGAGAGAGAGAGAGAGAGAGAAAGAGAGAGAGAGGGGGGAGGACATGAGGAGAAGAGAATCTACAAACATGGTGCAGGTGAGGCAGGCCAGAAGTGAAGTGAAGTGAAGCACGATTGCTTTCACCGTAAACGGCAGCATTACATTTCCCGACACCAGCACACTTAGAAGAACCCCATTAGGATAATGGCTGAGCTGTTGCCAAAGTCAGCTATGAGGTCATCTCAAAACAGCGGAAGCACAGAGCACGCAGGTGTGAGTGAATTAGTTTGTCTGAACAAAAGAGATCACCCAGATTAGCAGATGGACAGAGAGGTGTTGTTTTGCAGAACTTGCATTGTTGGGTGTAAAAAGAAGTGATTGCGTCAAGGAGGTAATGTGAGACATGGCTGGTGCATCTAGGTGGCTTGAGCGGAAAACAAAAAAGACAAAAAAGACCTGTGGCAATAAGGAGGCAATCAAGGTATTATACATGAAGCAGCGAGAGCAGAAGCCGAGAAGTGAGTGAATGGTCGCCTCCCCCCACCTCCACCCCCCACCCCCCCTCCGGAACCTCCATCGCCCAACTGTGGCTGCCCTGAGCCCGTTTGATTAATCCCGCTGGCCTGGGATCAGAGCCTTGGAGTGCTCTGGCTGCATAACACATGACACATTGCATGAGGAGCAGGCCCCAATGGAAACCAGCTCAGCCTTGTTTTGTGGCTCATTTGTCAATCATCCAATTAATTTTCCTGCGTGCCTATGGCATGCAAAAGGAGGTCTGGTTGTTATTATGCATTTAGAGCAAATTGAATGCTGGCACAGACTCCAAGCCCATGCAGTGCAATTAAATAGGCAGTGATCAAATTGAGTCCCTGGGCAATTTGACCGTTCTCAGACATAACCGAAGCCAGGAGTCTGTAGTTAAAACTTCCCCGGGACTCAAATGGCCGCCCTGTCTTGGAGGCCCTGAAGAAAATACAGCCTTGGCCTCTCTCCCTGCATCTCTTAGTGACACTGATAATGCAGAGTTATATTAGGCGTTCTCAGGCGAAAGGGAGAAGGGAAATGGAAAGAGGGAGGCTGTGGATCCCCCACCCCTCAGCCTTCCCTCCCCCCTAACCCTCCCTCCCCGTGGGGAGTTGGGGGTATTTAAAAGGGGCCCCGATGCGGAGGCCTACCTACCTGGTGTGTGCTGGCCTCTGCCTGCAGCAGCATGCTGATGGACAGCGTTCCCAGGCCCTGCCCGTCTCTCCGGCAACTTATCCGGTCCCGCTCATTTTGGACAGCTGTGCACATGACATGGAGACGCCAATGATTATTATTATCGATCTGTTTTCCTCATTCCCCTGTGCTCTCTGTTGAGTCTCTCAACAAGAGCTACTTTTCTTGCTCCCCACATGAAAATTAGAACAAAAAGGGTGGTCGTTCTGGGTCCCTGCTTTTACAAAACTCATTTTGTCTTTACACTTTGATCGCAACATGCTGGATGTGATGTCATTAATGTGGTAACCTACACACCCTTATCCACACCGAGGGTTGTGAGAGTATTCTTTTTCTTTTAGCCTGTTTTGTGGCACAAGATTCCCACCCTACACACACATTTTTTTGCTCTAATGCCTTGGACTTTTTCCAGCTTTGGAAAAAGCGTCCGATCACGACCCCCACGGTCTGACGTAGAAACGGAACGTGATCGGAATATCATCCGCAGTCTCCTCGTGGTGTGTGTGCATCTACAAGGCCAGACAGCGGCGAGGTCCAATCTGAAACCAATTAGTCATCTGAGCTGATTTCTCGCCAGCCAGTCAAGTTTCTATTAGTCTAGCAAAAGTCCTTCATGGGCCCTTGTGTGTCACAAACACAGCCATACTTTCACTAGCGCCTGATAGGTCTGCTTGAGTTTTTTTTTTGCTGTTTAAAATTTTAGATACTTCATTGGAAGCTTACTGTGTTCGTTCTGTAAGCAGGTTGGTGTTTTTCTGTTATCATTTCATTTCTGACAGGGCTTGCATCATGATGAACAATATCAAATAGATAAAGTTTCTGAAGAAGTGAATTTATTTGGTGTTCTGCCTGACTTTTGCTACAGCGCCTGTTACATAAAACACTCCTGAACTGGGAGTTATAAAGTGAGTTTCTCTGCAGGGGGAAAAAAAAGTGGTGCTAGCAAATATTTGCCTCCACAGAGCCATGTTAATTATTGATGTGAACAGGCCATTCATGGCTCTCCAAATCTCGTTTTTCTCCTGGTGATTTGGAGCGGTCGGTGTGAGATAAGGACTGCACGTACATATTGCAGGTCTCCCCACCGTGCCCTGAGAGTCGTGTGGAGTGCAGGATTTCTCCCCGAGGAATGAACATCCCCTCAGAGCTCAGCTTGTTCCAAAACATCTCCCCCCCACCCCCCCACCCCCCCACCGCCTCCCACACTCCCACTCCCCAACCCCATCTGCTAGTCTTATGCAATATAGGCAAACACGGTGAGATGTCTACTCTCCTGGCCTGCTCAGGATTATGTGGTTGACACGTGTAGCTGGATGCCAAATTTGGTGTGTGTGTGTGTGTGTGTGTGTGTGTGTGTGTGTGTGTGTGTGTGCGCGCGCATGCGAGTGTGTGTGTGTGTGGTTGAGAAACAGGATGTTCCATTAGCTTTGGTAAGAAAATGGCAATTTTCATTTCCCTGTGAACTCAGGCTCAGGCTCAGCCTCACAGTCATCATATGAAACATGTCCAATCCTCTGTAGTCTGTGCCTGTCAGACGTGCAAGGGCTGTAGTGGTGTGACTTGAATCTCTCACCTTCTTTTCTCATGCCTGCCCGGAAGCACTTCCTCAGTCTGCAGTAGCGGCACTGGTTCCTCTTGTCCTTGTCCACCACACACTGTCTGCTGAACCTGTGCGGCAAACGCACACACACACAGACACACACACACAGACACACAGACACACACAAATGTACACACACACACACACCACCCCACACACACACACACACAAATGTACACACACACACACACACACACACACACACACACACACACACAAACGTACACACACACACACACGTACGGACACAGGCCAACTGTCACACTAGCAGAGGCAAGTACGGACCTTTAATGAAACACGTTAGGTGTCATGCTCGTTGTCTGAGGTGGGACAGTCCTGTCTGTGTGCATGCATAGGCAGGCCTTCTGGCACAAAGACTATTTGTTTCAGATGCACATCACGTATAGGAGTATGAAATTAGATAGACCTTGTCAGATTGAACACCTTTAGGTGTGAAATAAACTCCCCACATTTGGCTCTCTTCTCTTATTGACTCAGGTCCAGGCCAGTGTAGCTGTAATGTCTTATGTTACTGTAATGTCTTACACACACATCATGCTTTTACATCACACGACAGCTTTTGCTGTCCACTATAGGAGAGCACTCAGGCAATGCCTGAAGAGTAAACCGTAACTTCTCAATTTGGACCAGTTCTCATAGTCCTATTGTTTTGACTATTTTTACTACACTAGACTGGTTGAATTACCAGTCTGTTGTCGATTACTCTGTTGGACATGGCTGTTTAGTGGATAGGAGACGGTTTTCATATGACTTGCTTATTGTTGTCCCTGTTGTACAGTAAGTCTCATATATACACACACACACACACAGCTTTTGTCTACTGAATCACCTCATGTCTATATGTTGTATACTAGACAAAATTCCTTGGGTATATAAGTGTAAGTATACTTGGCCAATAAATCCAGTTCTGGTTCTGATATCTTCCCTCACCTCACCTGCATGTGTAGGCGTGGTTCTTCCTGACGCTCCTGCGAAAGAAGCCTTTGCATCCGTCACAGCTGGCGGCCCCGTAGTGTTTCCCCGTGGCCTTGTCTGCACATATGGAGCAAAGGCTGCCACTGCTCGGGGGCAGGGATGGAGCTGGCCCTGGCACCACCAACTCTGTCATGACAGGGACAAAACAGACAATCTGATGGGAGAGAGTTCAGATGTTGGGCTTGCTCCTCCGTGTTGTAGGAGGATAGGGGGTAGATCTTCAGGTAAAGTGCAGTGTAAATATCCATTACTGTACTAATCTACAGTTGTGGTCACTTTCTTTAAATATACTCTTTCCAATAAGAAAAATATGTATCTATGTTAATGAAAAATAACTCAGAGTGTGTCTGTGTGAAACAATGTAATGGAGAGTGAGAACACTCAAGGATAAGTAGTCCAATGCACATGGTGATTTTAATAATCCCAAGGGATTAATTAAGAGAAGTTACTTTGGTTTTAACGGACATAGACACACACAATTCTCTATACACACATACACACACATTGTCACAGCAGTGTCACACAGACATACATTGTCTGAACACATACGACGTGTGTGTGTGTGTCGTCTGCATGGCTGTACGAGTGTGGTGGTAATAAAAGGGCTTATTGGTAGAGATATCACCAACGTCGCTGCCTGCCAGCTTCACAGGGCCTCTGAGGACTAGCATGCCTTATTACTTGGAGGAGGAAGAAACTCCCCATTTAATTAAACCAGTCACAGGTCAGTGGAAAGCCAAAGCCGGCGCAGCCATTTTGTGGTTAATTTTGCTCTCCGAGTGCTGTTTTAATTCAATCTGCCTGTGAGCCGCTCTAAATTGCATTCTGTCAGTATTCAAGCTCCCCTGGATTGGCTTGAACAAACTGATCACCATCAAACTCTCTGCTGTTTGTGTAAGCTTATCTGGGGGACAATGGCGCTCAGATGTAATGTATGTAAATTGCACACTTAAGAGTTCGGGATGCGAGCGGTGGAGGATTGGCTCTTCGGTGCACTGAATGCTTTTTCTGGGGTCAAAGTTTTGTTGGATTGAATTAAGTGATTACAATGAATCCACCAACCTCCCCCCCGTCTCTCTTCTCTCTTCTCTCTTTCCCTCTCTCTTTCTTTTCCCTCTCTTTCTCTTTCTCTCTCTCTCTCTCTCTCTCTCTCTCTCTCTCTCTCTCTCTCGCTCTCTTTCGCTCTCTCTCAATCCCTTTCTTTCTGCATTGAAAAGAAGAGTCCTGGTAATGTGCACAGTTAAAGGTGCCAGAAAAGACTCCCTGATTCAGCAAGTCCTTTCCTAATGACGGCAGAAAATGAGATTATGGCTGAAAACCAGGGAGTGTGGGGGTGGCGTATACATGCGCTTGTGTATCTCTCTCTTACCATGTGTGTGTGTATGTGTATTTGTGTATTTGTGTGTGTGTGTGTGTGTGTGTGTGTGTGTGTGTGTGTGTGTCTGTGTGTGTATGTGTGTGGTGGGCTGCCAGTGGTGAGAGCGCTGACTTTCAAGCAGAGTTCTCATAACCAGATAATAGCCGTTGTATTTGGAGCAACGTTTTTTTTTTGTGAGATACAGACCTGGTGTCTCTGGAAGGACACCCTCCCTTGCCCTTGTGTGCCATGAGAAAATGCCGGAAAAATCCCTGGGTGTGTGGGAGTCGTAATGTGAGGCACAGAGAGTGGTTAAGCACATGTTACACTTGGCCTGCTCCTCAAAGGGACCGGACGACCTAGCATTAGTCTGACAGACAGGCAGACTGCAGACAGACTACTTTTTACATTTTTCTGCCCCCCCCTCTAAATATGTCGCAAAAGCGCTGTGTCTGATTGCAGCTGTGAATGTGTGTTTAGCTCATAGCTAATGTTACTCACACGCTCTCTGGATATCCACGTGAGAATACGAAGATTATGGGTAATCACTCCAATGCAGGCTATTGTGGTCACTGATCATCAGCTGTTATTTTGCGGCCCTTTTTCAAACCGTTTCGCCCGAGAATCATTTCCCATGACAAAATGTTTTCCTCCTACGTACGCGCAACAAAAGATGTATTCTGAACCTGAAAAGCGTGTCATACCCATTTCTTCCATTCAAGCTCATTACCGTGTCACTAAAACATAACGCTACCTTTTTAGTGCAGCATAAGGTCACCTGACGAACAAACGCAACAGGAGAGACTCGTTGCTGATGTAAACTGTCGTGGCAGGCTGGGTGTATTTATGAGACGTGTAAGTAAACTGTGTGACAGCTGGAATTACTGGAGCTCTTTTGCAGATATCCATCTCACCAAATCCCACCACTGGCTTACATCTCACATGCCATTACTGTAGGTCCAGAGTAAATGTGTCCCATTCTGCCGACCTGTCCAGTGGAATACTGTGTGTCTGAAGGTCCTGACGTGTCGGTCAGTTGGTCAGTCGGTCTGTCTGTCTGTGTGTCTGGAGGTCCTGACATGTCTGTCTGTCTGTCTGTCTGTCTGTCTGTCTGTTCGGGGAGGTCAAACCTACCTGCCTCCTCAGGAAGTGGTCTCAGGCTGTCAAACTCCAGCATGGTGTAGGATGGCTCCAGCTCTATGCCATAACTGCTGGTGTCCTGGTGCAGTCCAGCTCTGTGAATCCGCATGGTGTGCTCGGTCCACGGCAGTAAACAGTGCACTGGGCCCAACAGTGACCTACCCTACCCTACAGTATCCTACTCAACCTAACCAAGGGCCAAAAGGGACAGCCCAAGGACCACCGTGACCCAGATCAGCTACACTCCAGTTACTCCTGTCTCTGCGATCAATCAATCAATGCCTTTTCACCACGAGCTAATTAAAATAACTCCTCATTTGCTGAGTGTGATCCGTTTTGCCAGCCCACATCCAAAACCAAGGAATTTCCATGCAGACATTACTGCTGACCTCCGCTCAGTCCTCTGTAGGGTTTGCGCTGAGATATATTGCTCTGTCACAGACACATAGCTGACTGCTCTCGTCGGCAGGGCAGAAAGACCTTTGGTCGGAGTTGTACTGATTCAGTAGCTTTCAGCTCATCATAGGTGTCCCCCACATACAGGCACTGATAGCAGCTGGGAGACAAATAGAGGTTAAGGGGGAAAGGGGCAAATAAATAAGTAGATAGATAGCTCTTTAGCGTGATTGAGCTTACTGTTTACCTATCAGATTGCAGAGGTCTTATCAGAAGCTGAGTGCTGGAACTATAGGGGGAGGGATTTGAAGCTTTTCTGACACATAAACATGACACATAGAGGGAGAGAGAAATATAAAAAACCACCACAACCCTCCAGCTCCCTGAGGTAGATTATACATTTACAAGTAAAAACAAGCAAGACATTATATTGTACTAATTTGACAGACCAAAATGTTCTTTTTTTGTTTGCAAAAATATCAGAAACCTCGATTTCAGCATGAATAACAACAACAACAATGGTTGCTTTGCCTGTTGTTTGCCCCTGGGGGCAGTGTTGGACAAGCCCGGCGGCCCAGAGACCGAGACAGAGGCTGCCTCGCCTCGCCTAGGCCTTATCGTTACCTTTGCCCCCTGAGCTAACTCCAGCACATGTCGCGTGGAGTGATCGATCGGGACTTGTGTGATAACACATGACAGTACACACACAACCTGGCCCTTCTCTTTTGGCCTCTTTGATGTAGATAACAGTCATATGAAAATGCCCCAGTCTCTCTGTGTTTGCGGAGCTGAGGGGGGGAATGGCTGATTTTGTTTGATCATTTTGTTGAATGTGCTGGTTTGGACAGATTGCCTGTTGTGTTTAGGCTCAGTGGTGGTGGTGTACGGGGCCGGCGCTGAAACGCTTCTTCTTCTCCGATTCGTTCTGCCCGGGCCTTGTTAGGATTGCAAAGGATGTGCACTAGTCCGCCGAGGCTCGAGAGTGCGGTGGATAAGTACAATGGTCAGCAGAGTCCAAAAATGGAAAGAGATCTCTTATTAATGTCCTTCATTTTTAAGAGCAGAAATTCCCAGACATCCATAAATTCTGATGTCTGGGTCACAGTAGGGGAAGAAAAAAAGACACATACAGGAGCCAGGTCTTTGCGAGTGTAAGGCATTACACTCTATTCAGTGATTCACTAGCCAAAAAGGCTGTGTGTGCCTGTGCATCCAAAACATGTCTTTGCGTTGAAAAGTTGGGTAATTATTCCACGCCAGTAATGTGGTTAAGATGCAACTTTTTTTAGAATCGCTTGAAGTGCTTTAGCCCAGGAGATTCTTAGTCCAGCGTCTGTCACTGCTCTGCCTCCTTTAAGACTTTTTCTACAGAGTTTCATGACTGTGGGAAAAGTCGACGACGACGAATTAACAAAAAAACGTGACCGTGTCTTTTGTGTGTCAAAGAAGGCATCAGAGAAAAAAAAAATGTGCTAGATAGAGACTGCGACTAAGAGGAAAAACGGCCAATATGATTTTTACAAATTATAACAAATTATATGTCAGGCCACATATGAGGTTCTCGGGAGCAATATCCATCATGGTTTGGTGTAATGGGATTTCCTTGGTGAGCAGCACTCCTTCCTTGAATGTCACGCTGGGCTGTGGGTCAGACCCACCCTGCAGTGGCAGAGCCTCCGGTGCAGGGGCTTTGTTAGGGTGATTGATGACTCATAAAAACCTGTCAGTCACACCACAGCGGTGCACACCACTTCTGTATTCACAGATGTCCAGAGAACACACACACATGCAGGCACGCACGCACACACTTATGCTTAACCTCTCCACCACACACACACACTTTCACCAACCCATCTTTAACCTCCCCACCACACACACACACACACACACACACACACACACACACACACACACACACACACACACACACACACACACACACACACACACACACACACATACACACACACACATGCACACACACACATGCACACCATTTCTTTGTCACAGGTACTATTAAGACACAGAACAATATTTAGGATGAACTACATAGAAAATGTGTAAAAAAGGTAAAAATGTTTAGTTTATTTATTATGTAAAATAATGTTTATGCTCACAATGTAAATCTTGATGCAATATCTTTTTTATTTGAATATTTTCATAATATCAGCAAGAATTTTTTGCTGCACTTGAAATTTCTGTACATGCATGTATATACGACATGCACTCTGTATTTTAGGTATTGTACACTGTTGTTCACATTTTCTTCCAGCAGGAGGAGACAGAATCCAGCGTATGACATGCTTCTGTGCTGTCAATGAGTCTGGCTCTTTCTGGCTCTTTCTCCTCTTAAGATTTCGGTTCTGGTTTGAGCTGGGACAAAACCAGTCCTCAACCTCCCCCCCTATCCCCCTACGCCCCCCCCCCAATATCCCCGCTCTCTCTTCTTCTTGTGAAAGTGCTACTGGCTGAAACTCTGTTGAGGTAATCTTGTGTGCGGTCCGTCAAGTGAGTGACACATAGTCTCAAGCTAAGTCAATATATCCCATCGTTTTCAGCTGCGGGGGTGAAAGTCCCTCTGTCAGAGGAGCAGGATTTACTCTGCACAGGTGTGCTTGTGGCAGCACCTACCTGTCCGTCTCCATGGTGGGGAACCGTGATTGATGAAGTGAGAACGGCTAGATGTCAGCGCTGGGGGCTTCTGAGAGGTGGGGAAGGGGACTGGGGTTGGGGTTGGGGGCGGTGTCGGGTTTGGGGGTTAGGGGATTCAACACCAAGAGTCACTCCTGGTCATATAGCTTCAGCAGCACTGTCACCCTTCAGCCCTTAATGCAGGTCGTCCTATTAACCGAACATAAATAAATAATGTGGCCAATGTTTCTCAGTCCAGAGCGGGTGCCAAAGCTGTGCATTTCTAATTTCCTCGTCAAGGCAAGTCAAATGAAATTACTGTTTGATCCCCCGACTTTCGCTTCAATGGCTACCCTCCCTTAATGTCCAAGGCACACACACGCACACACACACATGCACGCATAGGATCTGAATGCCCATACTGTGCTTCACATTTGCAGTGTTTATGTTGCTCTGAGAAACCAGGTACAAAATCTTTAACAACTTTGACAGTGAAGGTTGGTAAAAAAATATTATGTGTTCTGCTGTCTTAGGAACTAGGCCGCTTTGGTCTCCAAGGCAGTGTAGGTGTGTCATTTTTATTCAATCCTCTTCCTTTTTTTTGTGACTTTCAATTCTGTTGATTTATTCCCATATTAAACAAAAGAGGACGAGCATCAGATGAGATGTTGTCATGATCCAGGGCAGTCTCAGTCTCAAAGCTGCCCCTTTTTTTTTTGTTTCTCAAAATACATTGCCAGATCACTCATCAAGAGAAGCTTTTTTATTTTCCTAATCAGATTCATGAGCCCGGACCCCTGTGCAAGTCTCTGGGCAGCACATCTGGGTAGAAGCCCTTGAGTGGACTGTCCTGTGGGAGTTGAGATGGAGGGATTGGAGAGGGGGGGAAGTAAAGCAAAAGGAAGGTCCCGTGAAGGCGAGGTAAAGCAGAGGCAGCGGGTCACCGCTTCCCTCTTCTCTCTCTCTCCCTCCTCCATTTTATGCAGAGAGGCCCACTGTAGTCGCCGGTAATGAGGTCGTAGACAGTATCATTACGCTGGTGGGATATGGAGGGTGAAACTACTGGATCGCTCGCTGTGCTGTGCTGTGCCCCACCACCAAAAAAAAAAAAGGAAAAAAGAAAAAAAAAAGGCTAGCCTTTACACAGTTGTCACCAAATGCATTTTCATGAAAAGTAATAACTGGCATAATGTAGTGTGTCATTACTGGAGGAACGCACTCACAATAAGAGGCACTAAAATCCACCGCTACCCGCATGGCGAGGCACTGGGACAGGTGTGGGGGACTGAATAATGTGGTTGACAGCGTCCTCAAAGAAAAACGGCATCCGCTCTCCACACATCGCCCCGCACAAGTTCTTTTGTCTTCAGGCGGCCCTTAGTCTGGTCATCAGTCGCCTGAAGAGCTGATGCTATCAAAGAAATCATTTTTGTCTGAAAGGTTGAAACTAATTTAATGCTTTGTGGCGGCAGGTTTGCGTACAAAAACTTCTGCTGTTTTGCATTGTATTTTCAAATCACTCCGAGCAGTGGATAGCACAGCATAGAGAAATTGAATATTTGACAAATATTTCCCCTTATCTCTTTTATATGCGTCTGTTAAAAGAGGGGGAATTTCCACTTGATTGCGGGAAGAGATGTGAGGACAGTGAGGCTTGTCTTTGCCCCCCCCCCCCCCCCCACCCCCATATCTCACAGCAGTACCACCAACCCCATGCAGCACACAAACACCCCATGAGACCAGTATGTTCTGCATTAGAGAGAGTCCAGTCCGAGGCCTTTGTAGTTTTATTCCAAAAAAGGAGGGGATGAGAAAGCAGCAAAAATTGGTTATAAAAGCATGGCAGGCATATGATTTAGTGGGGCAATAAAGAATGGAAAGGTGGCCATTCATCATGGCAGCGAGCTCACGGAGAGAGGGCCTGTCATGGACACCGCCAAGTCCGGGGGGCGGCTCCGGGTGCGCCTCAAAAAAATCGCCCCCCAAAAACCCGCTCGAACCAATGGCTTTTCCAGACGGGCGCGGAGGGCTGGGGTGCTGACGGACGGATGGACATTTCCATCGCTCGCAGGCAAACAGCAGTATCAGGGAGGCATCCCACAATGCTGTGTGCTGGTTAGGCCACAGACAAACAGGCATGTCACAGTGGTCCGCCGATGTAATGTAATCTGATTCGGGGCTTGAATATTTCTTATGTGTGTTTGTAAACTGAAGCATGTCTGTTGTTTTGGTGATTTATCTTGGTTCAGTGACACACTGCTTGACCCAAGAGACTTTAGTGTGGTGAATATGCCAGTAATTAAAAAAATCTGTTTATATTTGAATATATATATTTATGGTCAAACCAAGTTTTGATATTAAATAGAACATAAAACCTATTTAAAACATTTGAATTTAAGGGGTTTTTTTATCGACCAACTCTGATTGCCCTGTTTAGCATCATTTTGTACAGTATGTGTATATAGTAGGTGCTCATCTGCCGAAATGTAATGCTTTATGTCAATAAATACTGAACTTCTAATTAGGCAAAAGGCAAAATTCAAAATAGATCACCTTGAATGACAAACTAGCAATTTAGTTTATCTTTTTAATGTATCCCTTTTCCATTACTGTGAGGTTGGTTACCTTGTGACTGTGGCTGTGTGACTGTATGGAGAAGTTTACTGGATAGTGAGTTAGGAAGAGGAAAGACACACGCACACACTGGGAGAAACTCTTTATGAAGAAGTCCAACAGAATCCATTCCCTCAGACATGACATGATTTTTGTCAGACCGTATGCACTGCTTGCTGTATCTGTTAGGGTGATTACAGCAGTATGTAATTGTAAAAGCCTCTTTGGGTCGCAGTGTCACAGGCGTACTCAAAAAATGCATACGCCAGCGCTGTTCATTAAGTCTTATAAACTTCAGCTTTTTACATGAGGGAGAAACAAACTGCTGTCAGCCCAAGGTCATGAACGGTTCCCATAAACTTTCCAACTTATCCTCCACTCTTTCTCTCTGTCGGAAGTGGTAAAGGAGGATTTTCCTACATCCTCTGAAGATGTGTGTGCTTTTTTCCCCTCGTTTTTTTTTATTTTTTATATGGCTGTTTTTACCATTCCTTTTGTCATGCCCACAGGAATCCCGCTTTTCCTGCTCTCTTCATTGTGTCTGGCCCTCGTGCTCCATCTTTAACAACTCCCCCTCTTTTCATTATTTTTCTATCGTGCTTACTAACAGAGATGCGCTGTGCTGCGCTCGTAACGCCGAGGACGTGCACGCACATCTGTCCGAGCTTACTTACTTACTTGCTGCGCTTTGCTGAAAGTGCGGAGTACCTTTGTGAGAACCTGGTGTGTTCTTAACATCCCGAAGAAAGGAGGAGGAAGAAAAAAAGAAAAAAAAAAGAAGAACAAGTAAAGCACCCACATGCGGGCTCCTCTGAAGAATGATAAAAAAGTCCTTCAATCTGAGGGCCCTCTGTGAACCGCCTTTTAATTAAAACCACTTGTTCCCGAAGTTGTACTTAATGTTTCCCATTAGTCATGTTTGAGGGATTACAGGCGGCTCCAATGAAAGTCAAGGATTAAATGGAAAACGCAGATGTGCGAACAATGCGGCTTGTTTTATTGTGATCACGGTCGTTTAGTAATTACCAAAAATTTTACCAGATTTGACAAGGTTTCCTAATGCGGCCCGCAATTAACTTTGACTTCTTTCGCGGGGGGAAAAAGAGGAGTTTACTCATGGGGGTTACCCGGGTCTGTACAAGGGGGAACCCTGGGTTCAAAAGTCCTCCTTTAAGAATGAAAAGCCCTGTTTTTGCCCCAGTCCCCTCTCATTCAGAGTGCAATTTACCAATGTTCGTTTCGATGAAGCCTGTAGCTGCCCGGCTCACTTTTTCTGTCAGCGTCTGCATGCTTTAGTGAAGATGGCATTTGCCTTTCTCATGCCCCCGTGGACGACCATCTGTTGTGAGAGACGATAACTAGAAACAGAGTTCACAAAGAGGCACTCGAATGGCAGTCAGCATGGAACCGCCATGCTATCATATGTTAAGCAGAAACCAGAGTTTATAGTATTTTTACCCTCTCTGGATTTGTAACCATGCAGTCACAAGGCAGTGCAGTTTAGTCTGGGGGGGATACTTTTCAGATTTATGAAGGATACCTAACCACCCCTGACCCAAGCTGTTTACCCACAGACTCTGTCTTGGTCTCTATCTATGTCCATTTGTATTGTCGGTGTTGGTGGTGGGCCTGACCCCCAGGGGTTGCCCGGGTCCTCTCCCCCAGGTCACGCAGACCTCCGTGTTCCTGCCGGGAGTCGTTCAAAGCCGAGGTGAGCGCCTCTGCCCCGGCCCTCATTACCAACTGCCCTCGTCTAAAGCAGCGGCCTGCAGATGCCGGACTTGGCAGACGATCAGTGAGTTTTTCCGAGGCATGCCTGCACATTAATTAGGCCCTGCACGTCCGCGCCGCTATGCTAGGTATATGTCTTTAATTATGTACCCTTGTTCTGACCTCTTCCTCTGCAGTGTACCTGTTTTTTAAATAGTTGCAGCGGAAGACCCACGGAGATTCATAAAAACTACA
Organism: Setipinna tenuifilis; assembly: GCA_030347295.1. Taxonomy (NCBI): domain Eukaryota; kingdom Metazoa; phylum Chordata; class Actinopteri; order Clupeiformes; family Engraulidae; genus Setipinna; species Setipinna tenuifilis. Next base: position 14,749,863 of record CM059280.1, on the reverse strand, counting down.
TAAAGTGATGCATCAACAGTATGATGCGGTGTTTAAAATTCAGAGCAGTATGATTCAACATAAGCGAGAGGAAGAGTTAGGGTGTGTGTATGTGTGTGTGTGTGTGTCTGTGTGTGTTGGGGGGGGGGGGGGGGGGGGTAAAACTCATCTTAGGTGCTTTCCTCTCAGGGAGAGGAGTGGAATATGTTGGGCATCTAACTGTAATTCATTTCCACAGGGAGCACCACCGCTAGCAATGGCAAAAAAAAATGAAGCGATCCATTTGTAATAAGTTATTTTTTCTAGGTCCCGTTGTCTGATTATTATAAACTGCTGCGGATAAGGCACATTATGAGGTTCATCATTGCATTGTAGACTCTAATTAATTCTCTGTCTGTGCTTTTTGGCAGGGTGTTACAGAAAAAAAAAGAGTTTTCTTAGCCACAAGAAACTAAGAAAAGACCATAGAGAAGGAGAGAGAGTCAGAGGGCAAGAAGAGAAGGGAAATGTTTCTGTGCACAGAGCTCGGAACAAGGTATGAAAGTAATTATTTTTGCTTTTCAAGATTTGGGCATATTTATGGGGCATTATTACAGGAGCAGGCTGTTTAATGTTATTTGCAGAGTGCACACATTGTTCGCATCAGGCACATGGAGACTGAGAGCGTGGCTTTGAGGGCTTCAGCTCCTTCATCCTGCCAGCGGACGGACCACACTCACTTTTTTTCTTTCTCTCTCTCTCTCTCTCTCTCTCCCTCCCTCTCTCTCCATCTCCCTCTCTCCCTCTCTTTCTCTCTCTCTCTCTCACTCTCTCTTTCTCTGTCTCTCTCTCTCTCTCTCTCTCTGTCTGTCTGTCTCTCTCTCTGTCTTTCTGTCCCCCTTCTCTCTCTCTTGCTCTGTACACTGCACACACCTAATAATGGAGTCCGGGCCCAATCACTAGCTTTGGATGGCCTCCTTGTCCTCCACTCTTTTCGTGAGAGTGAGACAGAGGTATGAGTACAACCCCCCCACACCCCCCCCCCCCCCCCAAACCCTTCCTCCCACACCCCCCAGTGAGCACATATGGTATGAAGCAACAGCCCCATCATCTCGTTCCATACCGCCTAAAAAGTGAGAGAGTTGGAGGGAGGGAGGGAGCAACCTGCCACGCTCACTTAGATCTATTGCATCAGATAGCAGTTGGGAAATTATTCCAGAAGAGACCCCAAAGTCTTGTTGTAATTTACATTATATATACTTTATGCATAATGTACGATGCACTTACATTAGGGACAATTAGAGGTAAAGTGTGTTTTGTAGGACACATCAGTGGGGCATGAATAATCAATTTCAGAAAAAAGGATTTCGGGTCTTGTTATCGGAAAAATACACGAGTGTGCAGCTGCACACGGTAACCCCTTTTAGGTGGTTTTTTTTTCAGATCACAGGTCTGTCAGACGAGGATCTGTTCAGCGGACGGTCCTTTTTGTTCTGAGTCAAAAAAAAAAAGCTCAAAAAGAAGGGTAGTAGGCGCTCTGAAACTGAAACAGTCTCCATCCTCCTCTGTTCCTTACCCCTAAATGAAATCATTTGTATTTGCACGGTGCACGATGGTGCAGGGGATGGCCGGTGTGTGTGATGGAAAGAGAGAGAGAGGTGGGGAGGTGGGGGGTGGTGGTGTGGGGGGTAGGGGGTTATGGGAAGGCCGGGTCCCTTCTGCTGGCCCTGTGACTGGTGGAAGGGGAGCTGGGAGCTGCTGCTGGCTGGGAGGAAGTGCTGACTCGTGGGACCCACTTATGGCTGGGGGACGCCCGTGTGCCGCTGCTTTCATCCCGGCCGGCCAAATGTGAAATAAATAAAAAAGAATGGAGAATGGGCTGCTCTCTGGGCTGTACCCCTGTGCTCCCCAGCTCTTTGTTAAAACCCTATCTCTGCTGCTCCATTGCCCCCCAGCTACATTAAATCCCATTAAATTCACCTTCATTAAAGCAGCTCCCCACTCCCTTTCCTTTTCCCTCTCTCTCTCCCTCTCTCCCTCTCTCTCCCCCCCCCCTCTCTCTCCCCTCCTCCTCCTCCTCACCACGGCCCTAATGCAGGGCCTCTCAAGGACAGAGTAGTAATGAGGGTGGACTGGATTTAACCTTGAAGAGTACAGGTTTTCATTTCCAAATCAATAACTTATGCTTCAAAACCGCCACGAGATCCAGCCTATAATTTTCAGGCATTAATTGAAGGGATTATGTTTCTTCTGCAAAACAGTAAGGCCAAAAAAGGTATTTAACTTTAAGCTGTGGTGTACATATTGCATTTAGCTGTGGGGTTTTTCCCCCTTCTTCTATCTTTGTGTCTTCCACTCAGACAAACACAGGCACACACACACACACACACACACACACACACACACACACACACACACACACACACATGAAATTGACAGCTTGCACATTTTCTGTATCACTGGCCTTATGTGCTTGTATACAGTAGGTTTGCTGTTCTGGCAGGCCCCAGTGCAGGCGTATACAATTTCAAAGGAATCTTTATGCTACATGTAAACAATTAGGTGAAGGCTGCAATTTCAAAAGAGCAAAAGCCAAAGAGCACTTGGTTTTGCGCCTCATCCTTTCTCTCTCTCCCCCCTAACCCCCCTACACCGCCCCCCACCGCCCCCACCACCCCCACACCCCTCCCTTGAAAAAAAATTTCAAGGCGGTGTCATCATGCGACGCTAAATAAGGTGGAAATGTGTGCGACCGCTACAGGGAGATGTCAGCCACCCCGGGCTGCTGGGAGTGGAAAATAGTGAATTATAAATAGAGATTTGAACACGGGGCATGATTAACGGACAGGAGGTGAAAAATGGAGAAGTCCTAAGTGGAGAGACCTGTCTCCCCCTCCCCGTGTGTGAGGAGGACACTGTCGCCTTGGAAAAAAGGACTCCTATAGCGGTACATGTGACTTAACGGTGGGGCGGGGGTGGGGTGTGGGGGGGTGGGGGGCTATGGGGGAGGAAGGGACACCACGTGATCAACCTATGGAAAGCCTTCATTTGTCCCGTGGTGATAATTTTTCTGCGACATGTTCATAATGTGGAATATTGGATCTCATCTTGAAGTCGGAGGCCGGGGGTGGGGAAAGGGTGGTGGTGGGTGGTGGTGGGGTGATGGTGGGGGGTGTGGTAGGTTGGGGTTAGAAATGGTGGTGGTGGTGGTGGTGGTGGGGGGTGTTATCAGTGTAGCTTCATTTTTTAATCAAATCCCCCTTAAATGAGGCTTTATTAAATTACATAGCTCATACTGTGGGGCTGGGGCGGGTGACAGCCGTATCATTGCAGAGAAAGAACTTCTTGGGATAATTAAATAAAATTAATAAAAAAAAGACCTCGGCGAGAGCGAAGCAAAAAAGAATGGAAAGGAGGGAAACCCAGCGGCCATTTTTGGGGTTTTCTCTTTCTCTCGCTGTCTCATTTGGATCCTGGGGATTGTGTCATGCAAAATTAGTACAAGGGGGTGTGTGTTGAGCGGCTGTGAATTTCGATTGTCTGGGAACTAATACAGGCACACACACACAGGCACAGACACACATATACACACATCCACACACACACACACACACACACACACACACACACACACACACACACACACACACACGTACACACAGAAAAGAGCGAGCGAGAAACACACTGTTCCACTAACACAAACCACACATATGGCCTGTGCTGTAGAGGTGAGCAGATGCTATCGCTGCACTGCCTTATCTCTGCCTCAGTATCAGATTAGACACCATAATCGCTTAGGGGGTCAGAATATGATGGGGCTCTCAATTTTCCTCCTCCTCCTCTCTTGGTAAAACAACAGTTGCTCAGGAGAAATGCAAACCAGGTTATGAAAAACAGCTTGTGCTAGTTTTTTCCCTCTCAGACCTAAAGTCTCCGAGGCCCCAATAGGTAGCTGTGAATGTGTGTGTGTGTATGTGTGTGTGCTTGTGTGTGTGTGTGTGTGTGTGTGTGTGTGTGTGTGTGTGTGTGTGTGTGTGTGTGTGTGTGTGTGTATGTGTGTGTATGTGTATCCTGTCCTCTTTTTCCCTGGGGAAGTGGGGGGCTGCCTAATGTACCAAATGGCAGTAAAGTGACTGGCTAGACTCTCGTCCGAGCCTCTGGCACTGTTGGTGAAGCAGTCAGTCAGTCAGTCAGTCGTCCTGTCGTGCCACTTGGCCCACAGTGCCTTGCATAACAACGAAAACATCTCTCTCGCAAATCTATCTGTGCCGTAAACGAGCTTTTATTGTCCTTTTTCCTTTCCTTTGCGTTTTGCATTTAATGGCTGTATTTAAACTTGTACGGCTGTGTGTATTTGTGTGTGTGCATGTGTGTGTGTGTGTGTGTGTGTGGTGTGTGTGTGTGTGAGCATGTTTTGCACATGCATGCGTTCTGTATGTTTGAGGCCAGCACATTGCTGATGGGTATTTGGCGCTCATGCTACATGCAAACTGCCTAATTGAGCATGTAATGTGGATAATTGGAGCTGCAGAGAGAGAGAGAGAGCACTGCCATAGAGGGGTGGGGAGGGAGGGAGGGAAATCTCACCGGGCTCATGTTTGTCTTCGTTGGCGTGTAATGAAATCGATGGTTGATTCTCTCGCTCTGAGCGGGGGCCTCCCATTTTTTGTTTGTTTCTTTTTATTCCATTTGCAGTGAAAGGGAGGTTGGCTCAGTGTGTGTGCCATGTGCGTGTGTGTGTGCCGTGTGTGTGTGTATGTGCCGTGTGTGTGTGTGTCTCAGTGTGTCTGCCATGTGCGTGTGTGTGTGTGTGTGTGTGTCTGCCATGTGTGTGTGTGTGTGTGTGTGTCGTGTGTGTGTGTGTGTGTGCACCGTGTCTGTGTGTGTGTGTGTTTTTAATATGCCCAATAAAGATGTCAAGGATCTCGGTCCTTGGTGCAAACATGGCAGCCACCTGTATATGCTGTGCCCAACTTTTTCCTCCAGCATTTCACTTTCACCTTTAGACCTTGTAACCAGTAAAAAACATCAGCTGTAGCGCACACTATATTAAGCTTTACTCTATTAAGAATAGAGTTATAGCACACAGCCCCCCCAATATTACACTCCCTAATACTTTTGAGTGATCTATTGCAACAATCTTTAGCAATCCTCTAGGTCCATATACAGTACAGCTGGGTTTTTTGAGGGACAGGTCACTGAAAGTGATACGTGTGGTAAGGCATTACTGAATGACCTGAGAGGGGTCTGTGGTTGTAAGGGGGGCATCTCATGCACACTCCCTAACCACAAAAAGCAAACAGTGTGGCAGCAGCAGCTCCCCTCCTCTCCTATAGCTCCAGCGCTGTACTGACACCCTAAAGACCTGCACTGGACAAGGCAGAATACAGACAGCCAACCAAGCCTACTGACTGAGTCAGTTTGTCCTTTAATACGTTTTTATGTCAAAGATCTCCCCATCGTTCAGATGCCTGTGTATTTCACCATATCCCACCTTTTTGACAAGGGAGAGAGAGAGCAAGAGGGGATGGGGGTGAGGGTGAGTGTGGCGGTGGTTGAGGGGTGGAGGGGTGGATGTAGAACCTGAGTCTGTTGGTAAAGAGGGGGCCCCTTGTCCTCTCTGCTAACCGGGGGTGAGAGACAGTGTGTCCGGTGGCTCTGCACAAACCCAACAGTATCTTCCAGCCATGCATGACGGATGGTCGGGGTGGCTGGAGGTAGCTGAGAGGGGGGGGGGGGGGGGGGTGGGGAGCCGGGGGGTGGAGGGGGGGTTGGCCAGTGGGCTGCAAAATGGCTTGTGTGTGCTGTGTGCTGGGGCTAACCTGCAGAGAGCCCCTTGGAGCCAAATGAAAGTTTGGCGGGCAGAGGCTCTCAGGAGAGCGCTTTGGTGCGGTGCGGCGGCGGGGCTGTGGCGGGGTCTTGTTTGAATTAGTTTACGGGGCGGTGAAATGAAAAGCGCCACGCTGTGACGAGGAGGGCCTGAAGCCTGAAGGCCCTTTCATACTATCTCTCCTTCTCTCTCTCTCTCTCCTTCTCTCCCTCTCTCTCGGAAAGCCATATTTATATCTTCCAGACCAGTAATTAATCACTCATGGCTTTTCCAGGCCGATGGTGCTGCTGGTCCAGGGGAGTGAGAGAGTGACTGTGGGCCGGACTGTATGAGCGTTTCATAGATCTCCTGGTGCTGTTGAAAGCCACATGCATAACTGCAATTAAAAACAATAAGTTAATTTATGGCAAAGTCAGGAAGGGTGAAGGATGAAGGCCTTCTGAAGTCCAGCTCCTAAAAATAAAAAGGAAATCCTTGCGTTATTTATTTATTTATTTACTATTATTTATTCTCCCTTTTCTTTAACTTACTCTCACTAAACCCCTTGTTCCATGTAGTTTCAGGAACAGAATAGATTTAGTGCAATTGTGTCTGTTTCGAATGCCTTAAGATTGGCCCTGTCCGAATGGAATCAGATAAAATATGTTTGTCTTACCGTGGAATGTTGAGTGCATAATTGGGAATATGGCTGTGGTCCTGCATTATTTCCGTATGCGAGCGAGCGAGCGGTGTAGCGCTGCACAATGGAGAGCCAGATGTGTAGTACACGGTGATACACTAAGCTTTTCCCATAAAGAACAATTATTCATATTAATTCACCACAGACTGCCATAGATTTTATACATCAACACTTTTAAACCAGTTGAAGCAGTTTCCATACTCGGTGTTCCTTTTTGAAAATGTATTTTCACATAAATGAACAACAGTTTTTGCTGATCAAGATAAAATTACACTCTTTACAAGGGCTACGGTCACTGAACAGGAGAATTTTAAACGACCAGAAATATTTGGTGGTGTGTTGTGTACTGTAGTCTGGGCCGAGTTGCGGGAGCAGTCAGGTTTGGCATCAGCAGCAGTATATGCTGGTGGGTTATGGCTCCCTAGGAGAGGACGGCGTTAAACAGGGGCTACTTTCAGCACAGTTTTCAGATGTCTCTGTGGTAAACAAGAGGGGAATGACACCGGGTGAAATGGAGCATTTTATTCTGTGCGGTAGATTTGTGGACATGATCTCTCTCTTTCTCTCTCTCATCTTTCTTTCTGTGACTCTCCCTCTGCCTTTCTCTCTCTGTTTCAATTTTTTTTGTTTTTTTACAAAAAACCCTGATACGTGGGCTGGATTTTGTGGTTTGAGCTAAATGGCTTTTGGACTCTTGTATTCAGATACAATATCAGAGCAAGCTCTGTAGTCCCTGGGAGTGTAGTCAACTCATGGCAGGGAAACACAGTAAAGGTCAGTGTAGAAACTCTGACTGACTTGACTGACGGTGGATTTCTTGCAGTGTTTATGTGCACGGGTGGGTTCTGCTTCTTTGGGGAACAGTTTAAGGGACTTTTTTTTTTTTTTTTTTTTAAAGAAATATAACTTTGATGGCTTGTTGCAGCCATATTAAAGCGCAAATGGCATAAATCAAATTTGCAGCCAGTGCAGCACGTGGCCCTCTAATCTGTGGCCTGCATTAGCCTTGGGGAGCTTTGGGCAATGCCAGCCCATCCCTGCGCCAGTCAGCGAGCCAGCCAACCAACCAGCCAGCCAGCCAGCCAACCAGGCGGCTCTGGCCAGGGCTGTGAAGTTGGAGGTGCTCTTTACTGAACTTGACGTTGCCTTCTGAGGAAAGCGCCAGACACTTTTATGTCTCCCTGTCAATTGAACTTTTTTTTTTTTTTTTTAAACGCAGGGGTGTTTTTTTTTCTCTTCTGCCCCACTGGCAGTGCGCTTTAATTAGATTACATTCGGCGAGTAGCTGTGGTTCAGAATGCCAATTTGTGTCCCAGACTGTGTAAAATTTGCTGTTACACTGGCTGCCAAACCGAAGCAGGTGAGGGCAGATGAGGTCCTTGGGCACAGTAGCATCTATTTCTTTTATTTTTTCTTTTATTTATTAAAAAAAAGAATTTTGGCACTCCTCCCCCCCATCCCCCCATCCTCCCTGTTTTGCATTGACAAAAGCCAGTCGGCAACATGAGTATCAACACTGTAATGAAGTGGCTAAACTGGAAACACAATCAAACACAGCGAGAAGATGAAGTTCCATTAGGGTGCCACATCTAAATAGCTAAATCTCTCTCTCTCTCTCTCTCTCTCTCTCTCTCTCTCTCTCTCTCTCTCTCTCTCTCTCTCTCTCTCTCTCTCTCTCTCACACACACACACACACACACACACACACACACACACACACACACACACACACTTGTACATACACACAGACACACACTCTCACATGCACACACCCACACACTTGTGGACTGCACTGGTGTCTTGGCAGGAGAAGAGGGTGTACACACACACACACACACAGATAACTACATACATACACACAGTGTGTACTGCACACACACATTCACAGGTACAGGTCTGGAGCTCTGACACTGTTAAAACTGCTGCTCTTGTTACACCTTCAGGTCGGCACTCCAGAAGTGATATTCCACAGTCTGAGGTGGAAGTGCAGGAAAACGACCAAGAGTCCACAGCTCGCTCGCACATTTCAAACTCAACATGGCCCCCGTCCAAGCGTGGACGGGTGCCAGGAAAAATGATAATTGTCATGAAAAATAAACTCAAAATATCATTATTACCATGAGCCATGTTGCTTCCAATAACAATCTGACTTTTTATTTAGTCTGTTACAAATCTATAATTTACATTGAAAATAGGGGTCTATGTTTGAAGAGGCCAGCCAAGGAAAGCAGTGGAGAAGTGAACAGCTGTAGGTAATTAGAGTGAGCCTTGGGATGGCCAGGGATTCAAAGTAAACATGGACCCTTTCCACAGTCAACAACATTTACAAATGTAGAAGAAGGAAGCTACTGAATTTGCAAAGAATGTGCAGTGGGGATGGAAAGCGTAGAAGCATGAAGCCAGCAGATGGTGCAAATTAAATCCATGCAGCGTGTGGCTAACGGGACTGTGGGTTTATTCTTCTGACAGTTGGCCTTGCAACGCTTAGAGGGTCAGAAGGCGACTGTTTTAGGTCAGTGCAGCCACGCCATTTTTTTCCCTCCTCTCTTTTTAATTTTTACTCCTCCTCTGTTCGAGAAATTATTCTTGGGGAAAAAGTGCACCTTTTATTGTTAGCGCGGAACATTACTCATTTGGATTATCATCGCTGCGGACTTGTAATATGTAATGCTCTAAAGTTTTCATCTCTCTTCTGCTCTTTTTGGTGTTTGGCCAAATAGCGGAGAATCAACAGGATGAATTAAATTTTTTACATTACTTGGATTCAGTCGACCAGAACATGAAACCAAGCTGTCTGTCTCTCCTTTTCAGCCTTCTCTGATGACATGAAATATAGAGATTTCTCATGTTTATAGCCATTGGCATGGAGGAGCTCTTCCTCTCTTGCCCCCAGTTCGGGCCTGTTCATTGTCCCTGATAACTACTTAATCTTTAAAAACTCTAACTTCGGAGCGTTCGTTCATCTCTTTTTTTTCCCCTCACTCTGGTCTAATGGAGCACACAGCAGTCTTTAAGAGGTCGGTCGAATGGAATGTATCATGCAGATACATTTATAACCGAGCAGCGATGCCCCTCAATAATTAATGGTATTGTAATATTTCACGGTGAAACTCATCCCCTTTCATATCCAGGAGACATTGCCTAGATCTTTAACCCCCACGAATGACTGAGCTGTGGGATATGACTTCCATACTTAAAGTGAATTTTTATTGTTAAAAAAGGGGGGATATGCATGCAATCTCTTTTGGGTGAGTAATACGCATTGCTTATATTATCTGAAAGTGCATTGCAAATTTCGCTTAGGAAGGGAGGGAGCGCAAGTATGCCCTCGAGAAGGATATCTTCTTCTTCTCTCCCAAGCTTCTTTGGACTGCCTAAGCCTCAGCTGTGCCCACCTGCCCAAAGTTTAAAAAGTGGCCCTAATTCATCAGTGGCCTGGCATCCCAGACACTACATTGCCCCTGCTCCGAGGACCCACAGGAGTGCTATGCAAAGTGCCTGAGTGAAATGCCAGAGTGAGAAATAGAGTAGCGAGGAGCTAATCCGAAGGTGGCTGGAATGTATTGGCCCCGTCTGTCTCTCTCCATGGCATTCCTAAACCAAATATTAGCAAACTGGCTGGACAGTCTGTCTGAGGTAGTTGCTTTTAACAGCTTGCCTTAAAGCATGTGTGCACACACACGCACAAGCACACACACACACACACACACACACAGGAAAAAACGAAAAGTTTCACTATTTCCTTATTTAAAGTAAAGTTGGCTGTGGAATTTGATCATAAGTCCTGAGGCCCTCTCCTCCTTTTGGCCTGTCTTTAACAATGATATAACAATGGTATTAAAAGTGCTGGTGTCGTGAATTATGGAGATATGAGTAGGCATTTGATTTGACTTGTAAAATGGTGGGTTCGACCGGCAGGGAGGGTTTGGGTTTTGTTTTTCAAAGCCAGGCACGACTTCAGAGGAATGAGGCTTAACATTTGCTTCTTGTTTAACCCTGCAGCTTGAAGAAACAAAATACCTCTCACTAGAAGCCGAATCACTTCATTAAAAACAAAGAAAAAATGTTGGGCGCTCCTTACTGTGCCCGTTGGTTTCACTCTTAATCTTTCAAACTGTCACTAATGCGCATAGGTTGTCCTTTAAAGTGCTGCCTGAGGTTCCTGCACCAAATGCATTTTGGCATGTATGTGAAGGGCTGTACACGGGTGAAATGCGTTGCATGTTCACTTCAGTGTGTGTACACGGTGCCCTGCCTTTACATGCTGACGCGAAACTTTTACTTTTATCCTTGTACATGAAGTAGCTGGGTTTTTTTATATTTGGATTTTTGTTTTATTCCAGCCTTGAGGAAAAAAAAATTGAATTGTGTTTGTAAATCTCCACTAGTTCGCTCCAACATTCAATATTAATGCGGAGTTCTCGAATCATCATATTGCCTAAAAAACAATACAGTGCTCGCTCTCCACTCTGTCAGTGGGTGTGAGTGTTGTATAAACACGTCTCCTCTGCCCGCTGGACGGTCGGTGGGGTGCACTGCGTTGAGCCCTTCGTAGCCAATGTCAGAGTGCATGAGAGGGGTTGGAGAAGTTCTGGCAGAGAGAAAAGCCTGGTCTGTGCTGACCCCTCGACCCCGCCGCTCTCGACCCCGCCGCTCTCTGCTGGGTGCGCTGCCGTTTTACCCCCAGATCATCTGGAGTGGGGAAGTTATGCGGTTTTATGACTTAATGACTGCTGTCGGATCTGATCAGGAGACCAGGATGAATGTTGCCAGCTGTTTTTACCACCCCACTCCCCTTTTCTCTCTCATTTCCCCTCTCCCTCTTTCTCCCTCTCTCTTTCTCTCTTTTCTTTGTTTCCTGCTGCCCCGTACCCAAAACTCTTTGATTTCCTCTTTGTCAGTGTTCCTATCTCTTTTTCTTTTACAGCTTTCTAACCCATACCGTTTCTTCACTCCACTCCACTGCTCTTCTTCCCTACCTCCCACCCTTACATATGCAGTCTGAATCGTCCTTACTGAGCACATCCCCTAACACCTACTGACCTCATGGTGGTGGTGGAGGCTCGTTTTTAGGAAGGGCCAGTGTGCTGTCTGAGCTCGCCGCGTGCGGTTTGTTTGAAGAGCGGTCGTTCGCCAGGGTACGACCAGGTCGGTGGTGAGCTGCTGTTTATTTTCCGAATGAACACAAAGGTTGATGGCGACCAGGAAAAAAAGAAAAAAAAATTGGCCCAACTGCATCGGCCAGATTAAACAATTAAATAAGCATTTTCTTCCTTCCGCTTGGACGGCTAGGCTGCGCATGTCAAACGCTCTGTGTGAGTCTCATTCTGCATTCTGAGTTAAACACCAGAGTCACAGTAGTGGTCAAATCTACATTTAAAGGAGGGAAAATTTCAGCTGGCCAGGATCTGAGGACCGAGAGGGATTGGGCATGGGGGCATGGGGGGGGTGTGGGTGATGTGTGGGGGGGTGTAAGCAGGGAATTGGGGGACTGCGTTTGACCCCTCCCGCTCCCTG
>CM059280.1:14695379-14735379 GCA_030347295.1 Setipinna tenuifilis | reverse complement strand
GTGAAATATGTTCAAGGGCCAAGTTCACAAGCATTTCAAGATCTGCCTGGGCCATTCTCTCGCCATTAAAAAAGGGCCTCTGAAACAACAGGCTTTAGACAGCTTTCGGACAAAAAAGTCGCTCTATTCCCACTTTCCCATCCCACTTTCCCTGCTCTCTAGAGGCTATATATTTTTTTCTCTCTGTACATTGTGTTACAGGAATCACATGCAGTGGGATCTGCACTATTAACCCGAGCAAGTGATTCATTAGCGCAAAAATAAACTAGTCATCGGTGTTAATTGCATATAAATTGCTGCTACACGACGCTTGTCAAGGGTCTCATTTGGAGCATGCAAATTTTTATAGAGTTCATATATGTCACTCTTGCCTCCACACTAATTAGGGATTACAGTTATGTGTCTGTTTTTCATCCTTCCTCAGACAAGGATTTCAGGTAACAATCTATATATGCAATCTGTAAACTACCACTTAGAAGTTAAATGTTACAGTCACTAATTTTTTAAAGCTGTTTAGTAAAACGCACTGCAATATCATGCTGTCCTGATGCTAAAAGGATTAGCATCTAGCTTTGGCTTGGCAGAGGGGAGATATGTGCATCTCAGGTGTGGAGATGTACTCCGTGCCTCCAGTGACTCACTGGGCTATTTAGTGTTAAATTGTGGCGGAGAGCTCAGGGTTTGGGAAGCCCAGAGCCAGTCGGCTAATTGTGCTTCCAGAGACTGGGCAGAGAGAGAGAGAGAGAGAGAGAGGGAGAGAGAGAAACTGAGAGAGAGGGAGAGCTGAGGCCGTTTGATGTTGGAGTAGTCGTGTTGCCATTATGGACTTTGAAGTGAGATTGGGTGTTAAATAACCAGGAAATGGGTAGTAGTTAGTCTCTCCCTAAACTTTCCTCCCCATTTCTATCTCTCTCGCTCTCTCTCGCTCTCTCGCTCTCTCTCCCTCCCTCTTTCTCTCTCCCACCCCCACACTCCTAGGGTCTGCTCCTGCAGAGGTGGCGTGCGGGCGGGTGAGCGGCCGGGGCCGAATGTGCTGTAAGTGTGGGGCTGGGCTGGAATGGGCTGTCAGGCTTCATTAGCCAAACCTGCCTGCCGTCTGAGGAGGAACTTGGCCGGTGATTTAAAACCAATCTCCATTACCTGGCCCCTTTCTTATTAACTCCGCCAGCCATTACCAGTCCTCCTCTCTCCTGCTTTTGCAGTCCTCATGCTGCGGTTTACCAGTAAATGGAGGAGCTCCGTGGGACGGGAGACAGCAGGGGTCTCTGTGACCTCAGCATCCCCCGTTGATGCAGTGTCGTCTCTGGGCACGGTGCTTTCTTCGGCCTGGTGATTCCTCCCCGAACATAAAACGATGAAAAAAAACTGATCTAAAACAGTGCGTGCCCTATATGCAAAGCTTGGAAAGTGCCAAAAGAAAAGTAGTAGGACAGTCTGTGCACTAACTTTATGTAAATCGTTCTCTCCTACAACCATGCCCAGATACCAGTAGATGGCGCATCTAAAAAAAAAAGGGTCATGTTATGCGTTGGCCTCGTTTCATGTTCCAACATGTTGAATGTACGATGGTGTTCGGCTTCTCGTGGTGGGCTCATTAGAACACCAGCTGTGCTTTCAGGGGGCCTCGTGGAAGCGTCTCATCTTGGCGGTGGAGCTTTGCGTGAGCGCGAACGAGGTCGGTCGAGGAGCCGCCGAAGAGAGAGAGAGTGTGTGTGCAGGGCCACTGCGGCATCTCGGAGGGCCTTGAGGGTGGGGGGTGAAGAGGGGGTGGAAGCTTTGAGTGCCAGGCACATCCAGCACCAGGGAGCCAGCAAGGGGAAACGGGGTGAAAGGGCAGGTGCCTGCCACAGAATTTAATTAGGAAGATGGGCCACTTTGTCCTCGATACCGTGGCTGCAGGCATTCTTTAATTGTTCCCCCACCACCATCGCCCTACCACCACCACCACCACCATCGGAGCTGTGCCCCCCCTCCCTCCCTCCTCTCCATATCCCCTCAAGACTCTCCTTACACACCACATCAGCTCACTTCTCGGCTTCATTAATATTCATCCTCAAAGAGCAATGCTCAGGGATGATTTAAGTGCAACTCTCTCACATATGAGTATACAAAGACATTCATATGCACACAGTCCAGGTGAGTGCCACTGAATGCTTTCAGACTAATGGAAAAGACGTGGAGAGAAGAACAATAAAGCAGTAAAGCACTTTGCATGTACAAGTAATCATAACTGCAACAATCTCCATAATTAAAAAATGTGGAGAGGATTGTTTTTTGAATATGGTTAATCATCATAAGAAGTGCATGCATGCACAGAGCAATTAAGCAACAGTTTCCAAATTGTGCCACAACTTGGGTTATGATAGCTGATCTTCTACGGATTCAGAGAGAGATGAAGAATCCTGTACCCCTCCTGCACCTGTGATGTGTAGTTTATGAACATGTTTTTCTCTTTACCAGTGGAGGAGATCTCTGCGGAGTCCTCTTCTTTAAGACACAGAAAAAGCAAACTGTCAGGGTTGTCAGATTGGTCAATATCACTACAGGGACCCTGCCGTGTGTTGTTCTGGACCTCCCCACACAGCCAGAAAATGACCATACGATGAGAAAGCTAATGAGGGGATGAATGCAAATACCTCAGAGTCCGAGAATGTCCAGACGATCCTTCTGGGTCTCGTTACATTCATCCCTTCAATGTTTTATCACTCTGGAGAGGTATAAAGGAATGGAACGAGGCAGGATGAGCAAGAATCTGTCGGCGTTGGAAGTCTAGTATTGTCAAATGGCCTCATCACTCTCATTTTAAAGAGCAGTGGTGCAGGAGCGAGTGAGAAGTGTCGAGCATCCTGAGTTGAGGTTGAGGAGTTACACCAGGCCCCATTAGAGACAAGCAAAAGCCAGCATAACCAGTAAGATTCATGAAGCCTTAATCATCCGCTTGCAATGGTTCATTAGTAGACAGCTTAAAATGTAGACGGAGTAAAAAATGGACCGTTTTTCTGATCAATCATAAATTGATTAAGTGTTTAATGAAATTCAGGGCTTATGTGTGTGGGGGAAGGATTGTTATGATGAATTCCCATTAATGTTGTGGGCAATTAGACTGTAGAGTCTTGTGTCTCAACAGACCCGGTTTTGCAAATAAATTAAGAGTGACTTTGGAGATAGAAGTAAATTACATTTTTTTTCTATGTAAAGGAGGTAGCGCCCCCCCTTCATCCCCAGTCTAGGCTTTATCAGGTCCGCTTAGGCTAGCTAGCAGCATTAAAGAGAGAAAGTTGAGATTAGCCCAAGCAATAATACTGCCCATCTCTCATTAAAACCGTAATCGTCCGTAAAATGAGATTGATGGAAATTTATCTAAAAGGTCAAGGGAAGGAATTTCCAGGCCTGACACAGGATTTAATGGACAGGATTTTAATTTAGCCGCCTCTCACAACAGCTGGGGGATTGAAAAATCCCCTGCAGGGCCCAAGGGGAGGTGGGGGGGGGGGTTGCGGGAAGAATCCTCCCGCACACAGGCAGTCCTTCCCGCTGCCCCTCCCCAGCACATCTCCTGCTCATCCCACCGCACGCCGGATCCCAATTGCCAGCAGCTCAGTGGGGGGGCTTTGCAGGTGTGGAAGCCATTCGAGAAGACGCGGTGCATGACACGTGGTGCATGAAATGTTTCGCGACCTCTGCTATACTCGTGGGCCATGGGCCAACCAAGACCATCACTTGTCCAAAGATCCCCCCCCCCCCCCCCCCCCCCCCCCCCAATAAAAGATGAGGTCGGCTCTGTAGCTCTTCGTGTCCTTTTCACTCTGTGATATTTGAATTATCCCCCCTCTCCCTCCTTCCTGGGAATGTTGTATTGAAGAAAACACCTTTGTTGGGTTGGATTAGATCAGCATTTATTTTTGCTGGTCCAAACTTTCACACTTTTCCCATCAGTGTTTGTTGTTGTTTTTTTTTTTCCTCAAACGTTTGAAGCCAGTGTTTCATAGCCAACACACCCTGCCTCAACCTTTCCCTTCATCCCCATCTCTTAGTCTGGATATAATGTATTTATTTCCATTAATCTCTCGCTAGAGCACCGAGCTCAATAACTCCAAGTTGCAATAACAGGATTAGGTAACACAGTAGGTGAAATTAAGGCCAGGCAAGCACACCCAATACTGGCACTACTTACAAAGTTATGTTGTGTAGTTTTCTCAACTCTGTTGTTGTTGTTGGTGTATATTTTTTTTTATTACCAGTTTGTGCACAAACAAATTAACTTCAATTTTCTGAGAAAATCTGGTTTGTATATAGCGAGGACATGAAAATATAATCTTACTCTCTGGCTCTGCCAGATGTCTTACGGAAAACAATTAATGACATTTCTAGTACAATTATATTTTAATTGCAAAACTGGCCACTAAACTATAACCCACTTTCCAAAAATATTTCTTTCTTTGTCAGGTTATGAGACGTGTTCTTGTTTAACTTCTATGCATTTAATCATATGTGTGTGTGTGTGTGTGTGTGTGTGTATATATGTGTTACTGTGTGTGGGTTTATGCCTGATGATATTATGTTTGTGTTGAGTGCTGTGTGTTCTTCAATCGCATTGCCGTGCACTGGGTTTCCCCCCCTGCGTGGTTGCAGGAGGTGTGGAGCCACTGCCTGCTGTTATAAAGGTTCGTTTCTGATCTCCTTGAGAGCTGCGACGGCTGAGGAGCCTTGGCTCTGATTGATTGTTGAGACCATTGATCTAATTTGGAAGCCTTTGAATTTCTCTCCTCTGTCCCTCTTCTTTGTAAGGAGTTGAATAAACCTAATTTCCCCGCGCCACACGCAGAGCCCCGCATGGACGACGTGCGGCAAAACAAAGCGAAGAGAGAAATAAATAAAGAAAAGCCCCCCCCACCCCACCCCACCCCCTCCCAACCCCCTCTGAAACAGGCCCCCGGTTCACAGTGGCATGGGATTTTTATAGACTGGATCAATTAAATTTGTCTTATTTGGAACGGTGGGGCTCCGTAACTCGATAAGCGGTAATGCGGTTGAAAATGCCTCTCGCTGTGCGGCCATTAGGCGGGGGAGAATGTTACCGTGGGAGCATTAACATGCAAGGATCACACTGACACAGGCCTGGTCTGAACCAATTAGAGTCAGGAGGGGTTTGCCGGGGGGGAGGTGGGGGGGTGCGGGTGACGGGTGGCGGGGTGCGGTGGGCGCCCTGCGTGCCCAGACAAGGGGGGGGGGCACACTGGCGGCAACCGGTATGCTGCTGCAGGGGTCGGACTCAGGGATGGGGAGGCCTTTTGGGCTGAGGAATGAGAGAGAGATGAATGAAGAAAATGTAAAAAAGGGAGGAGAAAAAAAAACACCAAGGTGGAGGTAGGTGGAAGCAAGCGCTTCGCGGGAGGAGTGAGGCTTTCCGCTGCGGCGGTGAAAAGGTGGGAGAGGGCAGCTCCCAGGAAGAGACGCTTTTCACCACTCCTTTCACACAGCGCTTGCTTCCTTCCCCCTCTGACATCTGGCTGGATGGGGTTAGACGCCGGGCAGCGTGGGGGCCCCTCACCACCATCCCTGCATGGAGCCCTTGCTTTGCCGATGATGCCCCGCGTGCTCCCGTGAAGAGCAAGACAAAGGGCCTTGTTTTCACACTATTAGTCTGAGACGGAGAAGTAGGAACACGGGGAGTCTGCTAATAACGTGCTGATCCAGCTCTCCAACCTCTACCGCCGAGTCCGACTTCAAAGCGGCGTACAGTAGCTCGGCTGCTAGCCGATTTGAAGTCAAATGGACAATGAAAGTTTCTTCAAAGTGCCTCCTAGCTTTCATTCAGACTGCTTCTGCTTCTACAAAAGTATCAAAAAACCTACACATTCCAGCGATATGATTTTTTTCCCTCTTTTCTCCATGTCTCTTTCGTCTTGTCGGTCCAGATCATAGTCCTGCATTGTCAAATTGGCATCAGTTTTATTGAGCTTTTTTTTTTTTTCTTTTTCAGTATCTGTCTTCTTTACGTTGGAACCCTATAGACACGTATGTCGGTTAAAGCGATCAAAAACCTCTTTCATATTTCTCTCTCAGTCTTCTCTCAATTATCCATTTTGATTATCTCTGATGCGTGTGTGTGTGTGTGAGGGGGTGTGTGTCTGTGTGTCTGTCTCAGCCTGTTAGCAGAGACAGGCATGTCGTTTGATATGTATTAAAATGAGCAGAGACGTGGCTGGCAGCCTGAGGACAGAGAACAAGGTCCCTAGTGCCACCAGCCCCTCCTTGGCACAATTACACCCCTTGCCGTCTAATTGGGATTGCAGGCTCACTTGCTCTCTCTCTCTCCCGCTCTCTCTCTCCCTCTCTCTCTCTCTCTGTCGCTCTCTCTCTCTCCTGCCTTCTCTCTCTGCCTGAGTGGCCATGTCCACACTGGCGTGAAGTGGCAGGCCAGTGTTTGCCAAGCTGTGACTTAGCTGGTGCCACGCTTAGTTGCCCACCAACCACCCACTCCTCACCCCACCCCCATACCCACCTCACCCCTTCCTGCTTCCGGGCCCCGCTTACATAATCGGCTAATGTAAATTTGCCCTGACTAATTAGCATCATCAGCGTGCAGTGTAATCTGATGGGACGCCGGGTGCCTCCACACTCACGTCTCATTCTCTCTCTCTCTCTCTCTCATTCTCTCTCTCTCTCTCTCCCCTCCTACTTCCACTTGTTCATCATACCACCATGCTAAGTTGAAGGGGGGGTAGAAACCAGCGGGAGGTGTAGGTTGGGAGGTTGGGGGGTGGAGGGCGGGGTGGGGTTGGGTTGCAGCGTGGTGGGAAGGGTCGGGTAGGCTACTGTTGTTCTAGCAACAAACTTTTGCAAAGTTGGGCCGAATTAAAAGAAGGAGGTCGATTATGAGCCTCGGTTTGTAATGGGCAGTCGAGCGTGGACACTAATCCAGCTGACAGGCCACACTGGTGGGACACGCGCTTCCCCACTTCACCATGTCAGTGCTGGCCGTCAAACACAAGCACCACCAGACAAACACTTGTTCGTTCAATTAGTGTCCATTTGCTTTTGTCTCCCTTTCATGTCCTTACGAGACACATGCACTCACGGTACTCACTTTCGTTCACATTGTGTCTTTTGCTCTGTAATTGTGGTTTGGACTGATGGACGGATGTGCTACCTGTGAAAGTGTTGGAGGGAAGTCTGACATGGTGATTTGTGGCTAATAAATGTCTGTTGCCTGTGATCTTCTTTAGTGTAGTTTTATGGGGCTTCCCATTTAAAGCCTTCATCTCTTCGTTTTCACTCTCCAAGGTATGGCTCAATCCCTGACTATGCCTCATCTTCCCCTTTTCTTAACTCTTTCTCTTATCTCTCCCTCTCTCTCCCTCTCTCTCTCTCTCAGTCTCTCTATTTCTCTCTCTCTCTGAACTGCTCTCTTTCTCTGAACCTCTCATCTTCCCTCTGTCTCTTTCTTTATTTCTCTATCTCAATCTCTTTCTCTCCTCTTTCTTTCAGCCTCTTGTCCTCCCTCACTTTCTTTAAATATCTCTCTCTTTCTCTCTCTCCCCCTCTCTCTCCTAACCTCTCTCTTTCTCTCAACCACTCATCCTCCTTCTCTCTTTCTCTCAATCTTTCTCTCTTTTTTCTCTTAACCTCTCTCTTTCTCTCTTTCTCTCATCCCCCCTCTTTGTCTGTCTTTATCTCTCTCTTTCTCTCTTTCTCTCTCTCTCTCTCTCTCTTGGCTCTGTACATCCTGTCCGCCGGGAAGGGAAGGGGCATTAGCTCGCTTAGCAGCAGCGGCGGCGATGGGCCCGTCTTCCTGCTTCCCGCAGCACACAGAGCCAGATAAGATCAGACCGGGTGCTTGTGATGGTGGCTGGGTCATTGAGCAAAGCAGCCCCCCACCCCCCCCCTGCCTTAGCCTCACTAGCCCCAGTAACCCCCCCCCCCCCACACACACACACACACACACACACACACACACATACTCCCACCCCCCCTTAACCACCTATCTCCATCTCACTCCAGGCCTGTAAGGGGGACAGTGACAGTACACGACTACGGGCATGACAATGGGATTTACACACAAAGCCTCGGCGTAAGAATACCTAATGCGGTCATTAAGAAGGGCACGAATGCATCGGGGGAGAGAAGAGTGGAGGAATTAAGTTTGAGTGCATCCAATTTAGTTTGATTGCATGCATTCATTTGCATCCGATTAGCTTACATACTGACAGCTCCTCAGATGAGAGCTGAGCGCCGTGCCTGGCTTCTTATTGCGCATTATCTAGATATGCCGAGACCTCCAATGCGACAGCTCACCACACCACTCCTCCCATCCTCCCCCCTGTCCCCTCCCGTCACCCCCCCCCCCCCTCCTCACTGGGATTCTCTATGTGTAAAAGTTTCTTTTGCATTTCTTTTCTTATTATATTCTGTTCCTTTCATATCTTTCTTTCTTTTTTTTCATAAATTTCTTTCTTTCCTTCTTACACCCATATTTTCTTATTTCTGTATGTCATAAGAGGTCTTTTGTATAGCTATCACGTGTGTCTGTGTCCAGTGTGTCTGTGTGTGTGTGTGTGTGTGTGTGTGCGTGTGTGTGTGTGTGTGTGTGTGTGTGTGTATACACAATGGATTTAATGCTCAGCAGCAACAGTTCAGGATTTGTGTTGGGACAGCCGCAGCAGCCTGGGAGAGCGAGACTGAAATTAGACGGCCGACTTGTGAAATATTGATGCCCTCTCTCTGTGCCCATTGCTGGGCCATTCATTATTCATCCTACCTTGAAGGTACCATGCGAGAGATGGCCCCCTTTTCATTCAGACCCCTGCCCACTCGCGTATTTGCTCTTGTGGGCTCCACATTCCAACCACCTCCACTGGCATTTCGCTTTGCTTCAGCTTTGGTAATTCACACACATGGAATTTCTTTTTCTGTTTGATGTTTTTCTTTCTCTCTCTCTTCCTCACTCCCAACCCCCTCTCTGTCTCTCTTTCCCCCCCTGAACTCTCTACACAGTAAGTCCACAGCCACATTGGGTGTTTGCAAGTGTGTGTGTGTGTGTGTGTGTGTGTATGTGTGTTTGTGTGTGTAACAAAGAATCAAGAAGCTATTCTCTCTGTTGGTTTGGACTTAGTATTTGACCCTCACGTACATCAGAGATTGGAATTATTACTATTGTGTATTACTCTGTCCTGGTCTTTTGGACATTTTTTTCCAAAGTATACCTTAACCCCTTATCCATACTTTGAGCACATATGAGTTCAACACCTTTACTTGCCGTTATTGCAAGCTAAATATAATATATGTTAATACATACTGTATATAACCGTCACAGACTTTTTTTTATATATAGTTTCGATCTACCTTGAAGTGTGTGAAATCTCATGGTACTTTTTGTCTTTTTTTTTTTATTCTTTTGCAGCTGACAATTAATACCCTATGCGTTTGGTGAAATAATAGACGTGGAGTTAGAGAGAGAGAGAGGGGTGGATGGATTTTTTGAAAAGCATGTCTGTAGTCCTGCCACTCCTCGGCAGGTTGGATGGATTCGACGCTGGAATCCCCCGGAGGGCTAGAGAGCTCACGGGCTCCGTGCCTGTCCTCCAATGGGACGTCTCGTCAGCCCGCTAAAACGGAAGAGCAGCAGCCGAGGAGATCGGAGCAGGTGGGTTTTTGGGGGCTTCAAAGACCCCTCGGTAATCCGCAGCCAAAAAAAAAAGAAAGGAAAAAGAAAAAGAAAAACAGCGTGGGCCAGAAAGAAAAAACGTACTGAAATGTGCAGAACATCTCTGAGCTTCATCTCCCAAAGACCAGGGCTCAGAGCGGGGGTCTGGAGCGTTGCACAACACTTTGATGGGGCCGATACCTTAACTTTTGTTAGTTTATTTGGTCGCATTTTTATGTATAATGTGCATTTGGACCGTTAGCCCATCTTTTAAAGAATTTAACGGAAATCCCGCCAAAATAACCTTGGAGTTCAGTGCTCTTGCGAAGGCATGCGTCGATTCAAAGGCTCAGGTGCCAAGTCTTCAATAACGCAGGAGGAAAAGCACTGCGTCAATCTCAGGATAAGTTCTATGAGAGGCAGGGAAAAATCCTGGCATAAGCAAAGGAGATCTCATCAATTTTATATTTTCTGAGCAGAATAGTAATATATCGCGATAGCGATCGATAGATGAACTTTCAGATAGGCTGTTAAAAATGATTTAAATGCATGGAGAGGCTGAGCGAAGATGAAAAAAAGCATCCTCATGGTGCCTGTGAACTTCTTGAGAGTGAATGTATCAGACCTGCTTTGAGGCCATGGATATATATATTTTTTGTATTTTCAGAAAAAAGAAAAAAATGAAAGGAAAAAAGGCATAAAATCAACAGAATTGCATCTGTGTATGAGGTATCGGCACAGCATCTCTTAAAGTTGTTGGGAAGGAATATAACATGAAAAGAGCCCCCTAGAATATTCCTGGTACCCACGCAGAAGAAAGGCACTCTGTCTGTCGTGTTTTCAAGGGTATTCTCCCCCATGTGTAAAGTGTTGTTCTGGTAAACTAAAGTGAAGGGAACCGTTCACAAAGATGAAAGGACACGCAGGGGGTATCAAAGGGGGCCTGCTTCAGACCCAATCTAGTCAGGCTTGATTTCTGGAATTTTCTGTAATGCCGGGGACGCGGAACAGAGGCACAGGCAGCCAAGGATGAGATGGCTTTTGATTCTCTCCTCCAATATTTTTGGGTCAGTTGGTTTTGCTGCTGCTGCTGCGGTGGGGAGGAGAGGCCATTTTGTTTTCCTGTGACCGTGCAGCGATTGTTCTGACGGGCGTCCGGCTGTGCGGGAGCATGTATTTACGAGCTCAGCTTCCGTAAGAAATAAGAGTTTTCTTTTTTCTTTTTCTTTTTTTGAAGTGGGAGAGGAATGGCAGGGCAGGAGCACCATGAGGCAAAGCTTGAAGCTCCAGAACGCCTCATGTGCTGAGACTCTGAGCCTTGGCTCTCTCCTTGCTCATGAAAGGTTTGGGGGCTTGGGATTTCCTAGTAGAGCCTTTCTCTCTTTCTCTCTTTCTCTCTCTTTCTCTCTCTCTCTCCCATTCACTCTCTCTCTTCCTCTTTCTCTCTCTCCCCCAACTCTCTCTGCAACATAAAGATGGATGCGTGCTGCATCTCTTCAGCTTATTTGAATCTGAGCCGTAGACGTCCAATTTTTATCACCTATGGGGTGCAGATTCGGAGCAGACCTGGGAATATGAAAAGTACATTTGTGCTTCATTCCGCCTCATTCGCATCTGCCTGGAATGCCCCTGCAATATTAGAAAGCGCAGCAATTTCGAGGCTGTATTTTCTGACCGAGCAGTTTGAATCCGGCCCATCTGTGGCCCATTAAATTATATGAAATCACTGGTATTTTTCAAATACATGCTGGGTTGAAAACTGTTAATAAATCTTTGGATGGGCGCGACGGAGAGGAGGAAAAGAGCTGTGGTTACATAAATATGAGTGTTTCGTCAAGGTGACTTCAGCCGGTCGCTGGAAATCGCTCTGCTCCCATAATGATGAGCTGGAAATGGGCTGAATTAAGTCTGAATCGGGGGAAAGGCGAAGGAGCACTCTGTATGCTCTCTTTCTCTCTGTCTGTCTCTCTCTCCCTCTCCGTCTCTCTCTCTCTCTTTCTCTCTCTGGTCCTCCCCTCTCCCTTTTTTTGTTATCTCTCAGCCTAACGGCATCATAACCGACCCAGGGCATATTTAAACTGTGACCGAACGCTGAAAGAGCGTCAGGAAATTACACTCGAGGCTTGCAAGGCTTCCTGGTTATTTTCATCCCTCCCTTATTGATACGTGTGCATATTGCTTGTATCGCATCTGTAGTATTCCGACCCATTTTATGTTCATTTCAAAAGGAGCACCTGCACATTCAGAAAGTGATGATGCTAGTTTGTCAGGCATGTATAGTTTTGACGTATAGAATAATTGTCGTTGGGGCGTTTTTTTTGCACGAGGACTCTCAATGCATGTAGTCATGAAAGGTTCTGGGCTGGGTTGTGTGGCTGGACGTACTGTAGGCACTGAGAATATGCACACTGTTCTACCTGCAGAGGGTGATGTTGTCTTATGCATGGCCCTCTCAGCCTGTGCCGTTGGGTAGATGCTCCCTCTTCTTCCTTGCTTTCTCTCTGTCTCGCTCGTCCCTTTCCCCCTTTTCTTTCTCTATGGGAAGGGGCTCTCTCTCTCCCTCTCTCTCACTCTCACTCTTGCTCTCGCTCTCCCTTTGCCAAACCAGTTTGATTGTGCTGTCGGCCTGGACCAGCAAATTTCAAAGTTATTAGTCACAAATTTGTCCAGACGTTACCCTTTTATGGCTTTGCACTGATGTGGTCCTAGCAGGGAAAATGGGGGACATTAGCAGATAACAGAGCAGAGAATTTCATGTACTGAGCAGTGTTAAAATGGAGGCCTGACGAAGGAAGGAGGTCTTTCCAAATAATAAAAGCTTATTTGCCAGATGGTTCGAAAGACAGTATGAGCAAGTTCCTGAACCAACCCCCATGTAAAGCATCAGGGTTTTTGTAATTGATAAAATATTCCTTTAAGAAGAAAGCAGCCTTTTAAAAAGTCTCCATAAACTCGAGGGAGCGAGCACACAGCACATTTGGTTCCCATTCTCCCTCCTTGAATGAGAGAGAGAACTCTTTTGGTGTGTGTTTTTTTTCCTGAGGTATGTTCAGATGGCGTTTTTTGATGTGTGTTCACGAGCTGTGTTCTGAGCTTGTCCGTGTATGTGGTGTGTGTGTGTGTGTGAGAAAGAGAGAGAGGTGATAGCTGAGGGGTTGTGGTGGGGGTTGAAGGTGGTGTTGGTCAGGAGAGGAGTGTAAATCTTATCGAGGTGTTAGGAGGGATGACGTGCCGCCCGGCTGACCGGCCAGACGGTCGAGGCCGTGAGTGATACCGCGAATATTTTGTGGCCAACTTGTGGTGACTCTGTGGAGAGCAGACAGTTAACACCCTAACCCTTCTAAACAACCTTCACACAAACACACACACACACACACACACGTGCAAGCACCCACACACACACACACACAAAAGCGCGTAGACACAATGCAGACCTACACAGTCCGCTAGCTTCTCCTTTCTTTCGTTCTCTCCCTTTCTCCCATTCTCTCGCTCACTGGACTATGAAGACACTTCATCTTCTCTGACAGTCTGACCACTGCTGCCCGATCTGATGCGCTCAGCATACCTTCATTGCATCATAAATAAATCAGAGAAATGACTCTCTCTTTCTCTTTCTCACCTCACACCCTCCGTCTCTCTCTCTCTGTCTCTATCTCTTTCGCTCTCTCTCTCTTGCTCTTTCTCTTTCGCTCTCTTTCTCTTGTCATTTCTTCTTTTATTACATTTCCTACCTATCTTCTGTTCCCATTTTTTGTTTCCATTCTGTATGTCCAGGACAGTATGGAGTAAGAGAGAGAGAGAGCGCTAGCTTGTGAACAGGAAGGCTTCTTGTATGCTCCTCCTGTTCTTGCCTCGCGTCCCCCTGTCTCTATCTGTAACCCCCCCAACACACACACACACACACACACACACACACACACACACACACACACACACACACACATACACACATATACACACATATACACACACATACACACACATACACACACAAACACACCATTTATAGTTATCGCAGTGGGGAGAAATTATTTTTGCTCTTTAATGGTATTCAGTTTCTCCTTATGACATTATCTGGTGTAATTTTAATTTAAATGTCATGGATATGAGTGATTTCCCTAATTAATCTGCAGCGTTGGATAAAAGAAATAGTGCAAGAAAAGAAACAAAGCAAATGGCATCTTTTCAGCTCTCTCTCTCTCTCTCCTCCCACCCTCCCTCTTCATCCACATTCTCTCTCTCCCTCTCTCTCTCTCTCTCTCTCTCTAGCTCTATCTCTCTCTCTCTCTCTCTCTCCACCATCGCAGTGTGACATGTATTGTTATTAAAGCAGAGACACAGCCACAGACACATCCGGTGTGGACGTCGCAGGAGCTAGAGATTACAACGAGAGTGGGTGGGACTTGGGGTAGAGTGTGTGTATCTGTGTGTGTGTGTGTGTGTGTGTGTGTGTGTGTGTGTGTGTGTGTATCTGTGTGTGTGTGTGTGTGTGTGTGTGCGCGTTGGGGGGGGGATATGTGAGAGAGGATTGTCAAGACACCCCACCACCACCACCACCACATCACTACCAACCAACCCCCCTCCACCCCCACCCCCCACACCCTTCTCTTCTCCACCACCACCACCCCCACCCCCACCCCCACCCCTTCCTGTAATCTTCACTCCACCGCGGGTAGTCTCAAACCTTGTGTTCGTCCACCACCAGCCAATTACCTGGCAGCCCGGGCCTTATCCTCGGCGCAGGCGTGATGCTGCGGCATGATGGGGTTTTTGTATATTGAATTCCATCTCCTGGCGAGATAAAGGGTGTAGGAACAGGGCTCTGCCGCTGCGTTAGATAAGTGTTTCTCACAAACGGCTCGGCGCCTCCTCCTCCTGACACTGATTGTGGAGAAAAGAGACATTGGAGGTGGCAGGAGAAGGGGGGAGAGAGAGAAGAAGAGAGAGAGAGAAGAAGAGAGAAGGGAGAGAGAGAAGGGAGAGAGAAGGGGGGGCAGAGAGAGAAAAAGAGAGGGAGAAGGAGAAGGGGAGAGAGAGAGAAAAGAGAAGAGAAGAAGGTGAGGACGGATGCTCAATTTCATTAACATATTTATTTTTGCCGGCTTTCTCTCTCTTTCTCTCTCTGGTTTTAACTCAACACAAAAGCCAGGAGCCGGAGCTGTAGATTGGGAGTGTGTAAGATTTAATAACCGGCGGTGTTTGGTGTTTGGTGCTGGTCTCACGTTTGTTGTGTTGTGTTTGCTCAAGTGTCGCTCCCGCCACGTGCCGTCACGCCACTGGAAAAAGCAAAACAAACCGCCCTGACCACGGCTATCACACACACACACACACACACACACACACACACACACACACACACACACACAAGAGTAGACGTCCCTTACCTCCCCTGCCAGTAGCCCCAGTAGAGCCGTTTCCAAAACGCCACTTTCGACGCTTCAAAAAAAGACTGTTACTCCGCTGTTTAGACATACACATACTTACACACACACACCCCCCACCTAGACCCACACATATTCACATAGCCAAACTACACACCCACACGCACCCCACCTATGCCCCCGCCAACACACACACACACACACACACATATACACACACACAGTGCAATGACAGTCAGCGGATGATGGCTGCAACACACCCATCAGCATTTATTCAGGTTCGCTTCTCCTTCTCCACCACCTCCTCCTCCTCCTCATTTTTTTGTGCGCCCGGGTCCTATTTGTAACCTGTCCGGAGTGGGACTGCCGTGCCCCCCCATCACCTCGGTCAGCCCGGGCCATTAGTCTCTGTCTGGGGCAGTGGCACGGAAGCACCAGGGCCTCTATCCACCACGTCCCCACAGCCCCCCCACCACAGCACCCCCAGCAACCCCAGCACCCGCTCATTGGCTGCAGCGGGGCCTGAGTGGTGCGGACGCGGACTCCGGTCCATACATCACATGCTCAGCCCCGTGTGACAGAGCAGGACAGAGACGCAGGACGAGCGTGATGAGCTCGCTCCCATGTGACAGTGCTTGAAAAATAGATTGAATTTTTTTTTTCTTTCTTTTTTTTTTTTTCTTCAGATATTTTGTTTAACCTTTGTTAAATCTCTGGAAGGTTAATTGAGTACCAGTACTAAAATGTCAACAGTAAGTCCACAGGGATGAAGCAAGCCCAACGTTTCTCGTCGGTGCTTCTCATTTTTCCTTCATTGATGGCATTTTTTTTTTTACTTCGGGTGAACAAACTAGACCCACGAATTCCCACAATCCTCCTCTCTTCTTTTCAGCACTGAATCCCCCCTTGATCAACCAGCGGGGGCTAATGAACACAACCCAGCGGCGGTGAAAAGATGTTTCTGGTTAGGACGAGTGGATGACAGGGAGTGGGGCCAGACCTCCAAAATTCAATTTGAAGTTTTTCGGTGCCCCTCTCTGAATTCCAGGGCCTGTCTTGAGTGAGGATCCCACCCCCCCAGCTCAACCCCCAACCACCCCCAACCGCCTCATGGGCCTCTCCCGGCAGCTGTGTACACTACCCCACCTCACTCCTGACCCTGGCCCTCAGGGGTCAACCATGGAGGGTCAAGTTCAGTGGGCTGGCCCGTGATGTGCCACTGTGTCCTCTCAGGAGAGAAGGAAGATTAGGCAAGTGGGAGGGCTTAGCATGCTAGGAGCTTCAGGAGGTTAACCAGCCAACAGCTAGCTGTAGCTTACCTCTCTGCCTTTCAGTAGTCCTGTGTCCATGGCTAACATGGTGTGTGCATTTTCATATCTATTGTATGGATAGCAATGCAGCATGCCTTTTAAGGTAAGTGATAAAAAGTCACTTTTCAGTGTATTGTAACAGTGGCTGTTTTATAGCACATAAAAAAGAGGGTTTGCTTACAAAATCATATTTGCTGTTATTTTTTATATAGTGTCAAGGAAAAGGCAAAACTTTGCTAAAGGCATTGTTATCGTGGCCTGCAGAGGAAGCAGCAAAGTATGGATCTCTGTTTCCGCCCTCTTGTACTGTGTCTGTTTCACTCGCTTGCTCTCTCGTTCCCTCTCACACATTTACAATACACCCTGTCAAACACCCACACCCTCCACCCCAGGCACACACACACCACACACACCACACACACACACCACACACACACTCATCGAGACAACATGAGTCCTCGTACACCTGGAAGCGATAAAGGCCCTTTCATGTTTCTGGGGCTATCCTGAGGTCAGTGAGTGCTGCTGTACCGAATGAGCTTTACAAGGCGAGAGCAAAGCTATGGACGAAATGAAATGTAACTGTACACAGCCGCCGATCGCCAGGTGCCGCACAGGAAAAAAAAAAAAAAAAAAAAGAGAAGAGAGAAGCCTTTTTTATTAGCCAGCCAACCTTGAGTCGTCCCTCTGTGTGTCTCTCTCCGTCTCTCCGCAGTCTTACGAGCCAGTTGTGCTGTGTTGACTCTGACAAAACGAGCAAAATCAAGATACTTTTTTCTTTGTTTATAGGTGGTTCTATTTAATCAACACTATATAACTTAAATCAACACCTGTCAGGCTTGTGGCTTGTTGTCTTTGCTCTCATTCCAGACATTTATCACGCATTTAAAAGGATGGCGTGGGCGGCGGTGGCGGGGCATTGCGGTGCAGTGCTTCACGTTGGAGCCTCACCTCTCCTGTCTGCCTCACACTCTGCCTTCCGTGTTAACCTCTATCCTTGGGGCTTTTGCCTCTCTGCGACTTTGACATGACACGCTCGGGCTGTAAATGATGGTTCGCAGTCTGGATCAAACGGGCCAGCCGTATACGGTAAATAAAATCAAACCTCCCTCCGCGGCGCCTAGGCACCTCCGTATTGACAGGGCTATGATACCCACAGAAGAGGTGTCACTGGGTGTCAAGGGATCAAAACCATCCCCATGCACTTGCATACGTGCTCCCTCTCTCTCTGAACCTGGCTTGAAGCAGACGTATATTTCTCTACGACGAGGGTGTGTGTTTTAAAAGGAGAAACCAAGAGTATCTAGTGAAGGTGAGGGCCTGGGGAGGGTATGATTGGGTTTTATTGTTCTATATGAGACTTACACACTGCGTAAAAACCCTCCCCCAGCTCTTAAAGCCTGTAAATGTGGAATATGATGTCCCACTGTCTCATAGTAGGGCCATTATTGCTGAAGAGACAACAGGCAAAATAACTAGCGTAAGGTAAAAATGTAGCAATCGAAACATCCTTTATCTATATACTTTCTATGTGTATTTGCAGGTAGATTGCATGTGTGTTTGTAACGCATACAGTATGTATTTGCAAGAAGAGTGGATGTCTGTGTCTGTGTGTCTACGTGTGTGTCTTTGCCAGGAGTTGTTCCAGGCTTACTGGGGGGAAAGGCATCTCATGTGAGACTGATCTCTGACACGCGCGTGGCTGTAAAGTTTGCGGTGCAGGTGTAATTCCCTGTAAAATGCCCTGTAATTTACTGGCCTTTGGGAGCGGTGTGTGTCTGGGCGTGAAAATCAATAGGACGGCCGAGAGGGACTTGGAGGAGGAGGAGGCGGGCAGTGGAAGAGAGACGGCCACTCAGGGCCGCACTGCAAGCTGCAGTTAGGGTAATTCAGTAATGGCCGAGGAAGGAAAGGGTGTGCGGATATCTAGTGCTTTATCAGAGGCAGATCAATTCTTTACAACAGCATCGTTTAACTCTTCTTTAGCACATCACACACACACACCCAAACACACACACACACACACACTTGCCACTCCGCCATACCAGAAGAGGGCACCTGCCATGGAACCCCAGCCCCTACCCCCCACCCCACTCCACGCCACCCCAGAGCCTCTGCCTACCTCCAGGGATGAGGAGGGGGAGAGATGGGGCTCACCGGCTTAGGTACCCCTGTCTCCTGCTTGGATGTGCACATACTCTTATTGCCTCATAACCTTGTGGAGAGGTTGCCTCAGGCAACTCCACATAGAACCAGGGAGCACCCCCCCCCCGCCCCCCAGCTGTTTCAAAGGGAAGCCATGCAGAAAACATGCATTGAATCGTACAAGATACTGCATGTACAGTGCAACTCTGCACAGTATGGCTTCCATGATTAATATTGATCTAATCTAGCATACTTTTTTGAAAGTGCTCCATTGACAGCCAATGTGCGTTTCTTATGTTCATAGACTAATATCACATGCTCTTTCCTCCATTTTGATGTGCAGATTTTTCCCATGGATATTTTATTAGCAATCCAGTATCGTGCATATACGCAGCAAAAACCTGTACGCCTCAAGCCAGCCCTCCTACATTTTTTTAAACTTCAATAGAAATGTAATGTCTTGCATGCATAGTTGTAGCATCATAGAGAGAGCTCCTTCTGGAAGTTAAGGCGAAGCAGCAGGTGGAGGGCAGAGTTTAAAGAGTGTGTGTAAGTGTGTGTGTGTGTTTGTTTGTGTCTGTGTGTAAGTGTGTGTGTGTGTGTTTGTGTTTGTGTGTGTGTGTAAGTGTGTGTGTGTGTGTGTGTGTGTGTGTGTGTGTGTGTGTGTGTGTGTGCGCGCGTGTGTATCTGTGTGTGTGTGTGTGTGTGTAAACGAGGGTAACCAGCTAAAGCCTAGTACACATGACGCCACAGTGAGACACCATTCACCACATGCATGGTGAGAAAAGGGGGATCTCATTGTGTCCACCAGGATTGGCAGCAACAGCAATCACTTGTTTCTGATTTATTAGATAGCCTCGGAAATTAATTTCACTCCGAAATGCGCAGTCGGAAATTAGATGGAGAAATTGTGTGAAAGAATCTGCGATTGTTTTCCCCCTCCCCCCTCCCCACATCTCCTCCCCAGTCCCTCCGGAGGTCCTGATAAGGGCTGATCTCCTCACGGCCATTAATGAAAAAACTTATTTCGAAACAGACGCAGAGAAAAAGCGGGAGCCGTCAGAGCTGAGCCATAATTAACTTTGCTATCTCCTCCCCAATCCCGCACCCCTCGTCTTAAACCGCCTGTTAATACCCCCCCCCCCCCCCCCTCCAAAAAAAAACCTCTGCGAACCCAGAGCCTGGAGGACTTTGCTGAAAAACAGCATCCAGAAGCCCCCGTGGCTCAACCTTGAGGCTTGTACCACTCGGGCCCCACTCGTCTCTCTCTCTCTCTCTCTCTCTCTGTCTGTCTGACAATATGTGTACGGAGATTACGCGGCACCTCCCCGGCCGCGGCGAGGCAGACTCAAATGACTTAAACCCGTCATAATGCTCGTGATTTATTGCGCGGGATCAATCACACGCCGCCAGCTGGCGTACGGCAGGCTTGTGATTGGTCGAGGATTTATGGGCAGCTCTTAATGACGATACCTGAGACGGCGCTCTTGGCAGGTGCTCGTCGGTCATAACCGGATCATCTCACCGCCTAATGACCGCTCTTCTCTGTTTTTTCGGCGGCGGGCCAGGCCAGGCAGAGCATGATAATGGCCGTGAGCCGTGGCCGTCCGGTCAGCCAGCCAGCCGGCTTGGGTTTATCTCTGGCAAAAACGGCAGGCGGCAAAGAGCCCTGCCTAGTTCCCTCTCACGGTCTTTGGTGACTGACCAGCAGCACACAACGGAACAACATGACCATGTGTGCGAGTCACGTCTGCTAGTCTGGTTTCACTGAGGGAGGGGGGTGGGGGGGGGTGGGGGGGAGGTGGAAGGTGCACGCTGTTTGTCACGAGCACTTTTGACTTCCTTCCATTTCTTGTGTGTCTGTGTGTGTGTCTGCGTCAGTGGCTCTGGCGCCACGCAAGCTTCACCTCAGGGCAGAAGGGCTGTGGCCAGTCCAGTCCAGTCCAGTCTGCATCAGGACAGTAGTGGGGCTCCCACTTAAGGCTTCGCTCTGGAGCACACGTCTCCCCAGCTAACAATGTCCAGCTCTAATGCCATGCGCCTCTGAGGTGTGTTATGGTGTTTTGGTTGCATCGGACATCGGATGAGATTTTGTGTTCTGGGTCCCTGTCCCCCCGTCCCCCCTGTCCCCCCCGACCCCGTCCCAATGGCCAAGCTAGATAGCAGGGCAGGCAGTTATAAGGCAGGCTGGGGGAAGGGCGGGCGGGGTGGGGGGGGGGGTATTGCAGTCTCACCTCATAACCTATCATCCAGTTCATCGCAAATTCATACAGCTGCGCGTAGAGTCTGGACGCGTGAGGTTGTGCGAGTGAATTTAAATAAGCAAATGGTACGATGAGGTGCGCAAACACGTGTGTGCACAGATGTCTCCCATCACGCCTGCACAAAATACACACTTAGACCTAAACAGTAATGCATGCAGTGGTGCATGTGTTCAGCAACATGCTCATTTCTCACATGCCCCCCCCAACACACACACACACACATACATACACACACACACACACACATGCACATACACACACCACCCCCCCAATGCTGAATGCATTCACACACGAACACACTCATCCAATCGGATATTTGATTGTTTCCCTTATTCTCCCTCTCTCCCCCACTCTCACTCACTCTCCCTCTCTCTCTCTCTCTCTCTCTCTCTCTCTCTCTCTCTCCCTCCCTCTCCTTCTCCCTTGCTCTTTCTCTCCCTCTTTCGTTTTCTTTTTCACCATCTCTCTCCATTTTCTCCCCATCAAGGCTGTTCCTCCATTTTCTCAGAGTAGAATGCAAATTGGTAGAAACACTGATCAGAACTTATTACAAAATGGAGCCTTGCTCAGAGAGAGGGGAAAAAAAAGAGTGCGTCAGTATGAGAAGGAGATTGGGAGGGGCTGGGGCGAGCCTGCAGGAGGGAATGTCTCTCTGTGGCGGGGATGGGAAAATTAGATTTATTTTTTCATGGGGTGCAGAAGAGGGGGATGGGGACGATGTGTGCTGGAGTGTGTTGGGGTGCAGTGGGGATGGGGGTGCGGTGGGGGTGGCGGTGGCGGTGGGGATGGGGGTTCAGTAATGGTGCCTCGCTGTATTTTTATATATGGAGGGAGAGGAAAATGGAAATAATTTGCGGGCGGGTTTGCCCCATGCCGCTCGTGCACTGTCGCTCTGTCGCTGTTGTGTTGGTCCGTCTGTCTGTCTGTCTGTCTGTCTGTCTGTCTGTCTGTCTGCCACCCCCTCCACACCCCCACAGACACACACACACACACACACACCCAACCGCACATGCACACATACACGCACCCCCCAAACACCTCCCACCCCGCAATCACCGCACACTACACCCACCCGGCTCACTTCAATCCCTGCCCCTCCTTTCGCCCTTTTCACCCCCACCCACCTGCCCCACCTCCCCCCTCACTCACCCCACCCTGAAGCCCCTACTCACCCCACCCTGAAGCCCAAGGTTGGGCTGCGGCGTCTGGCCATCTAATCAGCCGGCTGAAGTTAAGCACCAGCACTGGGGCTGAATTTGTTGTGCTGCTCATCCCCTACATCACATGCTGCCTGCCTGCCTGCCTGCCTGCCTGCCTTTCTGTCTGTCCGTCTTTCTGTCTTTCTGTCTTTCTGCCTTTCCGCTTTTCCGCCTTCCCGCCTGTCTTTCTGTCTGTCCGTCTGTCCGTCTTTCTGTCTTTCTGTCTTTCTGCCTGTCCGTCTGTCCGTCTCAAGCCATAATACATTCAAGTCCCTGTCTGGCGGACGCAGCTAAACGGCCTGTGATAGATGAACCTGACCTTGAGAAATAGAGAGGTTGAAATGTAATAATTTTTTTTTTTTTTTTTTTACAATTTTTCCCTTCCTGACACTTTTTGAATATCATTTCTTTTTTTTTGTATCAGACAGAACTGGCCGCCAACCACTCTCTCTCTCCACCCATCGTCCTAATGTAGGCACGAATTTGAACATTTTAGATTGATTTGACCAAAATGGCGGCCACGGCTACATGTGTGAGCCATTATGGGTAATTGAGGCAGTTATGTCTCTTGTCCTTTTGACCTAACCGGATCATTTTTTGCACCTTGTCACAAATAATAAAAAAGGAGCAGGTACCTCTGCCGTCGTGTCATTTCGTCTATTTGCTTATTGAAGATTTTTTTTTTGATTTTTTAAAACAATTTGCTGTGCAATTAGCTCTCTGCGGTGTTTGCCCGGAAACCACCATCGTCCTGCTCTGCGTTTTCTCAAACTCCTGAAAACCACTCGAATCAGATTTGGGGGTGTGTGTGTGGGATGGGGTGTGTGTGTGGGAGTGTGAGAGAGAGAGAAAGCCCATATGCCGGACACACAAGCGCATGCTTTTCTAAATGCTAACTGGCTTTGAGCCTCAGCTAATGCTCAGCTGTTGTGTTGTGCAGGAATAGCGGTTGAGCTAAATCCAAACACACAACACTGAGGCCATTGAAAATCAGCCCAGAAGCCCAGAGAATGGAAATAAAATGCAAGCCCTTATGTCAAAGGTCACATCTCTGGACAACAACAGTGCCTCATCTTAAATTAAAATGGAGGCCGTTAAACAGCTCTGTTTGGGTATTGTGTGTGTGTGCAGGCTCAGCCTTGTTTTCACCCCTGGCTGTGGAGTGTGGAGTGTGGAGTGTGTGAGGTGGCTATGCCTGGTGTAGCCCGCAGTGCTCCAGGGCTGCCAGTAGATGGCGTTCCCCGTTCAGGTTTCCCCATCACTGGGTACACACTCAGCCGTGCTTGCTCACCCATGGCTCGCGACAGCACTCCTGGCGAGGCCTCCCCAACCTGCACTGCCCCCCCCCCCCACAACACACACACACACACACACACACACACACACACACACACACACACATACATACACACACACAAACACACACATACACACACACATGCAAACACACACATACACACACACACACACACACAAACACACACATACATACACACACACACCCTTCATCGCCTCCGCCCCTCCCTCGCTACCCCAACACACCCCACCCCACCCCACCCCACCCTCCCCTACCCCCTTCCCATCCAGGGGGCAGAGTCAGCGAGGTGGCAGTTCTAACAAGCTGCCGGGGACCGCGCCGCTCAAATGAGCCAAATCAAAGGGAGAAGGAGGGTGGGGGGTGGGATAGGTATTGCCATGAGCCCCCTGCAGTGAACAGCCATTCTGCTGAATATGAAATGAATTGGTATGGCCTGACATGATAAGCCCAAGGATAACCTACTGCACCGTCGGCACATTTATTCAGACGCCATCCAGATAATTCTTCCGACAAGGGCGGGTAAGAAAACAAAAAAAAAACAACAACAACAACAACAAAAAAGAAAAAACAAAACAAAAAAAACAAATCACGACCCCGAAACACGACAGTGCTTAAAATCATGAGCAACAAAAACGACTTTAACACAACCCCCGTGTGCGCAGCGTTCCCGTGTAATTTTGCTTGACTGATACAGCAGGCCTGAATGGAAAACTGTGTGTGGTTTTCAGCCCCCCCCCCCCATTGTTATATGTTTATTGGCTATATGTATGTTTCTCTGGAGCCATGGCTTAACTATATGTTTAGTTTAGGCTCCTACACTGATCATCTGCCCCCTCACCTGGCCAGGCAGTGCATTTGATGGGGTGGGGGTGGGAGGTAGGTGGGGTGGGGGGTACTGAGGTACTTGTGACTCCAGCCATGGACCGGCTTTGTCATAAATACAAACTCTCTCTCTCTCCCTCTCCCTCTCCTCGATTTTCAATCTCTCCGAGGTAGTATGTATATCTATTGTCTATTCTCTCTCTCTCTCTCTCTCTCTCTCTCTCTCTCTCTCTCTCTCTCTCTCTCCATTCATCTTCATTCTGCATTCTGCCTCAGTCTCCTTTCTCTGATTCCTGCTCTCCTCTCCTCTGTTGCTGGCTGCATCCCTGTGTAGCTCTCATCTCTCACAGACTGTCCCCCTAGGGTCCCTGCCGAGCTGTTGTCAGGTCACCCCCCCCCCCCCCCCCCCCACACACACACACACACACACACAGACACACCCCACACACACACCCTGAAAAAAAAAGAAAGGGTGGGGGGGATAAGACAACGAAAACAGCTCTTCTGTAGCCTGGCCCCCCATGTCTGCCAGTTTTAGTCTGTCACCTTGCCAATGCACAATAACATCAAACACACACTCACATGCACACACACACACCCACACACACACACACCCCAACACACCACAAACACATGTCTGTCTGCAGACGTATTGAGAGATGCATGCAACACATTAATAACCTCACACACAAAACACACACACACACACACACACAAAAACACACCCTCACATTTATACACAAGCAAGTATTCACACCCTTTTGCTAGGGTAAGATCCTCGCATAACCCATTCACCCGCTGAATCCGCTCTGTCCGTCCGACCGACACACATGTACTTGGTTAGATGTTGGACCCAGGGCATTGTGCTTTTTCCTCCTGACCCGGTCGGTGAGACAGAGAAGGGGGCAGCCAGAACACGGGGACCGACCGGGTCATTCAGAAATGCTCATCCAAGAGCGGGAGCGGGAGTGGGCAGGAAAAAATGTTGTGTATTACCACATACACGCTGATGGAAACGCTTCAGGTTTAAAGAGGCATTTTATCCCCCTGCTGTCTCCAGGAGCTCACATGTACTACTTAGCATTATTCCACCATTTAAAGACATTCCTGTAATGTCGAGGGGAAAAATGGCAGTCCGTTCAAAAGTCTTTTTTTTTCTTCTTCTTTTCGTCCTCTTACTTCCCTTTTCTCGCTCTCTCCTCTCTCTCTCTCTCTCTCTCTCTTTCCTTCGCCCTCTCTTTCTCTCCCTCTCTGTCCCTCTCTCTGCCTCTCTCTCTCTCGTGCGTTTTGTGTTTTTCAGCTCCAGTGAGCTTAAAGAATTGCCGAGTGAACATGGCTGCACCCCAGGCCTTCAGCCTAGTCTGCGAGACGTTTGCTCCCTAGCAGTCAGGCTGAGAAGAGAAGAGAAGAGCCCCCCCCCCTCCCCCCCCGTCCCTCCGTCCTTCTTCCAGCACACTTATCCCAAGGTAATGGCACCTTCTCCTTCCTTTTATTCATGCTAAGGGAGCCATTGTCACCTCCTAGCACAAGAATAAAATAATTCTTATGCGCCATGATTGGTACATTTATTTTGCATGTGCTTTGAAGACCGTCATAACTTATGGGAAAAGCTTCATATATGCGGAGCATGCATTTGGTTTATGATTTTTATAAAATGCTTATTTTGTGTGGCTTATATGTGGCATGATGCTAATTTAACTGTATGTGTAATCAAAACAGTATATTTTGTAGTAGGCAAGAGGACTCATAGGCATGAATTTATGTTATAAGAAGACAGTATGAATCAGACACTGTCATTTTTTTTAATATGCAGTATCTCTGTCTGTACATTTCCAAGTTGACACTTCTTGAAAGTTGCAATAATTCGCCCTGAAAGCCAAGCATTTTCTTTTTCGTCTTGCAACTGTAGTTGTTTTCTACGCAATAAATAATTTGCGAGGAATAAGCAAGAAATGTATTATTATTATTTTTTCCCTCCTCCCTCCTTTCTCTGGCCTTTGTGAAGGCAGTTTGGAGCAGCTTTGTGTGGAGAAAGATTAGCACTCTCAAGGAGCAGCTCACCTTGAGGTGGGAAGGACATTGGTGGGCTGCACATGTTAACCAGACACAGGTGACCTTCTGCAGAGTGATAGAAAGGCTTACTAAGCAGTGGGCTAGGAGGCAGGAGAGGAGATGTGGCCCCATTGCCTAACCCCACTGCCAGAGCAAGGTGGATGGCTGGCCTTTTTGGCACTTATGGTGATATAGTTTAATATAATAGCATTAAATTAAGTCATAAATAGTATGATATCATTATTATTAGTGTGATTATTATTCGGAAGCGCTTCTATTTGGGCAGCCTGAATGGCTTTAATTGTATGGGTTCAGGCAGACAGACAGACAGTTTACCAGTGTATGTCCTGCGGACAGCCAGTGAATGCGGTGTTATCTTTATTTTCTGTGACAAGGATGTTGAAAAGTCGCACAGAGCGAGCTCGAGGGGAGAAAAGTTTCACTCTTTCTGACAAAGCTCAGGTGCTCATTATAAGCCCACGGTGAATTCAAAATGGCTCCAATAGCCTCATCCACGATGGTAAGTTATTTCCAAATGCCTTTGTGCGCGTTAGTCTTTAGTGGACTTCTGGATGTGTGTGATTTTCGTCGTGTTTTTTTTTTTTCTTCTCCCCTCTCTCTCGTTTTTTTTTTTTTTCCAAAAGGGAAGTGGGGTGAGCACAATGGAAGCAATCTTGTCAGAAAAAGGCTCTCAGAAAGCTGTGTGTGCGGACAAAAGGGGGTTGGGGAATATCTGGGGAGGTACTGAATTCACCCTGCCCCTTCAGCGCCCTGCCTCTAAACAAGTGCCCATGCCATTTTCACTCCTCTGCTTCCCTTCCAAAAGGCAGGTCATGCTGACCGTTGAAAAGACGTTTTTTGTGCACTCCGGTGCTTAATGTACATAAAAATATACAGCCGTCCATTTACTACATTTAATCGTACTGTGTCCCATTTCTTTTTTTATTTTTAACTAGGGAAAAAAATATTTTGAAAGACATTACATTTGCATGTAATTAAGTAAATTAATTAAACTAATGGTATGCAGATGCCACAGGTTTGTTTCCAGATATTTAAATTCCTTGTTAAATAAACATAAAGGAAATGAGTACATTTATGCATATTAAACAATTATAACGATATTTGTTGTACCCACCATTGTAACAGTTTATAATTTTGCTTTTACAAAAAAATAGTTCAGTTCTTGCTTTATTGGCTTTTTTTATGAGAATAAATTAATTTAAAAATAATATTTCCTTTTTTATATTTTATGCTTCCCTCAAACAGGTACATTTAATCAGAAATGTGAAATTAATAAAACCGTTAATTTAAGCTTTTTTTGAATCCTGCAGTTGAAGAAATAAAACACCCAATGCACCCACCAATTCCACTCAGTAATGTGACTGGTGTGGAGACATCCTCCAAAATGCGATGTGTGTGTGTGTACACTCTTCTCATTCGTTGTTCAACCGGCGAACTCAGCTGGCTCGGAGCTGGCTCGGCGCAGGGGGCTGTCGGCCAAAAGCGCCCGTGTCAGAGCGACGAGGCGATGGCTGTGCTTGCTCGTCTACCCCCTAAAAGCCCAAGCACATCCTCCCTGATCCAGCTGTGTCCCCCTGCCCCGCACCCCTCACCCCTCACCCCTGCACCCCTCACCCCTGCACCCCTCACCCCTGGAGGGGCTGCTCCAGAGAGGAGATTTGATACAGAACCCCAGTGCTCCCACTGCACTTGCACGCTTTCAACTAAAAAATGATTATTGACAGATGGGAAATTGTGAGAGGAAAAAATCACTGACTTTACCAGTGATGAACTTGGCAGAGCCTTTTAATTTGAAGTTGTTTACTCTAAATCAATCAATTTTTTATTAGCGGGAACTGTATTCGTTTGAAAACCTGTGCCTTGCACTTCAATGCATTTGTGTAAATGGGTAATAATTTTTATGTAATTAAAAGAAAAAAAATTAATTAAATTAACTACAACGACCAAAAGTACACCTCACACAAATTCCACATATTTCCCACAGTGTAACTCAAAATGATAGAATTCAATGCCATAGCGTCTTTCATCCTGCATTAGTAATAGGTTTACCCACAGTGCAGTGCCCAGTTGCTTTGGACTGTGCCGGCGGTAGTGAAGGCAGGACTTCGCTCTGGTGCTGTATATTTCATATCGAGGTCGCCACTCACGCGTATGAGGGCCAGCGGGGTCAGGTGGGGGGATGGGGCTGATTCTTCTTTCTTATTGTTATTTTTTTTAAACATGTGTGTTGTTTTTGTCATTGTTACAATTTATACAATTACAATTTCAGTGCCATTCTATTGAAATGTAATTGTTTTTTCACCTCCTGCTTCTTGGTATGATGCAGTGGTAAAAAGAGGGAGAGAGAGAGGGAAACGGAAAGAAGCAAAGGATGAGCCTCTATTCACCCCTCCATTTCATGCACTGCCCTGATAGCCATGAATCTTGTCACTCATGTTATTCATCAGTCTGGCTGTGTGGAGCATGCAGCTGGGCTAAGGCCCACACTTACACAGGTCCTTACACACACACACACACAACACACGCGCATGCACAACATGCACACACACACACAAGCACACACACACACACACACACATACACACACATATACACATATGCATGTACATGCACATGAATGCAAACAGACACGAACACTGGCACGTATACAGTACAAGCGCAGGCACACGCAAGCACATATATATACATATGCGTGCAAACTTTCACAATATGTTGTGGCCTTGACAGCAAGATCTACAGCTAACTTGATAAGGCCATGTCCCTCTAAGCAGCATACATCCCCACAAAACACACCAAAAACTATGGTGTATGATAGGAATGAACCAACTCTGATTAAAATCAAATCTAACCAGACAGTGAAAACAGCCTGAACACCATCTTGACTAGCAAAGAGTGTGTGTGTGTGTGTGTGTGTGTGTGTGTGTGTGTGTGTGCGCTTTCAGAGTGTGAGTTGGATCACAGCATGTGGTTGCACAGCAGCTTCATCTGCCTTCATGTACATCTGGTTTCTGCTGAGTATTGGCTGTTCATCCCAAAGTCTGTGTGTGTGTGTGTGTGCGTGCATGTGTGTGTGTGTCTGTGCATGTCTATTTCTCATATGTGCTCAATGTCTCCTTTGTTGTTGTAATTGTTAAGCCTTCCGGTTACTTTGTTCCTTGAGTTTGAACTTGACACTGTTTGCCTTGGCGGGGAATGTGGCTGGAGTGATCCGCTCTGACAGTGGGCATTTTAGTTCCCTCCTTTCCTTATAGGAGTCCCGGCCCCTCATCCAGCTGTCATTCGCGATTAGCCATGTGCCACTTGCCATAAATAATCTGATTTCCTTTTCAGTTTTTGAACGAAAAAACTGTTTTTTAAAACCGCTTGTTGTGGTACGGCGGAAAAAAAAGCAAATCAAAAACAGAAAAAAAAACACTCATTGCATCAGAGATTTTATTCCTATGTGTTTTGCCCTTTAAGTAATCCCTTTACTCTAGCAATGGTGTTAATTGGGATTTAATTGCTGTAATTAATGTCTCATCTAGCAAGTGATTAAGATAATTATTTTAAATGTTAAATACCTTGGCTTGCTCAAGTCAAGTAGGGGAAAAATCAGCCTTGATTCGTTAATGATATTAATTATCATTAGTGATATACAAGCCATAATTGTCAAAATTCCCACCTGCAATTAACACTTTCACACGAGTAATTAGCGACGTTTAAAAAAATGAAGACACGTATGTGTGGTTGTCTCATAATTAATTTTTAAAGGAAGTCACATCACACCAACAGTTCACATGAAATGTGAGTAAAATTTTTCTCATACTCCATATCATTAAATACAGACATCCTTAATGAGATCAGCTCATTTGCAGAGTCTCAGTTTTGATTGCACTTCACTGTAATTTAAACCCTCTTTATGAGAATCTTAAGTAAAAAATAATTCGAGCACAAAAATGTAAAACCAGCCAGAAAATGACATATTAAAACATATCTCTCAATATTCTCATTTTTGATTTAAAAAAAAAGAAAAAAAATTAAAGCGTCTTCATTGAGAAATGATTTTCACAGAATTTTCGCTATTTTTAATGCTGTGCCTAACACGCTCTTATTTGACACAGGAAGTGGCAGACTTGTGTGTGTGTGTATGTGTGTGTGTGTGATGGGGAGGGAGAGAGAGATGAAGAGAGGGCGGCTGGCTGGCCGGCGTGCGTGGAGGGTGGGGTGGCACTGACTAGAAGAAGACTGTGACAGGACTCTGACCTGACGTCTTTATCGGCCTGATGAAGTCTGGGGGTGATATGTGATCTTTGCTCCGTGCGGCTGAGTGGGCTTTGCCATGCGGGGAATGGAATGGGATCAATCAGCCTCGTTAGCTTTGAGCAGAAGTGTGTGCTTTTAGAACATCAGCAGATACATTTGTAATGCAGCCGGAAAGCTGCCAATGTACCGGTGCACATAATGTCGCTCGGAGCGAGCTCTCCTCTCCTCTCCTCTCCTCTCGCCATCAGTTTTTCTCTATCTCTTCCGCCCTCTAACTCTCTCTCGCGCTCTCTATCTCTCGAACAGACACACACACACACACACACTCTCGCTCTCACACACACACACACTCACACACACACCATTTTTCTATCTCTCACTGCCACTTGCTTTCTGTCTATCTCTTTCTCTCCATCTCTATCTCACTCTCCCCCCTCTCTTTCTCTGTCTTGCCTCGCTCTCTCTTTCTCTCTGTCTGTCTGTCTCTATGTTCAGTGGGGGGGACTCTCTGTCTCTCTGCCACAACCTGTGAAATTGTATTTCAGGAAGATGGATCCCTTCTCTTATATTCATGACACCCAGGCAAGCATGGTCACCCCAACCCCCCCATTAATATGGAGACACTGAGGCTTACTTTTACTGGCAAACCAGTATACACACACACCCACATACACACTCACACACACACACAAACACACATATGTATAGACATACACACTCACACTTGCAATTTTTCCCTCAAAGACAACACCTTGCTGGTGCCTCGCCCAGCGAGATGATGTTCATCCAAATAGACTGTGTTGCTCTCAGACCCATGATGCATTTCAGCAGCACGCCGCTCGCTGCTCGCCTTTATTTGAAATTCCACATCGCTCTTCTCCCAACATATAATAGGGAGTGGAGTGGAGGGGGGGTTTGGCTCTCTCTCTCT
Organism: Setipinna tenuifilis; assembly: GCA_030347295.1. Taxonomy (NCBI): domain Eukaryota; kingdom Metazoa; phylum Chordata; class Actinopteri; order Clupeiformes; family Engraulidae; genus Setipinna; species Setipinna tenuifilis. The sequence continues at coordinate 14,704,045 of CM059280.1, read as the reverse complement.
CTCTCTCTCTCTCTCTCTCTCTCTCTCTCTCCCCCTTTCTTGCTTTCATACAAACCATCTCCCTGTTGTTGTTTTGTTGCCTTTTGTGTGTGTGTGTTTTTTTTTTCTCTCATTTTTTCCGCGAGACTCTTGCCCTTCTGACATGACATTTTGCCACGGTGTGCTGGACAGTGTGGAGGTTGTGGTGAGCGGCGAGCAGCTTCAGGGCAAAAGTGTGTGTGAGTGTATGTATGTATGTATGTATGTATGTATGTATGTATGTATATATGTATGTATGTATGCATGAATGTGTGTGTGTGTATGTATGCATGTGTGTATGAATGCGTGTGTGTGTATGAATATGTGTGTGTGTATGAATGTGTGTGCATGTTTGAGTGTGTGTGTGTGTGTGTGTCCGTGTGTGTGTGTGTTTGAATCTGTGTGTGTGTGTGTGTGTGTGTATGTGTGTGTGTGTGTGTGTGTGTGTGTGTGTGTGTGTGTGTGAAGACAGGAGGGGTGAGGTGCACATATGCACTGCAGGTGGAGCCCACCCTCTTTGCGTTGAGCGCACAGACACACTGCTCCAGCCAAGTGTTGTAATTTGGTCAGGTGGAACTGTGGGAGAGGGCATGAGTATTCTTGTGGTGTGTGTGTGTGTGTATGTGTGTGGTTGTGTATGTGTGTGGTTGCTAGAGAGACAGAGAGTGTGAGAATATTTATCTGAGTATATTTATGATCTGTTTGCAAACATGTGTATGTGTAAGAGAGGCTGTATATGTGTGTGTAAGAGAGAGAGAGAGGGAGGGAGAGAGTATGTTTATTTCAGTCCATGTATGCTGTATCTGAGTGTGTGTGTGTCTATGTGTGTGCGAGAGGGAGATAGAAAGTGTGTGTGTGTGTGTGTGTGTGTGTGTGTGTGTGTTTATTTGAAGAGGGGGAGGGCGGGCGTGTGGCGGGGGTCAGTGGGCAGGGGGAGGATCCCGGTTGAGGGGCTGGCTGGTAGGCAGCAGCTGAAATAAACCAGATTAATAAAACAACAGAGGGCCCGGGACCAGACTCAAAGGAACCAGTATACACCTCCCTCTCTTTGCACCCCTCCCCACCCCCATCCACTCCCCCCCTCTGCTACTCATTCCCTCCTCCCTCTTTTTTTTTACCTCCCTCGCTCGCTCGCTCTTTCTCTCACTTGCTCTCACTCCCTTGCTCTCTCTCTCTCTCTCTCTACCTCTCTCTTGCTTGCTCTCCCTCCCTTGCTCTCTCTCTCTCTCGCTCACTCTCCCTTTCTGGCTCTCTCTCTCTACCTCTCTCTCTCATGCGCTCTCTCTCCCCCTTCCCCTCTCTCTCCCTCTTCTCCCCCCCTCTCTCTCGCTAGCCGTCCTTCTCCATCTTTCCTTAATATCAGCAAGAGATGGATCCCCCTGGGCAGGGAGAGGAGGTGTGGAGTTGAGGGGGGTGGGGGTGGTGGTGGTCGTGGTGCTGGGTGGGTGGAGGGGTGTAGTTGGGGGGCGAACGGGTGGCTGTGTTTGATTTGGTGTGTGTTTTCCCTCTCCTCACGCACTCGTACTTAACCAAGACAAAGATCATGTGTGGATGGAGTGAGCCAGGGCCTGCCTCGTTAGCCAACGAGTGTGTGTGTGGTTTTTTTTTTTTTTTTTACTTTACCCCCCCACCGTCCTGCCAGCCTTGTTCGTTCCTTTGTGTTTGTGCTCACGCCAAAGAAAAAAGTCCTTTTCAACAAAGACACTTCTGAATGATTGTGACATACCTGCATTGTAAAATCTTAGAGAAGTGTGTGGTTAGTTCAAATAGTCACACAGCTGACCACTTTCTTCCCCCCCAAAACACAAGTTCCTTTTATGCAGATGTGACACTGATTGATCAGTGTGTTTAGAGGCTGCATGTAGATTCTCCTCTGTGTGGGGGCTACAGGAGTGGGATTAACGTCGTCCTTGTCATGTTTGAAATGGAGGAAGAGTGTGTGAAGGGTGGCACAGGATTACGTTCTTTTTTTCTTTTTCTTTTTCTTTTTTTAGTCGTATAATCCTCTGCTAAATTCAGCATCAGATCGGTACAAGTCTAGCTATGTTTTTTTTTCTCCCCCCTCCTCTTGTCTTCCGTTCCGTTCCCTTTTCCTTTTTCCTCTCTCCTCTTCTAAATGTCTCAAAAGTGATGATAGCGCTTGGGTCTCTCTGCAGCTAGCTCAACCCCAGGGCTAAATGTACAAGGCTGGGAGGCGCTGTTACCTTTCGCCTCACACACACCGACAGCTAACCCCCACAAAGGATGCTGAAACCTGGAGAGGGGGAATGCCTATGAGCAGGGAGAGAGAGAGGAGAGAGAGGAGAGAGAGAGAGTGGGAGAGAGAGACACACACACACAAACACACACAGACAGAGGAGAGAGAGAGACAGAGGAGAGAGAGAGACAGAGGAGAGAGAGACACAGAGGAGAGAGAGAGAGACAGAGGAGAGAGAGACAGAGGAGAGAGAGAAAGAGACAGAGGAGAGAGAGACACAGAGCAGAGAGAGAGAGACAGAGGAAAGAGAGAAAGGTAAAAAAAGGCAAAGAGTGTAGGAAGGAAAAAGACAAGGAGGGAGGGAGCATTCTGCGTTTTGATTCAGAGGAAGAGAAGTGTGTGTGTGTGTGTGTGTGTGTGTGGTGGGGGGGGGGGGGGGAGAGTCCTTTCTCGGTCGCCCTGTTCTTTGTAGAACATTTAGCTTTGACCCTCCTTGGCTTTTTCCTCTCCCTCCCACCCACCCACCCACCAACCCACCCCTACCCTCACCCTCACCCCCCCAAGCACACACACACACACACACACACGCATACACACACCTACACACACAATATACACACAGGCCAATAGATCTCCAGGATATTGTAGTCGCCACAGCGTTTTTATATCTCCTGCACTGGATGTGTGTTTTATATTATATCCACACTGTAAAGACTCTATGTAGCCACATGATCGCAACAGGCAGAGCCAGGGAGTGAAGGACAGACAGAGAGAAAGGAAGGAAGAGAGAGAGATAGAGAGAGAGAGAGAGAGAGAGGGGGAGAAACAGACAGACAAGAGAGGGAGTGAAAGAAAGAGAGTCAAAGAGAGAGAGTGAGAGAAATGTAAGGAAAAAAGGGGGGGGGTCGTCGAGACTTTAAAGCGTTTGACATGTTTATGATGCAGTGGAGGACAAAATCCATTCAGCTTCTGAAATAGGGACAGGAGGTGAAATCTGTCTCTCTCTCTCTCCCTTTTTTTTCTTCTTCTTCCTCCTCTTCTTCTTCTTCTTCCTCCTCTCCTCCTTTTTTTTTTGGTAGAGTAGTTCAGACAGCAGTGGCTACGAGAAGCCCCAGCCTGAGCCTGAGACTGTTCCCCTTCACCGTTTGTGGAGACAGGGAGAGCCACCCTGGGTAAGTTGTGTTCTCTTTCTCTTTCTCTTTTTCTCCCTTCCCTTTCTTCTCCTTTCCTTCCCCTTCCTTCTTTTCTTTCTTTCCTTCCCTCTCTCCTTGGCTCTCTCCCTCTCTCCTCTCCCTCGCTCTCCCTCTCTCTCGTGCGCTCGTTCTCCCTCTCGCTCTCCGCCTGTGTCTCCCTCTCCCTCCCCTTCTTTCCTGTGCTGCTGATTACGATGCTGCTGATTGATTGGTTCGAGGCTGCGCATTATCATGGGCTGCTCGTCACCAGGTGTCTGATGATGAGAGAATGGTGAGAGGGAGGAAAAGAAGGAGTATGCGTGTGCGCGCGTGTGTGTGTGCGTGTATGTGTGTGTGTGTGTATGTAACAGAGAAAGAAAGAGAGAGATGGAGAGAAGAGGTTACAGCGAAAACACAAGCAAGAATAGAAATAAAATGACAAAACAACAAGGAGAAGAAAAAAGACGTAGCTGATCCTGTGTTTTTTTTTTAGTGTGTGTATTTACCTTGGTGTTTGTAGCTTGTGTGCGGTGAATGTCCACGTGTGTGTTTGTGTGTGTGTATGTATGTCCACGTGTGTGTGTGTGTGTGGTCTTCACAGCGCCGGTCTCCTGCCTGTCATTAATGAGTGCCGCCTGCGTGCGCTGATGAGGAGTTAGGGGAGGGGTTTGCTGATGAGGGCGCTTGAGACTACAGCAGCTGCCCGCACGCGCCCGTGTGTGTGTGTGTGTGTGTGTGTGTGTGTGTGTGTGTGTGAGTGGTGAGTGTGTGTGTGAGTGTGTGTGAGGGAGAAAGAAAGAGAAGGGAAGTCAGCGTGTGTTGTTAGCGCGGCCCTTTTTATTGTGCATATGCAGATGAGGGGTGCATGCTGCCGGGGATCGTTTGAGGTGCGGTGTAGTGGGAGGGGGTGTTACGGGTAGTAAGTGTGTGTGTGTGTGTGTGTTTGTGTGTGTGTGACGCGTGCTTGTGTTTATACTCTCTCTATAGGGAGTCTGATCTTCAACAGATTGATGGTGTTTGGTGTGATCTCTCGGCTCGGTTGTGGGGAGCTTTGCGGGGGGGTTACAGAGGGGGGGGGGCTGCTGCTAGAGATAGAGGAGAGTGAGTTTGGAATGGGGGGGGTTGGTGGGGGGAATAATAGATGGTGAGATACAGTTTTTTTTTTTTTTTAAATGCATGCACGCTTGTGTGTGAGTGTTGGGGTGAGGGCTTGGAGGGGGGGTGTGGGGGTGTGTGTGTGTGGGGGGGGGTTGGCAATGGTGTTGCAGCTTCAGGGCGTATTTTCACGCCGTTGACAAGACATGATGATTGCTGTTCCCCCCCCCACCCCAACACACCCCACCGCACCCCACCCCTCCACCATGACGGCGGGGCAGATTTTTTTTCTTCTCCCTCTCTCACACACACACACACACACACACACTCTCTCTCTCTCTTCCTGGCTCATTTGCATGTCAAAGCGATGGAAGCCACTGCGCAGATTAGTATGGGATGACATAATGATGTAATGAATTAAACGCGGGTGCTTATGCCTCTGCTCCGCACACCACTGAGAGGCAGCCAAAGGGGTGAGGCAGACAAGGGGAGAGGGGGGCAGAGGCAGAGGCAGAGCCCCCTTTTTTGTTAGCGAGCTCCTAAACTGGCTCTTAACCCTTCACCCCCCCCCCAACCCCCCTCATAGCCCCCACACCCTTTTTTGTCATTTTACCACTATCATTTTTTTTTTATGTACAACACCCACCTCCCCCCTACCCCCCAACTCATACATGCAACCAAATAAAAAAAAGTTGTTTTTTTATGTTCTATAATGGACAAGCGGTGGTGTGTGTGTATGGCTGTGCTGGTTTGTATTTTGAGATGAGAAGCTGGAACAATGGTTCTTTAAACTGCTCTTGTTGTCTGCTGCTTCTATCTTTCTGTCTATCTGTCTGTCTGTCTGTCTGATTGTCTGTCTGTTGTCGTTGCTCGGTACAGAAGCCAAAGGGCTGCTTGACTGGAGGCTTTATGGCTTTTAATCTCTCCATTTTTTTCCACTTGGTCCAATTTCACTAGGACCCTCTAACACACCCTCATGGTCTAGACATGCTTGTGTAAACACACACACACACACACACACACACACACACACACACACACACACACACACTTCTGTATCTTGTGGCTTATTCTGAAGCTTGTTGTCCACACACATTTTTTGTATTTTTTTTTCTTTCTTTCTGTCTTTCTTTCTTTCTTTCTGTCTTTCTTTCTTTGTGTGTGTATGTGTGTGTGTGTGTGTGTATGGGTGTGTGTGCGTGCGCGTGTATGAATATATCTGCTGAAGGTTAAAATCAAGGAGAATATTATTCTTCTGCAGACAAACGCAGCATTGAGGAATCTCAGCATGACTTGCTGATGGCAGTTTCATAAAAGAATTTCAGAAAAAGAAAGTGAAAGAAAAAAAAAAAGAAAAAAAAATCCTTGAGGTATGATTATGGTACTAATAATACAAAAAAAAATTAATAAAACCCTTCTTAGCTGGCCCTCTAAGGAGCAAGGGGTCTATTTGGGATGGTGACTATTTGAAGAGCCAGCCTAAGACCATCAGAAAGAAGCGGGAATCCGCTGTAATTCTGCCTGGGCTAAGAAGAGGGGTTAGAGGGAGAGCGTGCAGCTGAGCTGCCCCCTTTTCTTCCCCCTCCCTCCCTCCCTCCCTCGCTCCCTCCCTCCCTCCATCTCTGCCCATCTCTCTCTCCCTCTCCTTCATCCCTCCATCTCTCCATCTCATTCCCCCCTGTTCTTTCTCTGCTTTAAGTTATTCCGTCTTACAGTAATCTATTGTCCCCCCCCACCCCCCCCCCACCTCCACCCTTTGCACACATTTTTTTTTTCGTGCTCATCTCTCTTTCTTCTGCCCCCTTACCCCACCCCCAACCCCCCACCCCCTGGCCTCATTTTTTTTCTCCCTCCCTGATGTGTCTTCTACTCTGCCTCCTGCTATGTGCTCCTGTAAAAAATGATGGTGAGTTGCCAAGATGGAGAGACTGGTGGGGATGGAACTGCACATCTGCTCTTGCAGAGTGGTAAAGAATGACACAGCTATGGCTGTTTGAGGGGAATATAATACCACAGGAGATATGCAGTTAAGACCATCTCCACACACACACACACACACACATAAAACACACACACACTCCACACACACTCAAACACACACACACACACACACACACACACACACACACACAAACACAGGTCTGTTTCATACACACACACACACACACATATACACATACACCCACCACACACAATACAACTTGCGCCCAGCACACTGGAGATCTCTTTAAAAAAGTCATACTAGCTTTTTCTTTGCTTTTTTGTACTCAGTTTTTATGTCAAATCTTGTTAAGATTTGTTCCATTCTTTATATTTCTTTATACCCTGGATGATGCATCAAATCTCTCATTTCAAAGGCTCTCTTAGTTGAGAATATTTGTCAGCACTTGTGCTCTGCCTTTATGTGTCTAGTGAGTTTGGCCTTGTTCTTGTTTTGCCTGTTGGCTGATGTGGGGAGGCGTGCATGAGTCAGTAGGCTTGTGTATTGTTTGTTTATGAGTCACTGACTTCATGCATTTGCAGCTTGTCTGTTAAGTTGGTATGTGTGTGTTGAACGTGAGCGTGTGTCACTGGATCAACACACACACACACACACGCACACAAACACACCCTCAAATGTGTATTTGTGTGCACTAATGTCCCTAGGTGTGTGTGTGTGAGAGAAAGAGAGCTTGTAGTGTGTGTGTGTGTGTGTGTATGTGAGCTTGCAGTGTGTGTGTGTGTGAGTTTGAGTGTGTGTGTATGTGTGTGGATGTGTGTGAGAGAGTTAGTTTGTGAGTGTGTGTGTGAGCTTGTGTGTGTGTGTGTGTGTTGTGCTTAATGGCTTCCCCGTGTTGGGCATTTCATTGATTGATGTTAGGGCCGAGGAGGCGCTGGTGTTTATGAAGCCGAGGGAGGCGTAGACACGCCAGCGGGTGGGGGGGGGGGTGCCTCCTCTGGAGGGGGTCTCTACGGTAACCGAGCCGCACCGCATCCGCACCGTACCCGCACTGTACCCACACCGCACCACACCACACCTCCACGTCAGGCACATCGCACATAAGCCACTGACAGCCTGGAGAGACTCTCTCCACCATATTCTGACCGCCCCCCCTTAACGCCACCACCACCCCCCCCCCCTCCCCAAACAATTGACCAGCCCAGCTCCTTCCTGTCTCCCTAACTGCGGCTGAGCGTTGTGCCGCCTGAGTCTCGGCAGATAACTCCCTCGCCGTGAGAAAACTCGTCTGCCACGCCCGTAGCGACGACTGTAATTTCTGCGTCTCGTCCGCCCCGCCTGGTCAGGCGTTGGCAGGTTAAAATACAGCACTGTGCTCCCTGCTCACCTGTCTGCCCCTGGATGCTGTGGTGATGCTGGTGGTGGTGGTGGTGGTGGTGATGATGATGATGGAGAGGAGCTCGGTAAATTTGAAGCGAGGAGGCAAGTTTGAGCGGATTCATGCTCGGATGCACATGTAGAAATGGTGAAATAAAAACAAGGGGAGTAAATACAAGTAGTGTTCAGTGTTAGGAAGTAGGGACAGGCTAAACACATTATATGGGGGGTTAACCGTTATATTTTTCTTCCCTCAACTTATCATTTATCCATGAAAATCAGCTCATTATATGTGTGAAGTGGTACAATTTATGCATTGAGGCAGGCATACATTAAGTTATGGATCTGGATAGGAATATGTAGATTTACTATAAAAAGGTGCTAAAATGTTTGCCTTTATTTAAGTTTCTCTCCCTCTCTCTCTCCCTTTCTCTGTCTTTCTCTCTCTTTCTCTCCCTCCTTCTCTTTCTCTCCCTTTCTCTCTCTTTCTCTCCCTTCCTCTCTCCCTCTCTCTCTCTCTCTGTCTCTGGTCAGTAGAGGGTAGTGGGCGTGGGCCAGTGCTGTGGCGTGGCATGCTGGTGTGGCATGCTGGTGTGTGCTGTGGCAGTGCAGTGCAGGCAGCTCTGCGTTGTAGGCAGGGTAATGACTATGCATTCTGACAGCTTGCCTAAAGTGTATGGATGTGTTCGCTGGGAGTAATCAGCTGCATGGGGATGGTATTTGTGTGTGTGTGTGTGTGTGTCTGTGTGTCTGTGTGTGTGCCCGTGTGTGTGTTTATATGTGTGTGCATGCGCACATGGGGGTGGGGATTTGTGTGATTTGATGCTTTATGGCTCTGATACACAAAGTCGAACACGGACACACATCA
>CM059280.1:14682879-14692879 GCA_030347295.1 Setipinna tenuifilis | reverse complement strand
CACCCCCCTCGTGATGAAGCTCTGTTCTCCTCCTCCTCCTCCTCCTCCTCTAATCTGTGTGGGACTGCCACTTCCTGTGGTGGTGTCTGCTGATCTGAAGCCGTGCACTGGCACACTCGTGGACTTCTCTCCATCTCTTTTTCTCTCTCTTTCTCTCTCTCTTTCTTAATTTTTTTATTTCTGTCTCTGTCTCTCTCTTTCTCTCTCTCTCTGCCTCTCTTTCTCTATCTCTTTCTCTCTCTTTCTTGATTTTCCTCTTTCTGTCTCTCTCTCCCTCCCTCTCTATCTCCCTCTCTCTCTCTCTTTCCCTCTCTCTCTCTCTCTCTCCCTCTCCCTTTCTCCATCTGTTCCTCTCCCTCTCCTGGCACAGCTTGGCGCTGGCAGGCCCTCCATCTGACAGATGGGCACTTATCGGGTGCGGCTGCTGTGGAGGTGCCACTCCAAGTGCCTGTGTTTTGACACGGAGCGAGAGCCCCGGTGTCACCGCTGGCAGCGTGAAATACACCGCCACCGGATTATTAACATCCCTCCATCTCTCTCCCTCTCTCTCTCCTTCTCTCTCTCTCTCTTTCTTTCGCTCTCTCTATCTCTTTTTCTCTCTCTCTCACTCTCTCTCTCTCCCTCTCTCTCTCTCTTTCTCTTTCTCTCTTTCCCTCTCTCCCACGCTCTTGTAAGGAATAATAGTTTTTCTTACACTCTCTCTTTCTCTCTCTCTCTCTCTCTCTCTTGCACGCATGCTCCCTCCTCTCTCTTTCTTTCTTTTTCCCGCCATCACATTGTTGTCTCTTTCCTCCTCTTTCCCTCTTGCTATCTCTCCTTTCCATCTTCTATCTCTCATTTTTTTATCAGCTTTTTTTTCTTCCCTTCTCTCCTTCCCCTTTTGACTCCATTTTGCAAGTGTGTGTATATTGTACACAGAGACCATGTAGGGCCGACTGAAGTCTGGCAATCACACTCAAAGGGCTGTAGCTAAGATACAGTATGACCTAGAGGAGAGTTCGACTTTTTCGTCTAAGATGGCCCAAACTATTTGTGCTATTTGTGTTAGTCTTCATTTAAGATGGCCCAAACTATTTGTGCTATTTGTGTTGTGTTGGTTTTCATTTCCCTCATACTGCTGCTCCATTTTGTTGCAGTTAGCATACGTGTAATATTTTCATTTCAGACTTGAACTTGGTCGAATTAGACACATTGTGTGATTCAAGCCCCATGACTATGCGGTGACTAATTCTCTGTCTGTTTGGCGAGGGGAAAAATTCTGTGATGAAGAGATGAAGAAAGGCGGAGAGATGAGAGACGGATGGGGCCAGACAGATGGATGGGTGAAGGTTCTATTCAGGATGGGCCTAGAGTGAAGTGCTCACAGAGAGAGCGATGGCGCGTCTTTTTTTGTGTGGTGTGTATGCAGGGAAAAAAGGAAGAGAGGTGCTCAGGGAAGCCATAGCTTTGGCCTGTCACTCTGTCATCGCTGAAGTGCTTGCCCTGCTTCTGACGCCTGTAAATCAACGGCTGGTGTGTGTGTGTGTGTGTGTGTGTGTGTGTGTGTGTGTGTGTGTGTGTGTGTGTGTGTGTGTGTGTCCACGTCCACCTGCAGGTGCCTTTCCTCCCCCAACTTCTGAACTCTGGAGTTGCCTTGCTGGCACAGTTTGGCTCCCTGGCTGGGTCCGTCGGCCTCTTGTCACTCACACACACACTCTCACACTCTCATACTCTTTTCCATGCCTCAGAATTTTCACTGCGGCATCAGCGTCATCTTTTAAGCCACACTCTCAATGGCTCGCTGTTCTTTCTTTGTTTTTCTCCCCCCGTTTTTAAAATTAATTTCATTTCATTTTTGTTTGTTGCCTTTTTTTCTTTAAAAATAAAAACACTCCTTTGGTCTCCTCTGTGTCTCAGCAAAACCACCCTTAACCCCTATACCACCCAGGGGTGCATGTGAGACTCGCACCACGATTACGCCCCCGTAATCTTTTTTTTTTTTTTTGCGAAAATGTCCGTCCGTTTTCGGGATGGGGGGGGGGGGGCACACAAGAGTAGATCTATTTCCATAATGGCACTCTCATTTTAAACAGGAGAAAAAAAGAGAGAGAGAGAGTTAAAAAAAAAAAAAAACGAAAACGCGGCCTTCTGAAATTTTAGACTGCTGTGGCGATATTAAGAGTCCCCGCCGCTTGCCTTTTTTGGGGGTGTCTCAGAGCCGCACTTGTCATTTTTATTACGGGTCTCACACATCCTCACTCAAAGCCGGCCAAGAGAGGGCTATTCATCTAGAAAGAGAGGGGGGTGGGGGGTGGGTTGGGGTGGCCGGGGTTTGGGTTAGAGAGAAAAGAAAAAACAACAAATCGAGCGCAGTTGCCCGTCATACTTAGACCACACAGAGACGTTGGCCGCTGTGGCTTGACAAGCAAGGGTCCCCCGAGGGTCATTTAAAGCAGCCATTCCTCCCTCCCCAACACTCCTCATCTCAACAAACGCCCACCAACCAAAAAAAAAAAAAAAGAAAATCAGAGGGGCCACATCGCCAAAAAAAAAATAGCTCCATTATGCACTTGATCGTGTTGCCTTTGAATGTGTTGTTTTTTCGCTGGAGTTTAACATGCAGATCTGACCATTAAAGGCAGTCAGGCAACCGCACACTTTCAAAGGGGGATTTTTTTGTGCGTGTTTGCACTCCAGTACCCTGCTTGCAGGGGAAGCCAGCGGCCAACAGAGGGCAGTGTGGTCTGCCCTGGAGCATGGCCACCGGCTCTGCTGTGGCACAACATTGTCTGGGTTGACCCACACCCAGCTCGCTCTGTGTTTCTCTCTCTTTATTTCTCTCTCTTTCTCTCCCTTATTCTCTCTCTCTCCCTCACTTTCTTCCTTTCATTATTTCTCTGTCTCTCTCCCCTTTTCTTTTTTCTCTTGTATGGTCTTGCTTTTGTGATGTCTTTGCCATGTCGTTTTTATGATGGACACGTCGTCAGTCATTCAGAGACTCAGGACTCATAGCCCATGCATTGTTGCAGCTGAGCTTGGCTTAGTTAGTTAGTTTTTGTGCGTATTTGTCATGAAGGTCCATGAAGGAAATAGAAGAAATCCTAATGAGGGCATGTACAGTATTAAAGACATATTTTAGCCCCAGAGATGGCGGCTTTCTGGGGGCGAATCATAAGAGGCGCGGCACTCCACTCAGGCAGCTCTGAAATAAATGGGGAATGTAACTTGAAGGACATCTGGTAAAGGAGAAGGCTCCACCACTGCATGCCATGCCATGCTCTTATGCATTTGTGTGTGTGTGTGTCTACGTGTGTGTGTGTGTGTGTGTGTGTGTGTGTGTGTGTGTGTGTGTGTATGTATGTATGTGTGTGTGTGTGTGTGTGTGTGTGTGTGTGTGTGCGTGCGTGTGTGTGCGTGTGTGTGTGTGTGTGTGTATGTGTGTGTGTCTGTCTGTGTGTACATGTGTGTGTGTACATATGTGTGTGTGCTTTATGAGGCATTGGAGACAGACAGTCTGAGTGTAATCTGATAAAATCAGTATTTACTCATGATTTTTAAAAATACAGAAATAAAAAAAAAGATGAAAAGCATGGACCACTAAGAGCCATTGGCAGCACACTGGGTTACCTTGACATCATTTTACCCAAAGGATCTATGGGCTGGGCTGCACACTGCCAGAGCATTCTAATAAATGTATGTGTGTGTATGAGTGTGTATGTGTGTGTCTATATGAATCTGTGTGTGTTTGTGTCTGTCCGTGTGTACGAGCAGGTATATTTGTGTCTGTATTTTTATGTATGTGTGTTGTGTTGTTTTTTTCCCCCTTTGGAGGTGGGAACAGAGAGAGAAAGAGAGAGCGAGAGAAAGAGAGAGCGAGAGAGAAAGAAAGAGAGGGAGAAGGAGAAAGAGCAAGGGAAAGAACACGCGAGATGGATGAGGGCTGTTGCGGTGCTGGGGGGTGTTATAATTGCGCCGGCTCCTGGTCGCTGGCTTTTGCGTTCGCTATCTCTTCCACCCCTTGCTTTATCCCCTGTCTCATGATTTGAGCGCTACCTTTATCCCCAAGCCCTCGGCTTCCCTGGCCAAACAAAAGGGTGGGGGGGGGGTTGGGGGGGGGGGAGAAAAAGAAAGGGAGGGCCAGGAAGAGGGGGCTTCAGCAGCGGTAACCACCACCCCACGTTTGTCATTAATATCCCTCAATCTGCTTGGCCTTTTTTCTTATTTTTATTTATTCCACCTGGCGCTGTGGCGAACAGCCCCGTCTAACCTGACCCTGATGCCAGATACTGCTGTTTGGGGAGTGCGGTTATTAGAGTGGGCTCCAAAGCAGGCCCTGTCAGGAGCATTGTTGTGTTAAAACCTCCCCACACCACCCACCCATCAACCACCACCAGCACCACTACTGCATCTCCAGCCTCACCAAGCCCCCAGCCCCCCCATTTCTGCATTAAAGCTCCCAAAAAAAGCAGCATCCCACCGCTGACAGTGTGGTAAACAAGCCCATGGTAAAGGAGCACTTTCTATTCTCTTCCTGCTCCTTCTCGCGTGTTCTTTCTTTCCCCTCTTCCCTTTTCCCTCATTTTCACTCCCACTCCCTCTCTCTCTCTCTCTCTCTCTCTCTCTCTCTCTCTCTCTCTATTCTCTCGCTTTTCTTTCGTGTGGAGTAGATCATCGAAATGCCAAGTGTTCTGGCAGCATAGTGTCTCTGACAACACTATTGGCTGGAAATGGCTTCTGTGGAAGAGAATGCCAGTCATGTGACCCTCCTCCAGAGTCCTGCGTAGAGCAGGCTAGAGTGCAGATGGATTCCACTTGTTTGACAGGAGATCATTTCATCTTCCTGCATTCATTGTTATGGATTAAAATGCATTCACGTTTTCCGTTTAATGCAGGGAAAGTAAAGCAGGAGAGGTATACCAGAAAGATAAGTGTAGTGTATTCCAGGTTTATACTGGTTTATGTGTGTGTGTATATATATATATATATATGTGTGTGCACTCCTCAGTTGTTGATGCCCATTACGTCAATTTTTATTTTCAGCAATGGCTCTTTTTTTTGCATGCACTCTGAACTATTTATATGAAGTATTTATTTAAAAAATGCACACAGAGCCATATTAATTCATCGAAATACGGTGTTATTTTTTTAAGCAAATATTTATTGGCTAGGTTATGGTTTCCTAATTTTTAGAAACAAATATTTTTACATTGAGCTCAGCGTAAAGGCAAAAATATGACAGAAATGTTGTAAATATTTGCCTGCCTATTTGTACAAAAATATTGAGCTAAGTGTAGCTACTTGGGGTGTAAATATCACATGGACGGTGGTACATTTTAGCAGGGCTGAAAAATCTAAATCATCCCGAGCCAGGCTCTGTTTGTATTTGTCTGTATGTGTATGTATCTTTGTGTGTACATGCCCATTTGTGTATGCATGTGTAGTGTATGTATTTTAGTGGGTTGTGTGTGGGTTTATGTACGGCCTTGTGTATTTGAGCAATATCTGGTCCGTGCCTCCATGACAACGTGGTTTTGATGTTGGTTCCTTTCCTGACATTTCACCATTTGGTGCGGATTGTGAATTGCCTTAGCTCTTCAGCCAGCATGTCATATGAAAAAAAGGTGTTGTGTGTGTGTGTGTGTGGGGGGGGGGTTCTTGATGTACGGTGTGTGTGTGTGTGTTTGGGGGGGTGGGGGTGGGAGGGGGGGCTTGATGTGTGCGCGTGTGTGTGTGTGTGTGCGTGTGTGTCTGTGTGTGTGTGTGTGTGTGTGTGTATGTATGTGTGTGTGGGAGGGGGGGGCACTGGGAGGAATCTAATGGGCGTCTGGTCTGATTGTCCTCAGCCATGGCGGTGGAGACAAAGCAGATGAATTGTGAAATGTATTCGAAGAGATTGGAGACAAGTGCATGTCAGCACCCCCTCCGTCTCTACCCCCCCCTCCTTTCCCCAGGAGCCCTCCCTCTCTCCATCTTTCCTCTTTTTTGTCTGACACACGGGAGGAAAAAAGCAGGCATGACAGCAATGCTCTGTTTGAGCAAAACATCAGAAAAAGAGAAAAAAAAATGCCATTTTCTCCCCCTTTTTTCTTTGTAGATTAGTTATTCTAGCAGATATAGCTTTATATTTGGCTCATTGCATTCATTTTAATTATAAGACATTGCATTGAAACCTTACATGCATTGCTTAATGGATCTCAAGGCAGCTTCAGTTATATTTAATTGGAATTAACAGAGACCAACAGCAACGATGTGTGGAAAACAATCATTAGCCTTATAAGTGTGATTGTTATTAGGATTTCCTATGAGAGATTTTGCATGTTAAAAGGCAATTTGTATTTATCCTCTAAATAGCTATGTAAAATGGCTAAATCTTTTCACAATTGATATTCATTATTCCTTAATTTTTTGTCTTTCTTTCTCTGCCCCCCCCCCCCCTTTTCTATCTCTTACTTCTTGTATTTAAGAAAATGGCTAGTTAGGGGCTGTGCTGTGCTTAGGCTCATTATAGCAGCAGCCCCAGCCCTGAGAGCCTGTGTGTGTGCCCACGTCTGGCCTTCGTCTAGCCAATGTCTGGCCCCTTGTCCTGACCTTTGACCCCACCAGAGGACACGGGGGCAGTCAGGCAGTCACGGCTGAGGGTCCCCCCTACCCATCCACACCACCCCCACCCTTCTCCTTCTGCCTGCCTGCCCCTATCCTGCTCCCTCATCCTCCTCCTCCTCCAGTCTGTCTCTTAAAGCTAGCCATGCTAGCTCCTACCATGAGCCCACTGCACACTACACACAGTCAGCCAAGCAAAGCGGAGGCTAGCCAGACAGATTAGCAATGGTCACTCTGGCCCCCGCGTCCATTTTATAGACCGCTGAGGTTTTTTTTTTTTTTTTATTGCCACCGTTTTAAGAGATCACAACAAACAAGATGTTGTGTAAAACGTTGCGCTTTGGTTGCTAAATGTAGTTAAAAATCGTTTAGAGCTCTTGTTTGGGATAGGCTTCCTCCTCTGGTCTGCGTCTTTATTACCTGGATTCCAATGAGAATATAGAGGATTTGCAGTTAAATAATGGACATGCTAGATACAGATACAGACACAGATATAGATATAGATATTTGTCTGGACCAATCAACATCAGCACTTAATGCCAGCTAACAGTGGAGTTTTTTTTTGTTTTCACTTGAATGTATCCATTATTCATCCATGCATGGGTGTATTTTTGCGGACCTTTATATTTGAATATGAATAATGGAGGAGCTCTCGGACGACAGAGGTGGAAAGTGTGAGAGAGGTATGCCACACAGTGTGAGTTCTTGGTCTTTTCCTGCTTTTCTCTCCCTCTCCTTCTCTCCCTCGCTCTCTCCCTCTCTCTTGCTCCCTCTCTCTCTTTCTCTCCCTCTCTCTCTCCCTCCCCCCTCTCTTTCTCTCTCTGTCTCACACACACCCTAGTCAGAGCTGCTGGAGCTGAGCTCTGCCGGGTCCTGCTCCCTCTGCCTACCTCGCCGGCCTTAATAACACTGTATAAATCAAAAGTGTCCTGTCAGCCAAGCAGCCTTCATTAAAATCAAATGGGAAACTGGCCTCTTCGGATCCAATTTTAATAAAACCAGGTGATCAAATACGGGTTTAGAAAAAAAATAGGTCATCATTTCACTGCCTTCCAAGATGCCTGCTGCATAGGGTGTATTGTGTACCTGTGATGTTTACAGGGTCAAAGACCTCACACATACACCCAAGCACTCACACTTACTAACACACACACGCGCGCGCACACACACACACAAATACACACACACACACACAAATGCTCGCAAACATACAATAGTCCTATGATTGTTTTTATTTTTATTTTTTTACAATGCACATGTAAAACTGGCTTTACACATGGACACTGAAATACTTTTATTCTGTAATGTCTTTTAAAAATTCCAAGCCACTGAAATAACATTTATATTTTCTGTAATTTTAATAAAGATATAAGCAATTAAACAAAAACTGGGTAATTATTTAAATTTGTCATATTTATGAGAAATTAAAAAAATTACCTGGTTGTTAGGTAAAATGTAACCTGGTTGTTAGGTAAAATGTAATCAAAATAATTATGCAAATATATTTATACATATAACCAATTATAAAAAAATGTTTTATTTTTTAAATTTACTCTAATTTCAAAGCATGAATTTTGTTAAATTCATAACTGATATTCGTATGAACATCTTAATTATATATATTGTATTATTAGAGGAAGTGTTTGCGTGATCTTCACCAATGGTGTACTCATCCTTCTTAAAAATCATCCAATTGTGCTCCGGTCTGGAAAAGGACATATATCCACATTTATTTAATACTGGATAGTGATGCATTCAGATGTTGCGGTGGCCCCGCGCTAAATAGTTGAAGATGTGCGCGTGTGTGTGTGTATGGCTTGCACATGGTGGTGAGAAGTCTTAAGCCTGCGCTGTGATACTGTACAACTCTGAAATGTGTTTGGAGGTTGTTCAAAGAGGTCGAGCGGGGTCCTTGTGTGTGTGTGTGTGTGTGTGCGTACGTGTTCGCGTGTACAAGCATTTGTAAGAGTGTGTGTGTGTGTGCGCGCCGCGACAGATTTTTTACCGTGGTTTTTTCGTGGCCGGTTTCCGACGCAGATGCTGTGCTTCCCAGGCCGTGGTGCCTCCTCACTGTCCCTGGGTCTTCTCCCAGTGCGGCGATTGGCTGGAGTGCTGTCAGCTGTATATCTCCTGCACAGGACGGCCGTTGTCAGATCCGTGACCAAATCTGACCTACGAGTCCCCGTCCAGCCCCCCCTCCTAAATAACCTTTAAGGCACAGCCCCCTTTCACAGAGAGCACAGAGCAGTGACACCACCATGTTTGCTTCTTCCACTCCATATTTGCCAACCTATCCCTACAGCTGTATATATCTGACCAGGAGTCATCATACTCGAGTAAATCCAAAAATATGATCTACATTTAGAGCTTCAGGCTTTTGGCATTGATCCATTTAAACCTGAGTGTTGTTATATAATATGCGTTCTATATTATTGTAAATGTATTATTGTCCTGCTCATACCGTTCTATCTCTAGACCCAGCCAGAAATACTGCACTATTTGTAGTTCCATAATGTACCACGGCTATATTCATATTTATCCTATTTAATGGGAACATCATCTTTCTGCAGCTGCTTATATGTTTTATATAAATGTATTTTATCTGATTTTTATCAGGGACCGGTTTCTTTGTGTGCATGTTTTGCAATGTGCAGCTAAAATGAAGCATGTATTGATTTCAAACAGTGGAGGATATGTCTGTTTTACAGTCTCTGTTTATGACAAGATGGAGTCTCAGAGAAACCGACTTTACTACTACAAGCGTGCAGAAGAGGGCACTGTCAGTCGCTAGGATGAGCTTGCTCTCTCTCTCTTGCTCCCTTTCTCTCTCTCTCTCTTTCTCCCTCCCTCTCCCTCTCTCTTCCCCTCTCCCTCCCCTCCCCTCCCGCCCTCTGTCTTCCTCATTCACACTCATCCCACTGTTTCTCTTTGAAAATACACATGCAGAAAATATTTCATATCTTTCATATAGCATGGCTATTATGGCCAGGATCGGTTCAAACAGTCACAAGACGTATGAGAAATGCCAAGCAAATGTAAAAAATGTCTGTTTGGAACTCATCTGATTAGGCAGGCTTTGTAGGTAAATGCATTAAATAATGTGATGTGTTTGTGTATGTGTGTGTATGTGTATGTGTGCATTTTCCAAGGTCTGGTTGAAAGAGCTCATTTTGTGTACTTGGAATTGGCTGTTTGAATGCCATTTCTCCTCCTAATATACTTCCTTATGAGTCTATGTTTCAAGGTGGCTCTCAAGCACATTGTTCGTCTTATCCATGACTGGGCCTTAAAAAAAAAGAAGTGACACATTACACCAAAGTTCTCCTCTTCCTAACTTTTAACCCCCCTCCCCTCCATTCCCCACCACAAGCCTAAACATTTTGGCACTTTCTCCACCAAATTGCTCATTTTCTATGTGACT
>CM059280.1:14655379-14677879 GCA_030347295.1 Setipinna tenuifilis | reverse complement strand
TTCCTCAGTCATTTTTCTTGTGCGCTTAGAACTCAGTCAGGGGTTTAATTGGAATTCAGACTTCAAAGGATCCCTCGCCCTCAACTACCCCCTTCCCAGCCAGCCCCACCCCTCCTGTTGCCTCGCTTCTGCCCAAGTCCACTTTGGGCCGCAGTCTGACACACACACACACACACACACACACACACACACACACACACACACACACACACACACACACCTTCACACGTACGTGCACAGATAGTTCACACTGACACACACCATTCCCAGTACACACAGAAGGAGTTCAGGTGTGGGTGGACATGTGCTTTCCTTCCTCTGACCATATGCGGTTGCAGTATCTAGTTTGTGTGTGTATGAGTGCATAGTGTGTGTGTGCGTGCAGTGTGTCTGTCTGTGTGTCGGTGTGATATCTGATTTCACGGGCCTGGTATTTGTTTAGTGAATGTAGCCGTATGCCATATAAAAATAGGTTTTGACTAAAATATTCTGTCCTGATAATTTTACACTGTATAGATACTATATATATATATTTATATACACACAAATACATTTATGGTTATGGTTATGTACTCTATATTTTGCACTTCTGATTAGATGCTATACCACATCTCGTTACCCTGTATATATACACATGTGTACTGACAAAAAAATTGAATCTAATAATGTTCGAGAGAGAGAGAGAGAGAGAGAGAGAGAGAAAGAATGTGTGAGAGAATAAGAGAGAATGTGTATCCTACATGAAACTCTCTGCTTCTGAGGTGCCCAGTGCCCAAGGCCTCATATTCCAGCAGCGTTAAAGTGGACCAGTGAGACCAGCAGCACACCATGCATGCAGGATTGGCACTGCCCTGTGTGTGACAAATGCCCCTATGAATACCTGAGAGGTCAACATTCTTCTCTCTCTCTCTCTCTCTTTCTCTCTCTCTCTCTCTCTCTCTCTCTCTCTCTCTCTCTCTCTGTCTCGCTCTCTTTTTTTCTTTCTCTCCTTCTTTTTTCTCCTCTGTATTATTCCTGACATTGTTGCCCTTCACTTCTCCACTTGTGCTGCCTAGTTTTTGCTTAATTGGAAGAATTATCAATATGCACCACATGCCTTAGATGTGAAAAGCAGCCAAAAGGAAAGATGGACAGTGCGTGTCGGAGAGAGACAGAGAGAGAGAGAGAGAGGGAGAGAGAGAGAGATTGGGGGTAAAGTTAAGTTGGTAATAGGTACGAAAAAGGGGAGTGAAGAGAATTGTCTACACTGTAATTAATACTGGAACATGGGGGTGATGTATAGTAATGTATGCACCACTATAATTAAGGACACTGCCTTTTCCTTTTGAGTTTCAGCAAGACCTTGTTAGCACTCTGGAGGAGACATTTTTGAAACCATACCTGGAATTTAATATGTTTCAAAGATATAATTATAGGTTGGAATAAGAGGGCCTATTTTCAGACCTCTAACAAATCATTTTTTTCCCCATTATACACGGTAAAGGTGTTAATGACGCCTTGTCTTTTTGATTTTGCCGTATGAATTATAAAACAGCTGTATTATTTGAAGTACAGTTAATAGGTGAATTTCAATCTTAAGGGGGAGAGGAAAAGAAAGGTATGGACACCCAATTTAGGTACTTCTTTTTTTTTTTACCCCCACTCGAGCAAAAAAAAAGTTTCACAGTGAAATCAATGTGAGAATATTCATATATCAATGAGACTCAAAGTTTTTTTTTTTTTGGTCTCCATAAGTGAACTCTGACATTCTCTGTACAAGGAAAGTAAGTGGCCAGAGTAAGAGAGTCCTATTGCCTGTTTCTCAGAAACTTACAGCTGACTGCTACCAAACACAGCGGGAGGCTAGATCTGGTTTCTCATTTAGACACACTTAATCACATGTGTTCTGGGTACGCTATGATGAAGTGATAATTACTACATTGTGGTCTGTGGTATGACGGCTGCGATGCAAGCTAGATTACAGCAGGAAGGAAGAACGCAACTCCGGGATGAAAAGTTTGTATACTTTGTCTTTACTTTTTAAATTTTTGTCTTTACTTTTACTTTATTTTTTTCATTTGGTTGAATTTACATTTTTTTGGGGGGGGGGGAGTGGGGGCATGTAATAAACAGACTTTTAAAATATATTTTTATGACGGGAAGTTTTTTCCGCATCGAAGAGAGGTGCTGATGACCAAGTTGTTGTTGAGACAAAGGCAGCTTCTTTGGTTGTACCTTTATTCTCCCCATTTTCTTTTTTTCTTTGTCCCCCCCCCCTCCCGTTGCTCTGCCCTTCCTGAGGGACAACACTCTGACCGACTGATCAAGCAATGACAGCATAGGTGGGGAGAGAGGGAAAGGGACTCAGGAGGAAAACCAGATGGGGGGAAGAAAGAAAGAAAGAAAAAAAACTGAAGCGAAAGCAGCACGAGGGCAGAGTTCTTCAAATCAGAGACCCATCCTGAGAACAGCACAGCAGGCCGTTTGACTTAAAGGAGTCAGCAGCTTCTCTCTCTATTTCTCTCTCTCTCTCTTGCTCTCTGTCTCTTCCTCTCTCTCTCTCTCTGTCTCGCTGTATTTCTTACTCTTTCTGTTTCTCTCTCGCTCTCTGTTTCTCTCTCTATTTCTCTCTATCTCTCTCTTGCTCTCTGTCTCTCCCCCTCTCACTCTGTGTCTTGCTCTGTTTCTTACTCTCTCTCTCTGTTTCTCTCTCTCTCTATTTCTGTCTCTCTCTATTTCTCTCTCTCTCTGTCTCTTCCTCTCTCTCTGTCTCTTCCTCTCTCTCTGTCTCTTCCTCTCTCTCTGTGTCTCGCTTTGTCTCTCACTCGCTCTCTCGCTCTCTTGCTTTCTGTTTCTCTCTCTCTCTGTCTTACTCACACACTCTCACACCAAACACACACACACTCACACACTGTTTCATACACATAGGCCACTCTCAACCACAAAAAGCTACGTACAGTATAAGCTGCGTCACCGGGAGCCTTTTTCTACTTCTCACTTCCGCGGGCTTCTATCAAATATGAAAATGTAGGGGCCCGTACCCCCCCCCCCCCCCTGCAGCGTCCCAGAAGGCCCTGCTGCAGCGGAGATGGCAGACGTGGTCCCAGGACAATGAGGGAGGGGTGCAGGTTTGTCTTTTATTTGAGGAGGAATGGGGACCCACAGCTTTCATTATAATTACAACGGTGCTTACCCTTGTCAGAGCCCTCAGTGGTTGGGTGGCACTAGAGAGTGTAGTGGCATCCATCGCCCTGATGTCACTTTTAGTACTACTCTTTCTCTTTCTCTCTTATTTCTCTCGCTCTCTCTCTACCTACCTCCCTCTCTCTCCCTTTCTGTCCCTCTCTCTCTCTCTCTCTCTCTCGCTATTTCACTCCCTCCCTCCTTCCCTCTCTCTTTCTCTCTCTCCTTTTCTCTCTATCTCTCTGTCTGTGGGGATGAGTTCTCCCTGATATCTCTCTCTTCCTCCCTCCCTCCCTCTCTCTCTCTCTTTTTCTCTCTTTCTCTCTCTCTCTCTCCCTCTCTCTCTTTCTCTCTGTCTATGGGGATGTCTTTTGCCTGATCTCTCTCTCTCTCTCTCTCTCTCTCTCTCTCTCTCTCCCTTCCTTCCTCCCTCTCTCTCTCTCTCTCTCCCTCTCTCTCTCTCTCTCTCTGTCTGTGGGGATGTGTTCTCCCTGATGGCTCTCAGGCTGTCGCCTCCCTCAGTGGCCACAATGTGGGAAATCACCTCTGCGCTGCTCCACGGGCTCAGATGGAGTGCTGGGGAGGCACGGCGGCGTTTTGCCCCCGTCTTTACTCATCTGAACATCTCCCTCCTCCTCCTCCTTCTCCTCCTCCTCCTCCTCCTCCTTCTTTTTCTCCTCCTCTTTTTTTCCCCCTCTCCTTCCCTTCTGCAAGGACCAGGTGGCAGGAAGAGCCTGCTGTTAAACTCATATAAGTGCCCAGTGATGATGGCTGTCTTTTCTCCTGTTCTGAAACAATAACCTTAAGCGTATATGGCATTGCCAATATATGGTTGC
Source organism: Setipinna tenuifilis (assembly GCA_030347295.1). Lineage (NCBI taxonomy): Eukaryota > Metazoa > Chordata > Actinopteri > Clupeiformes > Engraulidae > Setipinna > Setipinna tenuifilis. The sequence goes on along the minus strand of CM059280.1, from coordinate 14,673,881 downwards.
AAAACATTCCCACAGACCTGCTGGTTTTGAGGTTTGTACACACACACATACACACACACACACACACACACACACGCACGCACGCACACAGGCACGCACACAGATGTAGATACACAGACACATACATACTGTTTATATTATAGTAATGTATCCATGAATGTTTTATATTTGGTCTAACATCACAAAGCGCAGGAGTGAATGAAAAAAACCTCAGACATTTGATATGAAACTCGAGCTTACTGTTTTGGAGATATGTTACCCAGCAAATGCATACTTTGGGGTCTGTCCAAAACTATCTCAAATGCTTGAGTGCAAGTGGATGTCTATATTATTTGATAGACACAGATGTGGGGGCTAACCGTCGCAGGATCTTGACTCGGTGTGCCATCACGATATAGCTGATAACAGCGGTGGCCGCCTGGCTGCTTCCCAGCTCCCTCAGACTGCAGAGGCAGCCGGAGGTGTGTGTGTGTGTGTGTGTGTGTGTGTGTGTGTGTGTGTGTGCCTGTCTGTGTGTATGTGTGTGTGTGTGTGTGTGTGTGTGTGTGTGTGTGTGTGTGTGTGTCTGTGTGTTTCAGAGTGTGTATCTGTGTGTATGTGTGTGTGTGTCTGTTTCAGTGTGTGTATCTGTGTGTGTGTGTGTGTGTGTGTGCCTGTGTGTGTGTGTGTGTGTGTGTGTGTGTGTATGTGTGTGTGTGTGTGTTGGGCGTGGAGGGGGTGGGGGTGTTGTGGAGAGGGTGAGGAAAAGTGCAGTGCTGGGGAGCTCTGATCTGTTGCAGAAATGCCTCGGGTCTGCCAAGAACACAGAGCCTGCAGTTTACCTCAGTGAGGGAAGACACACACACACACACACACACACACACACACACACACACACACACACACACACACACACAATCTTCCAAAATCGTCTGGGTGCTGCCGATAAACTGTGGGGTGCAAAAGGGCATATAAAGAGATGTCAGTTATGCTCCCACGCCCATCTATAATCACATAAATAATTCGGGTATATAAAGTGACTGCTTATTGGACACAACTGTCTGGCACCAATAAAATAAGCTGTGTTGATGTGCAGAGGTAGGGCTGTTATTTATATTTCTCCTCAGTCCTCACCTTATGTAACGCTCTCCTCTCTGGCCAAACACATTAGCAACTCTGCTTGATAACACGCCTCTGTGTTCTGTAGGTGTATTGTCAATATGTGTGTTTGTATGTGCACTCAGTTTGTTCTTTATGTATATAATACACACACACATATGTGTATGACGTGTGTGTGTGTGTGTTTGTCAGACTTTTAAAATATATTTTTATGACGGGAAGTTTTTTCCGCATCGAAGAGAGGTGCTGATGACCAAGTTGTTGTTGAGACAAAGGCAGCTTCTTTGGTTGTACCTTTATTCTCCCCATTTTCTTTTTTTCTTTGTCCCCCCCCCCTCCCGTTGCTCTGCCCTTCCTGAGGGACAACACTCTGACCGACTGATCAAGCAATGACAGCATAGGTGGGGAGAGAGGGAAAGGGACTCAGGAGGAAAACCAGATGGGGGGAAGAAAGAAAGAAAGAAAAAAAACTGAAGCGAAAGCAGCACGAGGGCAGAGTTCTTCAAATCAGAGACCCATCCTGAGAACAGCACAGCAGGCCGTTTGACTTAAAGGAGTCAGCAGCTTCTCTCTCTATTTCTCTCTCTCTCTCTTGCTCTCTGTCTCTTCCTCTCTCTCTCTCTCTGTCTCGCTGTATTTCTTACTCTTTCTGTTTCTCTCTCGCTCTCTGTTTCTCTCTCTATTTCTCTCTATCTCTCTCTTGCTCTCTGTCTCTCCCCCTCTCACTCTGTGTCTTGCTCTGTTTCTTACTCTCTCTCTCTGTTTCTCTCTCTCTCTATTTCTGTCTCTCTCTATTTCTCTCTCTCTCTGTCTCTTCCTCTCTCTCTGTCTCTTCCTCTCTCTCTGTCTCTTCCTCTCTCTCTGTGTCTCGCTTTGTCTCTCACTCGCTCTCTCGCTCTCTTGCTTTCTGTTTCTCTCTCTCTCTGTCTTACTCACACACTCTCACACCAAACACACACACACTCACACACTGTTTCATACACATAGGCCACTCTCAACCACAAAAAGCTACGTACAGTATAAGCTGCGTCACCGGGAGCCTTTTTCTACTTCTCACTTCCGCGGGCTTCTATCAAATATGAAAATGTAGGGGCCCGTACCCCCCCCCCCCCCTGCAGCGTCCCAGAAGGCCCTGCTGCAGCGGAGATGGCAGACGTGGTCCCAGGACAATGAGGGAGGGGTGCAGGTTTGTCTTTTATTTGAGGAGGAATGGGGACCCACAGCTTTCATTATAATTACAACGGTGCTTACCCTTGTCAGAGCCCTCAGTGGTTGGGTGGCACTAGAGAGTGTAGTGGCATCCATCGCCCTGATGTCACTTTTAGTACTACTCTTTCTCTTTCTCTCTTATTTCTCTCGCTCTCTCTCTACCTACCTCCCTCTCTCTCCCTTTCTGTCCCTCTCTCTCTCTCTCTCTCTCTCGCTATTTCACTCCCTCCCTCCTTCCCTCTCTCTTTCTCTCTCTCCTTTTCTCTCTATCTCTCTGTCTGTGGGGATGAGTTCTCCCTGATATCTCTCTCTTCCTCCCTCCCTCCCTCTCTCTCTCTCTTTTTCTCTCTTTCTCTCTCTCTCTCTCCCTCTCTCTCTTTCTCTCTGTCTATGGGGATGTCTTTTGCCTGATCTCTCTCTCTCTCTCTCTCTCTCTCTCTCTCTCTCTCCCTTCCTTCCTCCCTCTCTCTCTCTCTCTCTCCCTCTCTCTCTCTCTCTCTCTGTCTGTGGGGATGTGTTCTCCCTGATGGCTCTCAGGCTGTCGCCTCCCTCAGTGGCCACAATGTGGGAAATCACCTCTGCGCTGCTCCACGGGCTCAGATGGAGTGCTGGGGAGGCACGGCGGCGTTTTGCCCCCGTCTTTACTCATCTGAACATCTCCCTCCTCCTCCTCCTTCTCCTCCTCCTCCTCCTCCTCCTTCTTTTTCTCCTCCTCTTTTTTTCCCCCTCTCCTTCCCTTCTGCAAGGACCAGGTGGCAGGAAGAGCCTGCTGTTAAACTCATATAAGTGCCCAGTGATGATGGCTGTCTTTTCTCCTGTTCTGAAACAATAACCTTAAGCGTATATGGCATTGCCAATATATGGTTGCAAAACATTCCCACAGACCTGCTGGTTTTGAGGTTTGTACACACACACATACACACACACACACACACACACACACGCACGCACGCACACAGGCACGCACACAGATGTAGATACACAGACACATACATACTGTTTATATTATAGTAATGTATCCATGAATGTTTTATATTTGGTCTAACATCACAAAGCGCAGGAGTGAATGAAAAAAACCTCAGACATTTGATATGAAACTCGAGCTTACTGTTTTGGAGATATGTTACCCAGCAAATGCATACTTTGGGGTCTGTCCAAAACTATCTCAAATGCTTGAGTGCAAGTGGATGTCTATATTATTTGATAGACACAGATGTGGGGGCTAACCGTCGCAGGATCTTGACTCGGTGTGCCATCACGATATAGCTGATAACAGCGGTGGCCGCCTGGCTGCTTCCCAGCTCCCTCAGACTGCAGAGGCAGCCGGAGGTGTGTGTGTGTGTGTGTGTGTGTGTGTGTGTGTGTGTGTGTGCCTGTCTGTGTGTATGTGTGTGTGTGTGTGTGTGTGTGTGTGTGTGTGTGTGTGTGTGTGTCTGTGTGTTTCAGAGTGTGTATCTGTGTGTATGTGTGTGTGTGTCTGTTTCAGTGTGTGTATCTGTGTGTGTGTGTGTGTGTGTGTGCCTGTGTGTGTGTGTGTGTGTGTGTGTGTGTGTATGTGTGTGTGTGTGTGTTGGGCGTGGAGGGGGTGGGGGTGTTGTGGAGAGGGTGAGGAAAAGTGCAGTGCTGGGGAGCTCTGATCTGTTGCAGAAATGCCTCGGGTCTGCCAAGAACACAGAGCCTGCAGTTTACCTCAGTGAGGGAAGACACACACACACACACACACACACACACACACACACACACACACACACACACACACACACACACAATCTTCCAAAATCGTCTGGGTGCTGCCGATAAACTGTGGGGTGCAAAAGGGCATATAAAGAGATGTCAGTTATGCTCCCACGCCCATCTATAATCACATAAATAATTCGGGTATATAAAGTGACTGCTTATTGGACACAACTGTCTGGCACCAATAAAATAAGCTGTGTTGATGTGCAGAGGTAGGGCTGTTATTTATATTTCTCCTCAGTCCTCACCTTATGTAACGCTCTCCTCTCTGGCCAAACACATTAGCAACTCTGCTTGATAACACGCCTCTGTGTTCTGTAGGTGTATTGTCAATATGTGTGTTTGTATGTGCACTCAGTTTGTTCTTTATGTATATAATACACACACACATATGTGTATGACGTGTGTGTGTGTGTGTGTGTGTGTGTGTGTGTTTCCAGACACTATTCTGAACAACGTGTGTGTGTGTGTGTGTGTGTGTGTGTGTGTGTGTGTGTGTGTGTGTGTGTGTGTGTGTGTGTTTGCAGACACTATTCTGAATCAGTGTGTTGTATAGCAGTTCGCTTTTTCTCACCAGCTGCCATCTTTTAGGAACACGCTTCTCTCCATCCCCATCGTCACAGTGAACGTAAAGGGCCACCATTTTTAAATGTGTTGGACCTGGACTCTGTTTCTCTCTTTTTTCATGTCTCTCTTTCTTTAATTTACACTTTCCGAAGATGTCACAGTCTTCATCCTGACAGCGACTCTGTGTCTGTATTGTTGTGAAAATGAAAAGCAGGATGTCTTTTTGTCTGAAGAGCAAGGTCATTTGGAGGACTGAGGGACAGATAGGGGGGCGTCATGAGGGTCATGCTGAGCTGAGGTCTCTGGGGTAAAGTGTGCGAGTGTGTGTTGGGGTAGGGAGTGTGTGGGGTGGGGTGTGTAGGATTTGTACTACTACTATGCCATGTAACATCTGTGTCCCTATATGTTTGTGTGTGTGTGTGCTTGTGTGCGTGTGTGTGTGTTAGGGAAGAAAATAAGTTTTATAGCAGGAGGTGGGCAAAAGGCCTATTTGCTGTGTGTCTACTTAAATTGTATATGAAAAAAGTATTTAAATAAAAAAACATAATCTTTCAGTTCTGATATTGTTGTTCTGTTGTTTATTTGAGCGAATATTAATTTTTCTAATTTTGAATAACAAATAAAAAAATATTTCTGCTTCAGAAGACATTTGTTTTCTTTTAAAGAATAGATGGCTGCAAAGTAGTGACTGAATATTAGATTTAAATCATTTTGCTTTTAGACAGCTGGCATGGGAGAAATCCCAAGTGTGGTGAGGAATGTAATGCTTTAGTTTCTTCATGTAGTCACAATTTGACACAGGTACCTTGTCAAAAATTAAGTTTAAGTTCAGCTGATTTTTTTCTATTACCCCGCCCTTAATTATTATTATATATAATTATTTCTCTCATTTTTTCTCTCATTCCCACTCTCCTTAATTCTTTCTCTTTCATTCTCACTCTCTCTCTCTCTCTCTCTGTCTCTCTCTCTCTCTCTCTCACCTGTGATGGAGTGTCTGGTAAGAGTGAATGAGATAGCGGAGGTACATTTGGTCAATGAGGCGTCAAGAGTCCAGATTTTCCACGAGACGGACTGAATTGTTCTAAATAAGCTGTTGAATACATTAGGAAGTGCTAGTTCTCTCTCTCTCTCTTTTGGCCCCCAACTGGCATCGTTCTGGTAACAGTGTGAGACTTCTTGTCACCACCTAGGTGATGTCATGCCGTCTTTCAAGGTCCATTGTCCCCTAAATGGCAACATTAGTGATTTCTGAGTGAAAAGATTCTGTGTGACTAAAATGCCCGGAGGTTTAGTTCTGTTCAAATTAGCCTCCAAAAAAAGCAGGCAGTTACTACCCACAGCCATGAAAATTCCGTGGAAATGCACTAAGTGGAAAGCTGTGTTCTGTAACTGATTTGGTCTCGATTTCTTAAACCTCATGCTGACTTTTTTTTTTTTAGCGCTAATGTTTCTGATCATTGAGAACTCTTTTCTCTCCTCTCCCTTTGGTGTGACTCAAGTTATTTATGAAATTTTTCTCAAGCTGCTTAGGATAAATGACAAAACGCAGCACAGAGGAGCATGGAGAACTTTAATATCATTAGGCTAAGACGAACCTTGGGTGTACTGAATGTTAGGCTTCACTCTGGAAATGAACTTGATGGCTTCTTCCCGCACGCACCAAAGTCTGACAGCAGATGGATTGCCACATACAAAGCTGTGCAGCGCGCGTGAGTCTTGTGATTTAAATGTCACTTTTTTGAAATAAAAAAAGGTAGTGTGCTCGAATGTGATTCTGATGTAGACATTAGCTGGGATCGCGACAGTTTGAGTGGTAAAGCTTGTCTTGAGGATAGGGATGAATGGTGGAAATAAAAAGATAGAAGTACCCAGAAAACAGTAGAGGGGGATGAATGGATATTAGAAATCTGCATGAGGAACTGATGCCTTCAATATGGTTTGTATTACTGTGCTGTTGTTTTATGACCTTCTGGAATGAATAAATACTGTGCTATTTCATGTGTAAACTGTGTAAATATTACAAAACTTTTTGTAACTCTTTCTTTCTCACGCTCTCTCTCTTTCTTTGTCTCTCTCTCTCATTTCATCTATGCTACTGTGTGCTTCTGTTATTGCCACAGTTTTCAACTGCACTGAATCATTACAGTATTTTTCAGTACCAGTACTTTTCTCTTGGGCTAAAAAAATATTATCACTGCAATTAAGCACATTTAAGTTTCTACTTATTCCGATGTGTCATTACACCTGACAATAAAGATTCCTATTTGACATAATGATGAAAACACTTGGGCATTGGGATGAAAACGTGCACACACATGTGCTATGTGTCTGGGGCCTTAGTGAGAATATATTGTGATAGACTATGAATATGTGTGATGCTGGCAGATGGTGGATGTGTGTGTGTGTGTGTGTGTGCAAGAATAGGCGTCCGACGTAACACATACACAAACACATGCACGTGATGGTGCTAATGGCATGCCTCACCTCCTCCGAGGGAAACAGTGAAGTGACATATGGATGCACACAAGAACCTGCTACCCCTGCATATGAAAGTGTGACTTTTCAATAGAGTATAGTATTTTTGGATACACCTAATGTATCCATGATCCAGAGTACCATGGCTCTGTAAGATGTTTCAAACAAGTGCAACTAATATTGACAATTGTAATTGTGATTTTACCACAAATGAGTCGTTTTGCATCAATATAGATTGATTTAATGTAATGCCTTGAAATATAAATACATAGAATGTATTTATCTGCTCACATATTTGTTATTATTTATTTGCACTATTTATATCTTTTATAACAAAGAATGATGGTAGAATGAGTATTGTGATTGTGTCGAGGTTTTTTAAACCCTGTGCTCCTCTTATAGAAAGATTTACGTGATCAAGCCATGACATTAACTTATATTCAACCGAAATGGTTTCCATTGTAGGCAAATACATTATCACCATAATATTTGATCATAAATCTAAAAATATTACCATACATTTATTCCCAATTTCTTGTTTTGCTTTCGCCATCTTTCCTGTCCTTTTGAAAGCGCACCTTCATAACCATAAAGATGCCTCAGTATTGAACAATAAAATCAAACATGAGCCTGTTTATGAACAGAAGAAAAGCACATACACACACACACAAACATGCACACACACACATACAGAGACACTTTGGATTTGCTTGGATGCTGTTTGTTCTATGGTTTGTGTGTGTGTGTGTGTGTGTAGGTGTGTGGGCGTGTGTGTATGAAAGAGCGAGAAAAGGAGAGAGTGTGTGGTTTGCTGGGTGGGTGGGTGTGTGTGTGTGTGTGTGTGTGTGTGGGAGGGGGGGGGGGGGTGAGTCCAGCACCCTCCACTCCCCCTTCAGTCCATTGTCCTCCCTGCTAGCCACATTTGAACTTAATATTCCATGAAATAAGGCAGCCCATCAAGCCATTGTAATCGCGTCAGGTTAATAGAAGTAGTGAAATTATTCTCTCTCACACACACACTCACACACACACACACACACACACACACACACACACACACACACTTTCTGGGTGCCTGTCTCTCAGTTTCATTTCTCCCTTCGTCTTTTTCCCTTATTCTCCCCACTCACCCATGAGTGCAGTTGAAATCATACTGTTATATTTTTTTTTCTTCCATAAAATGCTTTATTCCATTTTTTTTTCTCCTCTCGCCAATCTGTATGATTATTATTAGAATCCAGTGTGAGTGGCTGACACAGGGCCTTTTCAGATGGGTACGACAGCTTTTCAAATCCTAATAGGCTGTTCATTTCTGAGTCGAATAGGTTTCACTTTCTCCCCCTGCCTCGCCTTTGTTTTTGCATTCTATTTCTCTCTCCCTCCACTCACTCCGTGTCGTTTCTTTCTCCCTATCTTCTCACAGACCCGGGCACGCATCCACACACAGACACACACACATATACACACAAGCACACACACATACACACACGCACGCACACACACACACACGTGCGCATTCATAAACACACGTACATAGAGCGGAATGTCAACCTGTCAGGCCCTGGGGTGTCAGGTGATGCTGAGTAGTAGCGGAAGGTGTCCTTGTCTGTAGCGGTGCCCTGCTGTAGCCTGCTGTAGCCTGCTGTAGCCTGCTCTGCTCTGCTCTTCTGTGCTCTCTGTCGTGCTGTGTTGTGCTGTACTGTGCTGTGTGTTGTGCTGTGTTGTGCTGTACTGTACTGTGCTGTGTGTTGTGTTGTGTTGTATTGTATTGTGCTGTGCTCAACTGTGGTGTGTTTGTGCTGTGCTGTGATGCTGCCCTGTCACACACAAACACACATACACACCCACACACGCGCACACACACACACACACACGCACAGCAGTGGTTGCCGGTCCGTCGCTCCTGTGGCTACCCAAGTCTGCTGGCATCACATCACCTGGCCACAGCACAGACTGGGCGAGGCAGGACACACACAGACAGACAAGACACACAGACAGGCAGGATACACAGACAGACAAATAGGGGATACAGACACAGAGTCAGACAGGACACACAGACAGATGGGACAGACAGAACACAGACAGACAGGCAGACAGACAGACAGATAGGACACCCAGAAGCAGAGAGTCACAAAGGACAGACAGACAGACAGACAGACAGACAGAAAGACAGGTCAGGTAGGAGCAGAGACAAAGAGGCAGGTTTAGACTCAGCAGCAGACACAGGAGTGCACAGACAGGCTGGGGAGGAAGTGCAGACACACAGGCAGACACTCCTGCAGACAGTCAGGTTGTCTCTTAAGAGAACAGTAGAGAGGCCTCTCCCCTTTCACTGGGCTTCCTCTTTATAGAGCACAGAAAGAGAGAGAGAGAGGGAGAGAGGCAGAGAGAGAGAGAGAGGATCCCGTCAGCACATAGTACCTGTGGGGTTAGGTCCGATTTTCGGGAAAGAGCAGACATTAGCAGACTTCCAGGATCCACTGAGAAATAGGACCAGCAAGATACATGCATTAAGGCTGGTAACTGTCTGGCTACAGGTTACAATAGCCTACCTTGAATGCTAGTCATAGGCCCTGCCATAAATTATTTTCTAAGAGTTGTGCACATTTTTCTTATGACAAGCTTGACTATAATTATCGGTTCAGTCATTAAGCAACCCACTCAAACAAGTCATGTGAAAACTTGAATGTGACGTGAAAACCGAATACAAATCATTTCCTAGAAACGTAATGTTCTGATTTTTTTTGCCAGCTTGTCAAAGGCACACACGAGACCAGATGCTTTTTAACCATTTAGTACTTGTCTCAATCAGGTCAATGACCAACTGATTAAATGGCTTTAAAGAAAAGTTGTTTTTTGTTAAATGTGGAAAAATTGCTCGGCTGGAAATTAAAAAGGTGGCGTATGGAAAATATGATCAGTAGCCTGAAAATAGTGATTATTTGAAAGGGGGAAATTATGCCTCCGCTGCTGTTGAGGGCTAATTTCGAAATAATTACATGCGCCTTTCTCATGACCGTCAGGAATAATTTGGTAATTGCCTCCATGTCCCGTAATTTCATCAAATGATTGTCATTATGGGTACAATCATATTTCTGCTGGTCAAATGGCATTTAGGAATTTTGCTAGGTCATGAAATGGTGGCTGGAAAAGTGAAAACTTGGTTGTATTTGTACTGTGTGTGTGTGTGTGTGTGTGTGTATGTGTGTGTGCGTGTGTGTGTGTGTGTGTGCCTGTGTGTGCCTGTGTGTGTGTTAGTGTTTATACACTGGTTTATATAGTTATAGAATGATATGATCACAAGTCTACTCACCAAATAAAATCAATCTTTGATCTCAGTTGTACAGTACCCACCCACTGACTTTCCAAAGTTTTTGTCAGCCCATATTCCCTTTTTTCTGTTTCTTTCTTCTTCCTGCCTCTCGTGTCTTTCTTCCTTTCTTTTCCATTCGCATTCTCTCGTTCTTTTTTGTTTTGTGTCTAGCTCACTCAACATTCTAAACACCCTCTCTCTATTTTTGCGAGTCCTTTCTAGCATTTTCTCTCACAAACGGTTTCACAAACATCTCATCTTACCCTGCTTGTGACCCTGTGTGTTACAGATAGGTATAGTAGTTTGAGACAAACATAAGCACAACACATGCACACACACACACATACACACATGCACACATGCACACATACACATGCACCTTAGATACTTGCCAAACTTACATTGGGGTGAGGCTGTACCACCTAGTATATGTCAGGGCAAAAACACACCTCCCACACAATTCCCACACTTGCACACACACACACACACACACACACACACACACACACACTAAGATACTTATGGCCCTGTAAGCCTTCTGTTATAGTGACTCTCTGGTGCAGTTTCTGAAAGGATCAATACTTTTTTTTTGCTCCACATAATGTATGTCCTGTATGTGCATGAGGAAGATAAAGTGTATGTGTGACTGTGTGTGTGCGCACACATGTGTGTTTTTGTATGTGTGTGTGTGTGCTTCTGTGTGCATCTGTGTGTGTGTCCATGTGCGTGTGTGTGTGTGTGTATGTGTGTGCGCTGCTGTGTGTGTCCATGTGCTTGTGTGTGGGGGTCTGGGTGTATGTGTGTGTGTGTGCCTGTGTGTGTGTGCCTGGGTGTGTGTCCAGGTTACGGAGAGAGGAGCAGGCCTGGAGAGTATGCTGATTTATTAAGGGGCCAGAGAGCAAGGCCCTGTAGCTACAGAGGCAGTGCTTCAAATAGAGATTGCTGGTGGCCTCTGGTGTGATCGCTGACCCAAGGTGAGACTCCCAGTGATTTATCTCTCCCGCTATCCCCCTCATCTTCTCCAGGCCAGCCCCAGCTCCAGGCCCCAGCCTCAGCCCCGGCTCCAGCCCCAGCCCTAGCTCCAGCCCCAGCCCCTGCCCCCACCACCCCACTTCTTCCCCCACGGGGACTAACAGCACATGGGACAGGGCTTTAGTTCCACACCTCCCAGACCTCACTGTTTCCCTCGCACACAGGTACAAGTACATGCACACTATGAAGCAGGCACAAACACTCACACATATGGACACACATGCACATAACACACACTACTATTCACGTGCACACACACACACACACACACAAACACACACACACACACACACTCAGATACTCATATACAGTTTCTCATACTACTGATTGAGTTTCTGAAACTTGTGCACTTAAAGTAAATTGCCACAGCGATCCCCCCCTTAGCAGCTAATTAGACACATCTGCGTACAAACGTGGCAATCTTCACTCCCCATGTCAGAGAATGGGATCATTAAGGTGAGAAAAACAACTGAAGCTGCGAGAGGGAATCTTTCATGACTCCACCTTAAGAAGGATTTACATATGAGAGGAATGCCAGGTGAACCTCATTGAAAAGACTTTGACTCTGGTGCAGTATACACTATACACATAAAGCTGTCTCTATCTTCTCCCTTTTCGCACGCACTCATGGACACACACACACACACACACAAGTGCGCGCACACACACACACACACACACAAGCGCACACACACATACACACACGTGTGCACACACACATACACACATACACACATACACACATACACACACACACACACACACACACACACACACACACACACACACACACACACACACTTCGTTCTCACAGCCGCACAGCTGTCTGGAGCTGAGGTTGGCTAATGAGGAAATGTCTTCTCAGCTGAGTGGACTTGATGCCAAGAGGAAAAGCTGCAGAATCAGCCCAACAGCTTCATCTCGTGTGTGTGTGTCTGTGTGTGTGTGTGTGTGTGTGTGTGTGTGTGTGTGTGTGTGTGTCTGTGTGTATGTGTGTGAAAGAGAGCTAGAGAGAGAAGGGGAAAGAGAGAGAGAGAAAAAGAAGGGGGACTGCCTGAAAGTGTGTTAGTGTGTAAGTGCAAGTGTGAATCTGTGTGTCTGTGTGTGCACTGGTACATGCATGTGGCTACAAGTCTGTGTGTGTGTGAGAGTGTGTGTGTGTGAGTGAATAGTCCACTCTTACCATATTTCACGGCATGGGACTGCCGACTGCTGACACCCCCCTGTGCCCTGGGCTCCTTCCGGGGCAGATTTACAGTGATTTTCAGTGCAATTATACCTGCCAGTTCTGACTGCTGGAGCTGCCCTCCTCTCCTCTCCGCTCATGTCTTCATGCCGGGGAAGCCGACCCAAGCCCCCGGTCGGGTGCTCAGCCTGGGGAGAGAGACTGGAGAGAGACTGGCAAACGCTGGCTCCTCAGTCCATGGCAACTCTCCCAGTCTCCCAAGTGCCGCTTCCCACAGTAACACACTCCATTTAGGCCTCACACACACACACACACGCACACACAGACACACACACATAGAGACACATAGAGACACGCACACACAATGCCTGTGTCTCAATTAAGGTTGTACACGTTTTTTCGGAGGGCTGAATTCGTTGGCTAGATACGTCACCGTGGCATGCTGAGCACTGCCCCATTTGGAAGGTGCCTACGAAAACCACCAGACAAACTCGCACCTCGGTGAAGGGTACCAATGGTGGTGTTTCCTCTGTGGCCTCATTTTAGCTAAGATTCATTTTGAGCAACACGGCTAAAAATACGTTTTTTAAAAAGATTGGGGTAAAGTAAAAACAACTTGATAATTTCGGGATCCTTTTTTTCTGACATTGTGGCTTTATCTGTTACTTTTTTTTATGGTGACATAGTGATTTTGCATTACACCCGCAGCAGAATTCCAAACTGTCAAGTTAACTGCCAAATGATGTTCCGTAGTTGCTAGATAGCAAGAAGAGCACTCTGGGTAATTCTCCATAGACTAGGCTGTCTCATTTCATGAATGGTGAGTGGCCACGCTAGACCATAACTACGTAGGCAACTCCGTAGACAGGACACTGCGGCGTATGTCGAACCTTAAATACTTAAATGAGACACACAGCTCATGCTAAGCCACACCTCACTGCATCACACGCTAGGCTAGGCCCACACGTCATTGGTGGCTAGTAGAAGGTGCTAATTAGCTTCCGGTCCAGAGTGAGTGACCCATCATCCAGCAGGTGTGGGCCGCAGTGTCTGCTCTTACGAACCAGTGGCTTGGCTTCAGGAGGGTCTGGACATGTGGTGGGGTATGAATCACATGTGAATGTGTCATGCAGGGAGAAGAGTGGGATGGTGTCATAGTGTACCTTGTGGAAAACGAGGCGCAGATTACAACATCAGTGACCTAGAGACAGTGTTTAATATTTTTAGTTAAACATAAATGGTTACACTTGATTTTACTTTACTTACATTGTTTACCTTAGGGTTAGGGTTAGTTGTATGTATGTACAGTGTAGATGCATAATAATAATGTTCTTCCATGTAGAAACACTAAAGAAAAACAAGCCTTAATATAAAGTGTTACCATATTAATAATACATTTATGGTCTGTTTTTTTTGAGGCAGTGACCAAAAGTCGAATGCATTTTAAATGGTTCAAGCCTTCCCATTGATTCCCCCTTGTGACCCCATCACTGACCCGGCCTACTCTCTCCGTGGTTGTCTGTGGCCCGTTCTCCCATATATCACACCGCCCATAAATGATGCAGCATGGCCTCTAATCCAGAGCCCCACTCAGCTAATAGGAGAGGCATCAGATGCTCGCCATGAGCCATTCGTTGTAGTTAAGGGCAGACATAGAGCGCTTTAAGACATAAGCTACAACGCCATAGGCACGTACTATATGTTCAGAGAAGCCATTTTAACCCTCACTCAGCAGCAGCATCCAACAGAGCTTTTTTATTGTTGTTGTGTTTTTTTTGTTTTGTTTTTTTTTTTTTTTTTTTTTGTATTCGCTTGGTGTAGTTGTGATTTGGGCAAGTCTTTTGCACCACTTAGCTCTCTCCTGTTAGGGCATCATTAGAGAGATGGACAAAAAAGGAGAGTAGAGTAGAGAAGAGTAGAGAAGAGAAGAGGACATGAGAGGAGAAGAGAGAAGGGTGCTCCTCCTTATACCCCCCCCCCCCCCCCCCCTCCATCTGTGAGTGGCAGGGCCAGGGGCTTCGGCCTAGACAGGAAGATTAGATGAGAAGTGGGCCTGGTTTGGGGAGGAAGCACAGCTTAATCACGGTCTGAGTGCCCAGAAGTGGAGCTGATAGGGAGTGAGAAAAGAGTGAAAGAGTGTGGACAGAAAGGAGGAAGGATGGAGAGAGAAAGAGAGAGAGAGAGAGAGAGAGAGAGAGAGAGAGAGAGAGAGAGAGAGAGAGAGAGAGAGAGAGAGAGAGAGAGAGAGAGAGAGAGAGAGAGAGAGAGAGAGAGAGAGAGAGAGAGAGAGAGAGAGAGAGAGGGGTGAACAGGGTAAGGAAGGATTGGAGGTGAGGAGAGGAGGCCGTTAATGTGCACAGGATGCTGGGGGGTTGGAGGGAGGGTGAGTGGGCAGAGGAACAGAGGAGGCAGTGTGGGTTAGGGTGAAAAGGGAAGGGGGGGCGGTGGCTGGTAGGGATGAGGGGTGATGGGTACGTGGGTGTGGGTGTGGGTGTGGGGGGGTGTCTTTTGAAGGCAGGGCAGAGTGAGGCAATAACTGTTATGATTTGCTCTGTCACTTCCACTCGCCGAGCGGCGTAATTCCTTTAAGGGGCTCATCGCTCATTCCCTTATTAGCGTCAGCGGTCCGGAGCCGTGTGCAAAAATCTACCTAATTGATATGCAGTAATGTATTTGTCAACAGGAAGTGAGTCAGGGGCCACAGCTGGGGCCACCCTCTCACTCTCACTCTCACTCCCACGTGCGCTCTTACTGGGAGGGGCTGAGTAGCCTCGTGCTGCCTGTTTGTGGAGAGACAATATCCCTAATCTTCGTCACACACAGACACACAGACACACACACACACACACACACACACACACACACACACACACACACACACACACACACACACACAGAGAGGAGGCAACAATTTATTTGACTGAAACAAGCAATGAAAAAGGTTCAAAACAGATGCTGCACGGGCAAAGTGTTAGGAAAAGATCTGCTGTGTTGTCAGAGCTTGTATGACTGCTGGAGTTGGTCGTCCGTGGCCAGTCACCCAGAGTGGCCCTGGAGCCTTCTCAAACATCTGCTCTAAATACCCATGAGGCGTCATTGTCAGAGGCTGTTACTTCATCAACAAACTCAAAACGCTAGCTGAGTACTGTAGTCCTATATGTGAACACTCTAAGCACACTCAGACCCCTTTAAAATGAACCAAACCAAGACCATCTCAGGAGGTGGTCTCAGTACGGTTTACTATAAAGCCTGAGGTACAGTTCGCCTAACCTGCACAGTTTGTAAACGTAGTGCTTCGGGTGCACTTCGCCTTTTGTGCATAGTTTTATGACCTTCTAAGCTTCCTGTAGACAGGTCACGTGTCTGCATTCAAAAAGCAGCAGTAAAACTACCCAGAATGCCAAGGACTGATGGTCTCAGAGCTCTAGAGAAGCTACAGTGTGAACCGAAAGAGAACTGAGGCTCCATCAGAGCATAAGTGGACCAGAAAGAGAACTCAGTCCTCTTTCACAATGTGAACACAAACAGAGCTGAGTTTGTTTTTTGTTGGTCCATTTGTTGGTCCCCTTTTAGGGGACTGAGTTTGGTTCGTTTAAAGAGAACCATAATGTGAAAACAGCCTAAGAGCCGTCCTGTTTGTGTTGGTGTTTGTCAGCAGCTCCTGACGTGCCATGCTGCGCTCTCCCGCCTGATGAATAATGAAAGGTGCAGAGGCTCTCTGCTTCTCTATCTTTTTCTCTCTGTCTCTCTCTTGCTCCCTCTTTCTTTCTCTTTGTCTCCTATTTCTGTCTCTCTCTTGCTCTCTCTCTCTCCCCTCCCTTTTCTCTCTCTCTCTCTCTCTCCCTTTTCTTGCTCCCTCCATCCTTCACTCTCTCTCTCTGTCTGTCCCAAAGCTGACGAGTCAGCACCAAGATGTCCATTATGTGTCTGAGACGCGGGGGCCCTGGGTTGGGCCCTGGGTGGGGGTGAGGAGGTGGGGGTGCGGGTGGGGGTGGTGATGGGCCACAGGAGAGAGAGGCACACAGGTCCTCAGGCTCCCCTGACAGCTCCCCCCCACCACACCCTCTTTCTCTTTCTCTTTCTCTCCCCCGCTCTCTCTCTCTCTCTCTCTCTTGTCCTTTGCAGTCACAGGATGAGGTTCAGAGAAGAGCAGACGGCAGTCATACATATTCACATCCCCCTGCTGCTGAATGCCATGTTTACCTGTCAAGGTCATGATTAGGGTGAACTGTGATCAGGTATGTTAGTGAACCTCTCCCCCACCTCCTTTCTTCTATCAGCACACTTAAGAAAACAAAACACACACATATATAGAGACACAAACACACATACACACACACGCACACACGTCACCACACGATAACACACCCTCTTCACTCTTGTCACCCCACCTCAAGCTGCTGAGGGGGGAAAAAAGCAGTCAACAAAACCATTCAACAGTAAACCTTTGATTCTGCCCGACGCCGTCACAATTTATTCTAATATTGTCTGGCAATACAGCGGTAGCTCATAATGAATTCTGATAAATGAAAGGTTTTATTGTTCCTCTGCCATCGCCAGCTTTGATCAGGATGCCAATTACGGGGGGTAATTTTCCCCTCTCTTCCTCTCCCTCCTCGCTGTCGCAACAAAAGGAAGTTTCTGCGAGAGTCGAGGGAGTTGACACATGGGTGACAGGTTCTTTTTTTTAATAAACCCCCCCTCCTCCCTCCCTCCTCTTTTTTTCTTTCTTTCGTTGCTCGTTTCATCATTACAACCACACACTCGATAGCGTTTTCATTGTCTTCCAGCCGCCTCGTCTATGTATTTTCTTAATGGGAGAGGAGGAGGAGGAGGAGAAAAGGAGAAAGAAGCAGGGAAAAAAAAAAAACTTTGTTGACTCAATTGAAAATGTCACACAGGAATCTTGAACCTGAATAGAAGCATTTTGCCTCTGCTTATAGGAAATGACAGTTGAGGACCCGGTCTGTCTTCATCTGCGCAAATGTACACAGACAAGTGTGCCTCTGCCTAACTACTGCACAAGTCTAAAAATAAGTAAATAAAACAAACTAACATGCTGGGGGGCATATGGGAAAAGGTTGGTGGGGGGGGGGGGGGGTTATGGTTGGAGGTGGGGGTAGGGTGAGGTGGGAGGAGGCGACGGTGCTTTTTTCATAAACAATATATGAGGTGCTTTTTGCAAGTCAAATCCTTGAAGATTCACTGTCGGCTCTCCTCTCTATGCCTTTTAAGGGGCGGGGGTGGGGGGGGTTTGCATGCGGAGGCAATGGCGAGGAAACATCGCAGGGGTGAACAGGACGGTAGGGGATGTATTAATAAACAGAAAACAACGCATTAAGGAGATAACGGTTGACATGAAGATTGCCTGCCCACCCCCCCCCACCCTCCGTTCTTTCTCCTCCTCCTCCTCCTCCTGTCCCTCTCTTCCCCCCTTTCTTCCTCCCACTCCCCGCCACTGCCTTTCACTTTGAGTGCGTCCTTCTCCCTGAAGTAGCCGGGAGATGTTTGCACGCAAAACTTCACCCGGCCGTGTGCGTGTGCGCTCCGATGGCTGTGTCCTTGCGCCTGACATTATGAGTTCATGCCAAATGAGGCCAGTCTCCCATCTGGGCGATATCTCTCCCCCATGTGTGTGTGCATAACTTGTAATTAACTCCCCGATCGCAGCCTCCCCTCCCCTCTCTTCCTGTGATTGCAGTGTAGCAGTCATGCCAGGTGATGGTTTCTTGAGTGGCCGTCTGTGCAGTGACCTGTACTTAGAAGACCCCTTTTTTCTCTCTCTATCTCTAGCTCTCTTTTCCTTTCTCTCAGCCCTCCCTCTCTACCTGTCTCCCTCTGTCTCTCATCCCTCTCTCTTTCTCTCTCTGTTGTTCCTTCTTCCT
>CM059280.1:14597879-14650379 GCA_030347295.1 Setipinna tenuifilis | reverse complement strand
CGAAATGAAACTAAATAACCGCATCCACTGCTTCTGGTTTGGTTCCTCAAGCCCTCCTCGAACACTGTGTGTGTGATTCTTCGAGAGAGAGATTCTTTTATCAAGCCTCAGCTTACCCACTGCATTTCAGAATTAAAAAAAAATACTGCCTTTGAGCACAGGAGGGTGTTTTTGGGGATGATATGAAGTTTGAAATGTATGTTGTACAATGAACACAGCAGGCCCAGTATCAAAGTAGTCGTATGTTTAACAGGAATCCTCAAATTGGTTCAAATGACGCGTCATTCACAGCCAAACGTGTCACCGTTAATACGTTACCTCAGATTACTGTGCTCTTTTATTTTATCTCATTGGTTTTTCACTAGATTTGACTCTATTTCTTTATTTCTTTTTTTTTTTTTAAATCATACTTAGTGCTCTAAGTGGGAGACAAAAGCATGACAAATCACAGGAACGTAAGTTATTTTTACCGTCATGGTTTTTTAACAATATGGCCTTGATGAAAATTAAAGTGTTTAAGTTCAGATGAACGGATTGTCAGATGCGGTAAAGCGAATTAAAGATGAGGCTGCGAGAAACGATTTTTTTATTCAGCACTCTTTCTTAGATCACCACTGCTTCTGATATTTTTCTAAGCAGGCCACATCACCTCCTCCGGATGAGATTAATAGGAGAAGTTGACGAGCAGATAAACTGTTTTTCGAATCCTGTCAGGAAGATATTCCAGCATTATAAAAGATAATTTGCTATATTAATTATGAGTTTTACATTTGTAAAGCCTAGATCAATCAACCTCACCGAAGCACAAGTAGGTCTGATTTGCATATAAAATGCATTTTTTTTTCTCTCCATTTGTCAAGTCAATAGAAAGGACCGTTGAACAAAAAAAAGGGAATAAAAAAAAAGAAGCAAAGACACGGGACATGAATTATTCTGGCGAGCTCGACTGTGGGACACTACTGTGTGGAACACTACTAATTTTTTGATGCTGACTCAAACACTCAAACTACGGTGGCTGAAGAACAGTCAAACAAGCCTACTTCCTCCTGCCTCCAACCACACCGTCACAGTAGTGAGCGAAACATAACAGAAGGAAGAACAACAGAACTCAGTGGGCCTAGATGTGAGGTGAATGGGACCATGGGATTGCTTAGGGGTGGGCTGGTGGGGGGGTTGGGGGGGGGTGGCAGTCGTGAAAGACACATTGAGGAGACTGAAAAAAATAAAAGACAAAATGAGAAACAGCGGAGAGCAAGAGGGGTGTGAAAGCGAGAGAGAATGGACAAATATGAAGGGAGAGATGGAGAGATTAACAAAAAAAAAACGAAAGGAGACTTCTAATGGGAGTTCTAACTACTTAGAATAGGGCCCCTCTTTTCACTGTTGTTTTGCTGGAGATGGGAGACAGAGGGAGAAAAGAGAGACGTAATTAAACAGCTTAATGAGTTTGTCGGCCTTTTGTAAGCGTGAGTTTTTTTTTTTTTTCTTCGAGCAAAGGGAGGGTTTTTATGGCAGACAGAGAGGAGAAAAAAATCATCTCTTTCAATACTGTCAAAGAAGTTTCTCACAGTGCAGTTATCACAGCATGGCAAATTGCTCCAGCTCCAGAAATAATTTGGATTTTTTTTCCCCGGCTCCTCCAGCAGAGTGCCCCGAAACAAAGGCACCCCTCTGGTCTAATTTGCCTTGGTAGGGTCCCTCTGGGTGGGGGGTCCACGCGGACAGAGAAGGGCCCTGTCTCAGCTCTGGAGGATTATGGGGCTGGGGAGGGGAACGGGGGCCACTGGAGGCACTGGGGAGGATGGTGGCTGGGTGGGCTGGGGGTTCATGATGAGGAGGAGGAGGAGAAGGAGGTGGTGGTGGGGGTGGTAGAGGTGGTGATGGTGGTAATGAAGGTGGTGTTGCACGGGAGGTGGGGTGGTGGTGGTGGTGGTGGGAGTGATGGTGGAGCCTGTCAGCAATTTCACCCAAACTGTGGCAATTGTCCTTGAGATTGAGCAGAGCAGCAGCAGCAGCAGCACTTGCCACCTCGCTCATTATCTCTCCCCTATTTACTTCTCTTTGTCTCAAAAGGGACAGAATCCAAAGTGTTTAAAGGGCCCCCTTTCATGTGGTGAAAGGTTTTTATGTTTTTTTTTTAACTGTAACACTCCCTCCCGACACTGCTGCGTTAAACTCCAGCATGGTTATGTTATGAAGACCGTGTGAATAGCAAATGACTACCTTTCTACCCTTCATCGGTATTATATACTGAATTAGATCCCTGATTTCTTCAAATTACATTTCCCAAGGGCCTGGGCTACACTGTTCGCCTCTTTTTTTCTCACTCTTTTCTCTTTTTTTCTGCCAGAAAATGTACATTCTTTTTCCCTTCTGGTGTCAAATTAACACAAAGAAAATTACACTATTATTCTGGAGGAGAAGAGCCCCCATACTATTTTTACATCATCTGCCACATCATTTGATCGTTTTATTTTTCTTTGAAAATTACCCCCCCCACTCATAAATGATGCATCCTTGGCAAGAGATCATTTGACAAGTGCTGATAAAACACCGCTAGCTACACTGGATTTACATTCTAATAAATGCAGACAAAGGGAAAAGATATATGCTTCTGCCCTGTTTACAATGAAATAAACTTAATTGACAATGTCCCTCTCAATGAATGTCAAGGCTGAAATACACTTTCAAAGTCAAAACTGTTCCTTGCACACACACTCTCACACGACAGTACAAAGGGATGCCGTAGCCCGTCTGAAGGTGTGGGTTTGTCAGTTAGATGAACAGAGAGGTCTTCAGAAACCAGCAGTTAGAGGAGGGATATCCTGACAGTGCCAGCTCACTGACTCAACAACTTGATGGCCTGAAGTGGGTGGAATTACTGTGGGCTTCTTTGCCTCACACGTCTGCTTTTCCTTCGACTCCTGAATGTTTCGCAACCAGAGCAGTGGTGGCCAGTGGAGGCTGATGTGTTGGCTATTGGGATATTCCCAAGACCAGCAGAGGTGATCTGCTGCTGTTTGACTTGTTCAGTTACATGGAGGCGAATCCTGTCCTAAATTTAATAGTTTAGGGAGGAGAAATAGACTATTCAGCTTGATACTAAAAGGGAGATTCTAATGGCTTTATACAAATAGATGCATGCATATCCTTGCTTACACATTCATACACAAGAACAAACACACATACACACACAATCATACAAACACACAGAAAAACACACATTGGCAATGGACTTTGGCATGCACACACACACACACACACACGCATACACGGATACACACACATACACACCCACTCACGCCGTCACATTCTCAGAATTTGTTTCTTATCTTTTTTATTCCTGCAAGAATCCAATTTTTAAATATTTCATGGTTGAGAAAAAAAAGACATGTTCTTTGCAGTGAATGGGATTTGCAAGGTGAATTGTTAAAAGTAGACCTTGAAACTTAAAAAGTGGACAAAGTCTTTGCGTAAACATTTCAGAGTCGGACAAAGAAACAGTTTATTGGCAGGACTGAAAACTGAAGGGAAAGGAAATAATGAGTTCAGCCAATGCAGTTTCTGCCATATTCAGTAAAGATGTCTCTTCAGCTAAGAATCTCAAAGGAGGCTGAGAAGCATCAAAGTGTGTTTTTTTATATTTAATTGTTCTGCAGCAAAGTTTATGAAGAGCATGTTTACAGTTTCTGCCCCAATTTATAGCCATTCATGCATCCGCTTGCTGAATGCCTCACATTCTTTCATGGAGATGAGATGTTGTGATATGGACAAGAATGTCCCTAACCCATCTGAGTTTATTGAGAAAGAAGGGCTGACACAGGTAGGTCATCCTAGAGTCTGACACTCTCCCTGTTTGCTGTACTTTTACAATTACGCTTGAGGCTGTGTATAGAAATACATAAAACGTGTGCACATGAGTGTGATAAGCTGTTGATACAGCTCAGGCAGGAAGTCAAGGGGAGTGGAGGGGGGGGGGGGGGGGGGGGGGTTGGGGGGGGACACAAAGAAGTAACAATTTTTTTTGTTATCATTTTTATTAGTTATTAATGGTTGGGGTGGTGTTGGGAGACAGAGGAAGGAGCGGGGGCACCTTAACATTCACAGGTAGCATCGCCAGCATGGCAAACTTCCACCGAAAGTCTTCCTGTCTTGTCAAGCGAAGTCTGGAGAACATTTTCACGAACAATTAATTTTTTCACCCTCCCTCCCCACCCACCAAACCCCGACCACCCCTCCCTCTTTCCAACTTAATTACTGCTATCCGTGTGTAATATGTGGCTGATTTGAGAGAGATAATTAGGTGGGATATTGAGGAGGGCCTCTGGGGGTCCAGCCTTGGCAAAGCCCAGGCCCAGGGTTGAGAAGGAGACGGAGATGCCATACTCTCAAATTATTCTGGGGGGTGAGCACTCCCAGGCAGCTTATGCAGCTAAGGCCGGGTAATTAAATTATAATTTAACCTGCTGACTCGGGACCAGGGCGCAGGGCCCCGGCTGGGCTGGGGGTGGCAAAGCACACTGACAGGATTTACACTTAATGAAATCATAAAGCAACAGAGGAGAGCTGCTCGCCAGTCAGGGCACACACACACACACATACACACACACACACACATACAGACACACACACAAGTACACACACGTACACACGCACACACTCACTCTCACATACACACACACACCAGTACACACACACACACACACACACACACACTGTTTATATACTCATCTTTCATTGTGTGTTTGCCAGCATGTCAGTGTAAGTGTGTATTTTTTTTGTATAGTCTGTGCTTTTGTGTTTATGTCCGTGTGTGTGTGTGTGTGTGTGTGTGTGTGTGTGTGTGTGTGTGTGTGTGTGTGTGTGTGTTTTGAAGCATTGTAATTGTGTTCCGTGTGCCGACCCATTAGAGCCCTGAATTCTTTTTTAATTCTCATATTTCTCCGCCGTTGTGCTGTCATCCTCCTGGGCGGCTAAATACTTCACCGCCGCACAAGTTCACACAATAAAAAAAGATGTCAATGGCAGACTGATTGCTGTTATGCATATACATATACATCAAAACACCATAGTCCTCAGAAATGAATGCCATGTGAAGTATACATTACTTCTATTGTGTAGTGTTCTGACATTCAAGGCTGACCCACAGTAGTTCTTTTAACTGTGGATAGAGGTTGTACATTTAAAGGGATTGTATAGTAAGTTAACAGACATATATAAAGTGTTAGCTTTTTTTACACCTACACTACATACCAATGTGACAATATGCAGACAGTGGGGAAGTTACGGGAGACATTGTCTACATTATGCTATCAGCCTTCCTACACCTGCGACTGAAGGACAAGCACATTCGGAGTGACGGGTAATAGCAGGGAAGGGACAGTGAAGAGAAGAATGAAGTGAGAATGGAAGGGAGATAGAAAGAGAAAGGGAGAGGGATGTGTTTTCTCAGCCACTCACTCGCGTGTGGCGCCATTTCTATTCGGTCCTCTTTCACCACACCGCCTCCTCCTCCCCTGCCTCCCCTGCCTGCCTGCCTGCCTGCCTGCCTGCCTGTGCTTCCACCGCCGCCATCTAAGATGGACGCCCTTCCCAGAATCCCTCTGACTCAACGCCCGTCTCCCTCTCCCCTCCCCTCCCCCCTCGCTTTTCCCCACCCTCATACTGCCTCTGGCCCATTAACCACCCCACCTCCCACCAGCACAACACACACACATACACACACACACACACACACACACACACACACACACATACACATACACGCACACACACGCACACTATCTTACTCACACATGCACACACACACACCCTCTACTGTAGCAGGCCCCCGCCCCTTCTGGCATGACAGACAGGTCCAGTTAACGGTCCCTGTGAGCAGGGAAAAGAAAGCCCAGGATTGAGGGGCGAGCGGAGGGATGGTGGTGGTGGTGGGGGTGGGGATGGTGGGGATGGGGATGGGGGTAGCAGGGAAATGACTGGAGCGCAAATGACAGGTGTAGTTAAAATGGTGAGGTGCAGAAAAGGCTCCAGGACAGAGAGGCCCGGACCACAGCGTAATAAGCGGCGCGGGGGGAGCTGAAGCGTTCTGCGCCCCTCCCTCCCTTTCCTCCCTCTCTTTCTCTCCCTCTCTCTCTCTCTCTCTTTCTCTCTCTCTCTCTCCGTTTCTCCTCTCCTCATCTATTTCGCCTTTCCACCTTTCGAACAGCAAACAAAAGGAAAAAGACGTTTTTTGTCTTTCTTTTGACTTTTACACTCCCCCCCCCCCCCCCTTTTTTTCTTTTGTTTCTCCCTTTAGACTGTTGGCAGTCAATCACTTTGTGTCCTCATGCTGCATATGAATATGGGAGGACCTTTTAAAAAATATGATTTACATCCCAGCTGCTCTTTTGTAATGGATGGAGCAAATTTTAATCTGCCTCTTTTGATCTTTGACTGACTTTCATGTGGATAGTGACTCCTTAAATCTCGACCTAGCGTGTGTGTGTGTCTGTCTGTGTGTGTGTCTGTGTGTGTGTGTTTTTATTTGGTTTTACTCGCTCCAAAAAAAAAGAAAAAAACTAAAAGTGACATCATATTGGCGGCGGCCATTTTGTCATCCCGTGCCTGTCACTGGCGATAGATGGACACCCACCCGGCTGCTGATCTCCATCTGTGGCTATTTTTCCTCAAACCTCCTTATCCAATCTCTGGGCTCCCCTTTTTTTTATCTCTCTCCTCCCCGCCACCTCCTGCACTGCCTCATGTTTAAAGTAATCAGATTTTCTCAGCATCCCCTGGATGGAAAAGGGGGGGAGAAAAAGATGGATATGAGGTGGGGTGTGCTAATGTGTGTGTGTGTCTGTGTGTCTGTGTGTGTGTGCGCACACGTGTGTATGTGTGGCCGGTAGTGTGTGTATGTGCTAGTGTGTGTGTGTGTGTGCTAGTGTGTGTGTGTGTGTGTGTGCATGTGTGTGTTGAGGGGCGAGGTGTTGGTTTCAGCTGCACTGCTAAAGGGACTCGGCCAGGCCCAAGCCCCCTGCTCTCATTCATTGATATGTTGATTTTGAAGTTGTTGCTTTATTGGTTTTGGGGTCCCGGCGTGGGGTCGGCCCCTCTTTCCCCCCAACCCCCCCCCCCCCCCCCACCCCGCTCTGGCCCTCACCTCTGTGGGTCTGCAGATTTGTAAATAAATGTGTCGCCAGCCTGATAGGACATGCAGTGACCACACACACACACACACACACACATACATACACAAGGAGTCACACAGACAGTCTTCTTGGCACATCTGTCGCTGACAAGCTGAAAAGCACCATTTCCAATCTCGCCACCCTTCTTTTCCATATTAGCCCCAGCCAGACTCCTATCTGATGATTATTAAAAGGGATTATCAATGCTGGGGTTATAATTAGCTGTAATAGAGGGAGAGCAGTGACTGCTGTCACCGTAATTACTGATGCAGATCATGTTGGATTAAACTTCATAATGTAGGGATTGCTCACAGGCACAAGTGATGTGGACGTGGCGCTTTCTGATCTGCAGGAATTTGTGTGTGGAGTTCTCGTAGAATATGTCAATCTCCTTTTTGATTATTTGAACTGTGAAGGGAAGAGCATTTATGGAATATGAAAAAGAAAAAAAAACATTGCTTTGGCTAAACCCAAGGACACGCATGAGAGAGGGGGTGGGGGGGGGGGGGTGAAAAACAGTCATGCTCTTTTCAATGAGAACGTTGGAGCTTGATGGCTTCGTTCTCTCGCTTTCTCTCTCTCTGTCAGTCTTTTTTCAATCGCAACAGCCTCACCTTGAGACGCCCAAGAAGAAATCAAATGTCAGCAATGCCCTGACAAGCACCCTTAACGTCCGAGGCAATTAAAGACTGTAAAAAAAAGGCAGGGAAGTGAGAGTGTTCTCGCCTTACGATGCTACTGCCTATCCTGCTCCACACACAGCAGTCTGTTCGCCCGAGTAACACGGAAGTCCACGCTGGGAGCCCTGGCAGCCCTCTGCTGGCTTGAACTTTGGTCGCTTTGGAGCCGCTTGACTGACAAGGGCCCGTATGTGTTTGTGAGTGTGTGTGTGTGTGTGTGTGTGTGTGTGTGTGTGGTGGGGGCGTGGGGGGTGTGCTTCTGTGGACAAGCGGGTCTGGTGAAGCTCAATTTGTCTGGTCTTTGGCACAGAAGGGGAACATCTGTCTCGATCAGCTGGGCTTAACTCTCTCTCTCTCTCT
Organism: Setipinna tenuifilis; assembly: GCA_030347295.1. Taxonomy (NCBI): domain Eukaryota; kingdom Metazoa; phylum Chordata; class Actinopteri; order Clupeiformes; family Engraulidae; genus Setipinna; species Setipinna tenuifilis. Next base: position 14,642,167 of record CM059280.1, on the reverse strand, counting down.
CTGTGCTTACGAGCAAGGGAAACCCGAGGCATGTTATTCATGCAATATTTAGATGATGAGGTCACGGCGCTCTCTGAAAGTAACACCCTCACCACCACCCTCCCTACCCCTCCACCCCCACCCCACCCCGCCCCCATGCTGGGCAGCCATGGAGGAAGTCTTGCCCCTGGACCTGGTGGATGTCTGCTCCCTGATGTCTGCTCCCTGTTGGCTCCTCAGCGATGCTTGTCATCAGCACAGACTCTCCCCCAGTGTGGCCCTGACACTCCCGCCTGGTTGCCAATTGATCCCTGGCACATTAAAGCGGCCTGGCACTGGGTTTAATCTTGATTACAGGTGTGACACATGGGCATAAATGCATGGTAATTGGAGGGCGGAGTGTGCTCTAAGCCAGGGGGGTTGGTGGGTTGGTGGGTTGGGGGTGGTGGGCGGATGGGTGGGTGGGTGGTCGGCGTTGTCGGGATGATATCAGCGTATGCCTAGCGAGTAATCATAGCAGTGGCAGAAAGGGGATCTGCAGTTTCTCAAAGCCTGGCCCCTATCTACCAGACAATCTGCTGTAATCAAATGGATGCATGCAGAGGGGAGACTTAGCCAAATGACATTTACTCACTCTCCCTCTCTACTCTCTCTCCCTCTCCCTCTCCTCTTTTTTCTCTTTTTATCTCTTTCTCTATTTCTCTACCCCCTCTATCTTTCTCTCTGTCTCTCTCTCACTCTCTCTCTTTGTCTCTCTCTCACTTTCTCTCTCTCTCTCTCTCTCCCTCTCTCTAATGCACACTTCTTACAGACACACACACACATACACACACCCTGATATCTCAATAAATGTACCATTCAGCCAATGTTCTTTCACTGAAGATGTGTCACTGGTCATATTAAGGTGATGCTGCACGGGGGTCGACGTGCAAAGTGAGTGTCGTACAATTGAGCCGTCATTGTGGCATTGCATTTCTGGTGAATTTTTTATTTATTTAATTTTTTTTGGTGAAAAATTACTACACAGCCCTGGCACGGGACCTGCCCTTCTTTGTTGTTGAATAACTGAGCGAATCCATTTCAGGGCAGCACCTGCAATGAACCTCCGTGGCAGAAATCATGCGTGCCCTTTTGTGTGTAATGTGAATGCAGGGGGGGGAACAAGGTCTACTGTGTGGGGAGGCTTTGTGTTCAGAGTTGTGTGGAAGTGTGTGTGAGGGAGGCAGGTGGTGTGTGAGGGAGGGAGGGAGGCAGGCGTCAGTAGACTATCTTTTGCTCATGTTCTTAAGGAGGCTGAATAAATAGTGTGTACAGCTTTTCAGACGCCTGAAACAGAGTAGAATAACACACGTACCAAAATAAACCGCCCCCCCACCATCGTCCCCCTGCCCCCCCATCAACTCCTCAGACACCATTTCCAGACATTTTTGTTTCTTTTTGTGTTGTTATTGTATATTTTTTTCATCAGTGGCTGAGGGAGCTGCATATAGTTCTGGGTTCTATGCTCCACGTTTGTGTGTGTGTGTGTGTGTGTGAAATCCCATATTGGAGCTGGCTTACCTTGCTGAACTTCTATTTAAACATCCCCTCATTCACTCAAAGAGATCATTCGTTTTCTGTCTCCTTTTTTTCCTCTCCTTTTTCTTTCTTTTTTTTCGCACTGGCTGCCATATTTTTGGAGCTGAGGTGCTTGGTGATGTCACTATTAGAGTTCACTCTCTGTGAAACAAAGGCTGTGGTTTCTGAGGGCAAAAACCCATGGTGCCTCACTCTGTCCTTGTGGAGAACTTGTGGTGTGTATGGGCCTACTTGATGCCTGATCCTCTATTCCCACCTCTTACCAGCCAAAGAGTCAGACAGACAGACAGACAGACAGACAGACACAGACAGACAGACAGAGCGAGCAGAGGCGCACAAAGAGACCTCCCTCAGCTGCGGGGAGAAAAGGGTGCACCTGCTGGCAGAGGGCTCTGCATGCTTTTATTCGTGGCTTTGTGTGTGTGTGTGTGTGTGTGTGTGTGTGTGTAAAGGTGTGTGTGTGTGTGTGTGTGTGTGTGTGTGTGTGTGTAAAGGTGTGTGTGTGTGTGTGTGTACATGTGTGTGCACATTTGTGTCTTTGTGTGTGTGTTATTATGTGTTTTTATGTGTGTCTATTTGTGTACAGCCATTCACTTGTCTTTTGTGTGTCTAAATGTATGTGTATGGGTTTAGATACATGTACTGTACTTCCCTTCTTTATATACACACACACACATCCATACATGCATACATACATGCATACATACATACATATATATGTAGGTGTGTGTGTGTTTATTTGTTTATCTCTAAACAGAATGTTTTTTCAGCACTTTCCTTTGTTTGTGTATGTGTGTGAACACACACATCCTTGTGTTTGTGTGCATGCGGCGTCTTTGCCTCGCCCTGTTGAGGGTTGTGGCATGCAAACGAGTTTCCCTCAGCTCATCCCATCATTACGCCATTTATAAAATATAAAGTCCTCGTAAATTTGGCCCCCGTAACCAATCGGGACGAGACGAGATCTCTGCAGCACGCTCGCACCCTCCCTTGATGCCACCGCGCCATCACCACCTCCATTCCCCCCCTCCCCGATGCCCTGTCCTCACAGGTCCCCTTCCACCCGTAAACTCGGGAACAAACCACCCCCTCCCCACCACCCCTCAGTGTTAAAGCCAGTCTTCCTGCCACCAAGCCCTCCCTGTACCTCCCCTGCATCACCACCCTTCCCCCCCACCCCCCCACCACCACCCCAACCTTCAAATGCATGAAATGTCAGGACGGCAGACTATTCTCACCCACCAAAAAGATGTACATTGGCTACATTAGCAGGCCATTATGATAAGTAGACATAATGGCCGTGGTAATTTTTCATCAAACTGTTCCGATATTCCCTCGCAAGGGACCGAATCACCACCTTATTAAGCCAGTCACGCACACACAGATACACCATAATGATGCTTTCATAATAACTTAAAGAGCGGGGGAAAAAAGAGAATGGTCTCATTTGAGAGCTCATCCCTGGATGGAATTTTTTTCTCTTTTCTCTCTCCTTCACTCTCATTTTCTCTCTCTCTCCCTTTCTCACTCTCTTTCTCTCTGTCTCTCTCTCGTTTCTTCTGCTTTAAGTGATATGCCATTGTAGTGCAACAGCTCCCTCTGAAACATAACTTATTTAGAAATAAAAGCGAGTGGCATTAATAAGGCGTTAAGAGGAATGAAATTTGTCGGTGAAATGTTTGAGGGATGGCTGCCAGGGGGGGCTGGGAATTAAAATGGCTTGCGGGGCCTCGGCTGCAGAGGCAGTAAGGTGGGGCGGGGGGGGGGGGTTGGAGGGTGGAGGGGGTAGCTGAGTGAAACATTTCAAATAAGAATAATGTCATCATGAAACAATTTGCAACCTTATAAGGCCACTACACCCACACCCACCACCACACTCGGATATGGAAGAGGAGACACACAACCCATACACACACACACACACACCACACACACCGCAGACTCACAAAGTCATAAAGACCTTGGTGGATAGAGATACAAGGAGTTGAGTGAGCACCTACACACACAAATACACACAGTCATGCACACACAAAGGCCTTAAATAGATAGTTAGTACACACACACAAACACACACACACACACACACACACACACACACACACACACACACACAGATACCAATACACCCCTTTTGAGATATAGATGGAGTAAAGATCCCTCTCACCCTGCTCTGGCCCCTCTATCCTACCTTGATGATGTCTTGATATTTTATCCTGGTCATTTTATTAAAGATCTAAACAGTTTTTTGCATTGCCAACAAATACACACTGGCCAATTTCCCTGACACATATTTGACTCTAGCTGAGCTACAAGTAAGGCCCAGGCAGCAGAGGGAGAGTGGCAGGAGGAGGGTGGCAATTTCATAGGCAACGGTGACAGGGATGCTATATTATATTTCCTTAGGGCGAATTTAATAAATGTAAAGAATGCATTATTTTATATTATCAGTACTAAAGGGCCTAGTGTTAGATATGGATAAGTAGGACTGCTGTCAGATCTTCGAGAAGATGCAAGTCAGATGAGGGCTGTGATGATGGGTGGAATATATATATTTAAAAAGGGGTGGTGGGGGGAAAGGCTCAATAGCGTTGCTGTTATGAGTCTTGCTGCTATTAGTTTCCGTAGCTGTGTGGCTGGCTGTTCGTCACAATACGATCTCTTATTAGTATTAATAATGATGAGAATATGCTATTTTAATATGTCTGTGTGTTGGCGCTCGTATATTAACTGCTTTTGTGAGGGAATGAAAGGATGACTCCTAATGACATTGCTGCTTTTATTTCTCTGCCTTTAATCTCACTGTCTCTCTTTTTTCTACTCCTTTCTCTCTCTCTCTCTCCTTCTCTCTCTTCTTGCTCTCACTATGGCTGTCTCTCCCCTTACTCATGTCCATGTCATTGTTTTACCCACCAGTTCCCCATAATTTTAATTCCTTTTTTTTTGCCTCTTTTTTTCCTCATCTGTGTTTTCTTTCATACTGTCTTTCATCTTTCCCCATTTCTCTGTGCTTGTTTCTCACCCACTCTTCTACTATCTCTCCACCCTCTCTCCTCTCTATCATCATCCACTTCTCTCGCTCTGTCTCTCTCCCTTTCTCTCTCCCTACCTCTCTCTCTCTCTGTCTCTCTCCCTCTCTCTCTCGCTCTCTCTCCCCCACCTCTCTCTCTCTCTCTCAGGTTTTCTCTATCCTGAGTGAATTGATTGCATCCATGTCTGAGGATCCTGTGTGTTTGTCAGACAGTTTTTGTATCCGTCTCATTTTTTTTTTACCCCCACACCGCCACCCCTCAATCCCCCAGCCCCCCTCCCTCCCTAACCCTGTCCTTCCGAACTTTGATGGCAATATCAATATCCATGTCACCAGTCTGACACTGGCCATCCCATATCAATAAACATTTCAAAAAGTAAGATTTTTTTTCTCCTCTCTCCCTGAATAATTTATAGGGCATGATTAGCAGCTATATTTTTGTGGAAACTCAATCCGGAGTGGGGAGATCTTGTTGCTTGTATGTTTGTCTTGGATCTTTAACACACACACACAAAAAAAGGAAGAGCAAAAAAAAAAAAAAAAAGAAAGACAAAAAGTGAGTGAGGATCAATCCATGTAGGGAAGGGGGATGGAGGAGAGAGGAGGCGGAGGTGGCGATGTTGTTGTGGGCAGTTGATGTGAACCCATGCCACTGCACACCAGTCACCATCCAGGGCAGGCTGGCGGGCAGGCTGGCCGGCGGGCGGGCAGTTAGGCGGGCCTTCCGCCGCAGGGGGCTGGCTATGTGTGGATGCCAGACTCTGGCGCTTCCCTGGCTGCCAAACTGGCCCTGACGTGGATGGAGAGTGGCGTGGTGGCAGTGGAGGTGGCGGTGGTAGCGGCTGCCTCTGCCTCTGCCTCTGCTGCTGCTGCTGCTGCTGGCACATCCAGCACAAAGGCCTGTCATCCCCCAGTGCAAACAGCATTGCCAATGCAGCACACGGGATGCCACCGTGCACATCACCGCCCGATTGCTTTTGACTGAACCTGTCAACTGAGACAGAAAGAGAGAGAGAGAGAAAGAGAGAGAGAGAAAGAGAGAGACGGAGAGAAAGGAAAGGAGAAAAAAAAGACTATGGGAGAATTTTAGGTTTTTTTTTTTAACGCGACAGTGCAGCATGAATTCATGATGTAAATATTTAATTCGGTTTTTGACCAACTTTTTTTTTTTTCTCTCTCTCTCTCTCTCTCTCTCTCTCGCTCCAGCTTGTGCCTAGAGTGACACATATGTGAAGTGAATACACCCAGCTAATGATTGATATTCTGGGGGTATTTGTCATCACTGCCTGGCTCCGGAGCAGTAGTAGACTTTGCCTTATGCGAGGTTCAGCTCCTGCATTCGTCCTACTTCGAACGGATCACCCGGACTTTCCCATTAATCAGGAAGAGCCTTAGGAAGGTGCTCAGACACTGTAACACCAAGTCTTTGCGTTGTAGTGCAGCAGTGCTCTATCACTTCGACACAATTGAGCAACACGTTTGTTCCAAAAAAGTCTTATTCCAGCGCCAGCATCCCAGATAACCGGCTTCTTACGCTCATCAAGTTTGGCACATTTCTCAAACTCAATTATTTAAATGTCTGCGTGCGGAGGGACAAACTTTGCTCAGAGCAAAAGGCCTCCTCTCTCTCTCTCTCCTGCACCAGTCTAAAAGTAGCGTGCAATTAGTTCTCGCAATCAAATGAAATAATCCTTCCCCCGGGGAGTGGAATGCATCGCTTCTTTCTTGGCCGAATGGACTAAATAATAATCTCAGCGTTGCAGCCTGGTGAATTTGTAAACATGGGCTGCTTCTTCTCTCCTCGTCTGGGGGGGGAGAAAAAAAATTGCAAACGGGCAATTAAAAGGAATGTCCCAGTTTGACACTAGTTTGATGTTGCACTGTTAATTCTCTCTTTCTCTCTTTTATCATCTCTCTCTCTCTCTCTCTCTCTCTCTTGCTCACTCATCTCGGTTCTCTGTCCTCAAGTTTTTTTTTTTTCGCCTTATGTCTTCTCTCTTGCTCTCTTTTCATTTCTCCCGCTGCTGCTATCTAGAGAAACAGCATGGTGACGAGATTAATCAGGCTGCATGTAATTAAAAGAGCTTGTCTAATGAGCTGGGCCTGAATCAGCAAGCCCGTCCTCATACAGGATTTCCAGCCCTCTTGCTCCAGGTTGACCCATACCACTGCATGTTATGCCCATTGATCAAGTAAGCTTCATAGGTGCAGTGGTAATAGAAAGAACACTTAAAGTAGTCTAGTCAGCAATCTCACTTATCATGTGCTACTTTCTTTATTTTTTCTTATTCTTTCTGATTCTTTTTCTTATTCTTTCCATCATCTAAATGATGATAGTGATCTGTTGTTTTTTCAATCTGGGAATCTGAGACTGGTTATGGCCTCTTCTCCTGTTAACTTTGGAGGGTCAGGTTTTTTTTTGCAGTTTTTTTTCACAAAATAAAAGAAAAAACATCCTGTGTGATTAGTGGCTTTCTATTTCTCCTGGTTGCCAGCACATTGCGTTGCGAGGATAAGAGAGTGGGTGATGAAGTGGCTGGTGCTGTGGAGAAGGAAGTGAGGCAAATGGAGGGGAAAGTGGGCCGCAGACAAAAGCGCCCGATGCCCAGGGAATTAGCGGCGGCCACGAAGCACACGAGTCTCGCCGCTCTCTCTCTTTCTCTCTCTCTCTCTCTCTCTCTCTCTCGTCATCGTCGTTCCTCCAGTCACCCCAGACCCCCACACCCACACACACACACCCCACACACACACACTTTATGATGCCAAAAAAAAGACTGTACCAAGCACATCACAAACTTCTCATCACTGCATCAAGTGTTTGTTTTGTGTTCGAATGGGTGGTATGCATGCAATTGTCTGTGTGTAGGAGAGTGTGTATGTGTGTGTGTGTGTACGCGATGCTACTGTTCATTAGCGCAGTCAGAACGCCTGCAGGCATGTGAGGCTCCGGGGGGGTGTGGTGGGGGGGGGGGGGGGCAGTGGTTTGTATGGAAATTGACCAGTGTGCTGTAACAGTTCGTCTGGTTTGGGCCTTTGAAGTGAGCTGTTGAACACTGCAGCCTTCTCTGTTCTTGATAATTGCCTAAATGATCTCCACGGAGCGAGGGGGAGGAGGGGGAAAGCAACAACTGAACTAATCCAGGGCAGCCTACTTGATTTGACAGAGAACCCCCCACCCCACACACACACACACACACACACACATATCCACACACATACACGCGCACACACACACGCACACCCACACACACACATACACCACACTACACTACACATACACACCCCCCTTAAGACACACACACACACACAACCTCCAAAGAGTCCATCCGCCATTCTGTTTCGTCTCTTTATTATCCACACACAGTAGGGGGTGTTTTGGAGGGGTGTGGGATGCAGGGTGCGGTGGGGTGGGGGTGCAGAGGGGTTGCTCTGTTTGTTGTTGGGATGAAGGCTGTATGTTCTATGAGCTTAGCCACACGCTTCAACCCCCACCCCACCCCCCACACACAGACACATACACACACAAAAAACACACATACGCACTAATGCACACACACGCACACACTCACCCACACGCGTGCATCCTGCTTTACTCCCCACCACCCCCTCACCCCCCTACATTGATATGGAAATGAGCCATGGTTCCCATTTGCAAATCAGGGAGGAATAATTAGTGCGGAGCACTTAGCAACAACAACAATAATACACGCCTCTGATCCGGCCTGAGCTGCCCTCTCTTTGTCGTTTAACCCGCCGCTGGCAATCGGACAAGCTCTGCAGCCATGGAGCCCCCCCTGGAGAGAGATGAGGGCTGGGGGGGATGCAGGAGGGGTGTTGGGGAAGGGGGGTGTTGGGGTTGAGGGGCTGGGATGGGATGGGATGGGCTGGGCTGTTCTGCGCTGTGCTGCGGCTCAGGCAGTTTGTACAGGGCTACGCGGGGGTCTGCTAGGGCATCGGTGGAGTTCAGCGGTCCAGCAGGCGGTGTGCAGCAGTCAAGGAGAAGACCTGAGAGAGAGAGATAGAGCGAGAGTTAGAGTGACAGAGACAGAGAGAGCCAGAGAGAGAGACAGAGAGACTGAGAGAGAGGACTAAGCCCTGGGCCCATGCGGGGTGCGAGGGCTGTGCTGGGGTTGTAAGAGAGGCAGGGCAGGGGCCAAACAGGGCCACGCTGTGTGGTGGAGGAGACAGGAAGAGAGGCAAGCTCAGATCAGAGGCCCCCAACAAGCCGCAGGCAGAGAGAGAGACAGAGCCAGACAGTGTGCACGGCACACACACACACACTTATACAGACACACACACACATACACACACACACGGACATGCACGCACCCACACACACACTCTCAAACACTCAGACGTAACCCCTGCTTCACTTACAAGGCAGCAGGTCCTCTGAGTTCAACTCAAAAGTTCCTGTTCTGAGGAAAATATTTGTGTGCGTATGTGTGTGTGTGTCTGTGTGTTTGTCTCTGTGTGTGTGTGTCTGTCTGTGTGTGAATATTTGTGGTAGAGGAGAGAGTATGAAATAGCCTGGTATTGAACCTGAAGGAGACAGATCCTCAGCCGTGATGTAGACCCTCTCACACACACACACACACACTCGCACACACACACACACACACACATACACACACACACAAAAGACAGAACACAAAACCTGACAAAAGTAGTATACCCCAAGACCGCTAACAAACAGCAGCCAACTGATATCATCCCAGAGCGACACATCATCCATTTACATGAGGGCGAGCCCATACCAAGGAGCCATTACTCTCTGTGGTGGGCCAAGTGCTTCAGGTTCAGGCCCCTAATGTGACCCATGCTGCTAGCAAAAGCACTTTGTGATGACTTTCACAGTATGTAGACACCATTGCAGCACACACTGATTACAGATCGCTACATTAACACAGAGACGGGATATAAGCTGGTCTAACTGCATGAAAAGGTCAGCTCCCTAAAATAACTCAAACGATTCTGTTCAATAGATTGTGGTTAGGTAAGCAAAAAAAAAAAACAATGCGAAACCAGCAAAATATGACCCGGCTAATACTAAACTTAGTTTACCCTTTTGAAGATACATGTGATAAGCAGTAGCCTAGTTAGAAGATTATTCATACGCAATCTGGAAATGAAAAATTGCATTACAGTATCATACTATTCTTTTTTTTGTAATTAAATCCCCTCAGGAATATGGGTTTCACTATAAAAAAAATGCAGGAAAATACTTTTATCTCTTGGCCACCTCTGCTGTTAGCAACGATAGATTCAGGAAGTAGATATTCCAGTCAAATATAATAATGTGTCAAAACAGCACGGGTGCAACTCTAAATGCATGATAAAGTCTGTCAAAATAGTTTGCCCAAATTGCTTTGCAGCCTTGATCCTCTGTTTCAGGCTTTTAAAATACATTTGTTATCTGCATCTGCGAAACACAACCAAATACCATAACAAACCCCTGAATTAAAGAAGCATGGTGTAAAAAATACATCAGTGTTGCGAAAAAATATCTGGGTCTGACTTTAAAAGTGTTATTTTATATAAGTGTTAAAAATTGCTTATAGCTGCTGATTTAAAATAATTACTAAGGGACACTCAGGTAAAGATGTAGAGCCATAATTGATTTGAAAATTTTTAAAATAAAAAAAAACCTCATGGTCTCTTTTAAAGTTTCTAAACCGATGGTGTCTGCATGCATGCCAGGGCAGAATTACACATGATCGATATCATAGTCTAACACTAATACATCACATTAAATGAATAAATAAAAAAATAAATGAAACGAAAAAAAAAAAAAGACAGGGATGATCTGCATACAGTGTGCTCCAGCAGCCCTGGGGGTTGGAGTGGAGTGGAGTGGGGTGGAGTGGAGTGGGGTGGATGGGTGGATAGGGGGGGGCAGCAGGATAGGCAGGGGCTGGTCCAGTAAGCAGGGGGCCGCGGAGCGGAGCAGGGTGGAGTGTGGGGCTGTCAGGGCTTGGGTGCCGCCTGTAATGATGAGGCGCCCTGCTCTGGTCCCGGGACAGGCCCGGTGGCAGGGTATCAGGTAGACCAAGGTCCTGTATAAAAGCGGCCCCTATGAATTATAAATCACAGGGCACCGGAGCCACAGCCTGTGGGATGCTGATGGGGCGAGGGGGGACATGTTCCCGGAACAAAGGACAGGAGTGGGAGGGGTCAGGCTTCGGAGAGGGGGGTGAATGGGGTGGGGGTGGGGGGGTGGGTGGTCAGGTGGAAGTGGGGCGGGTGTTGGAGGGGTTGGATGGAGATGTGGGTTTGTGTGTGTGTATGTTTTTTTCATGTAATGAATGTGTGTGTGTGTGTGTGTGTGTGTGTGTGTGTGTGTGTGTGTGTGTGTGTGTGTGTGTGTGTATGGGCTTGGGGATCCAATTCAGGGAAAGGCTGATGGCGTACAGAAGATTGTCATTGGTCGGTCTGAGTGTGTTTTCTTACTCTTTGTCTGCAACCTGGTTGTGTCTGTGTAGTATGTTTCTCCTCAGACTTCCACCTTTCCTTTGGTGTACATTTTAGATCTTCACAAAAGAATGTCCAGAAGCACGCTCTAATGTAGTGGTCTTTTGAATTTGCCTGTGCCGAGTAAGCGACTAAGAAGTGCTTTACTCTTTTGCTCAAAGGATGTGTCCCTAAATATACCATCAGTCATTTGTAGCCGCATATGATTTGATTATTTGCTCTCGGTCGGGTAGGTACGTCAGCGAATACTTTCCAGACACTCGTGTAAAGACACATTTTTGGCGTTGCCTAAATGCTTGGTCCTAGACTCACTGCGGACATGCCTGCATTTTTTTTTTTACTTGGGCAGAGCTGGGTGGTTTTGGACTTGTTGAGTCAGAGTGTGTGTTCTGGAAAGAGTCTTTGCTTTATGGAATTTGTGGCTGAACCGGTGGCACTGTGCTAGCCACTGACCTGCAGGTCTGCCAGTCTGTGTGTGTGTGTGTGTGTGTGTCTGAGGGGTGTGTGTGTGTGTGTGTGTGTGTGTATGTGTGTGTGTACATGTGCATGAGTGTGCATTCTGTGTCAGTCCGTGTGTGTGCTTTTGTGTGTATGTATGTGTGTGTGTGTGTGTGTGTGTGTGCTTGTGTGTGTGTGTGAGTGTGCATGCTGTGTCTGTGCGACTGTTGGTCAGCATGCTCATGTAGTAGGTGGGTGTGTCTGCTGGTTCTGCCTGGTTCAGTCGTTGGGCTGGTGGACCCTCCCATTGGTCAATGCGAGCTGGTCCCGGCCCGGTTGGTGGCGATTGAATGGAAATATTGTTTTTTTTTTTTCTTCAGGTCCTGGCTGATGAAAGGTTGATTGATATGGTGTCAGGCGCTCTGTGATGGATTAAATTGTGTGTGCAGACGGCTGTGGCCCGGCCAGTCATGGCTGTTGCTGCTTTTCTCTCTCTCTTTCTCTCGCTCTTTCTCTCTCTCTCACTCCCCTCTCTCTTCTCTGCGAGCCACCGGCGCGGCAGCTTTAAGAAAATTTGATTTTGGCAGCTCAGAAACACACGGCAGCCCCTTTCTCTCCGCTGCCTGGCTTCCATTTAGTTTGAGAGTGCACAAGTGATTCTTTATTGGATGAAATCTGCGCTGGATTGGATAAAGTGTTCGAGCGCTGAGCCATCTATCACCATCACGGCCCCAGCTCCCGTTTCGTCTTAAAAGAAAAGAATGAAAGCAAAAAAAAAAAAGAGAAAAAAAGAGAAAAAAAAAACAGTGTGAAAAGACCACTAAGAAAAACAGACAGGCCATAGGATGTTGCAGATTTGAAAATTAACTGCACTGGCTTGTGGTGTTGTGAGGTGGTGGGGGCCAAAAAATATATATATCTATGTCTTTTGTATCCTCCATTTCCTCCCTGGCTAAGCTGGTCGCCTCGGTGAAATGCCGGCAAGCCTTTTCTCCATAGAGATCATGCCCCCTTTTCCCTCTGAGTGTTTGTAATGGTGCCCGCCCCCCATCGAAAACGGCCATGCCTCTCCCATGCCAGGCAAAAAAGAAAGACAGAGGTGAGTGAGAGAGAGAAAGAGCGAGAGAATGAGAGGAGAGAGAGGTTTGTCAAAACCTCCACACCACAGGATACACCACCTTAGAGTTCTCACCACTGTTGACATGTCGACGAGATCGATCGGACTGCCTTGCCTTGCCCTGCCCTGTCCCTCACCGGTAGCCCCTGTTTCCCCTGTGTTCAGTCCTCCGGATCACCGGCCCCCAGTCTCGGGTATGCCAGCGAGCCGACCGCTAAGCCTGCGGTGCTGGGGTGCGCCATGTCTTGAGTCAACCCCCCCCTCCCTTAACCCAGTCCCCTCTCCCGGACCAATTAGCCACTGATGTTTGTTTGCTCAGAGACGGCCACATCAACAGCCATTCATTTTTAAACATGTGCACTACTCCTCCTCCTCCTCCTCCTCCTCGTTCTCCTCCCCCCCCCCATTCCCCCTCTCTCTCCTCCTATGCCCTTCTTCTCTTCTCTGCCCATTAATGCCATGCTCTAAAGAGCAAATGGACATGGATTTAGCTCTGGGCAATACTGCAGCAGCACTGAGCACATCCGTCCAAGGAGAAAAAAAAGAAAGGAGAAAACGAAAAGGAAAGACAGCGAAAGGGGGGGGGGGGGGGAGTGTGAGGAAGAGCAAAGAAGAAGGAGAGTGTAAGTAAGTTTGAAAGAAAAGGGAGGTGATGACGGCGGGCAGAAATTATTTAAAAGCACAAAGTCCTATGTATTTCATTTAGTCATCCATAATTCATAGGCAAATAGGCTTCAGACGATGTAAATCTGTTCGGAGGCGGCCGCCTTCTCTGAGCCTTTAACTCTTAAATATCTCCATGGCTGGAGTGTCCTGAGGCACTGTGGACCCCCCCCCCCCCCCCCCCCCCCTTGGCCCCCTGTCCAACTCAGCCACCCCCCACCCCCCAACATACACACACACACACACACACACACACACACACACACACACACACATAACCTTAATAAATCATGAGTGAGTCTGAGGAGCACTTATCGTCCTGGCCAGGGCCCCCTCTTAATGAGGCATGGGAGATGAGCCAGAGCCCCACAGAAATATTTTATTAAGAGTCTTTAAACACACGACAGCCACACGCCCATGTCCGGCGACGTTCGATGGCCCTCCGAATCACCTTTGTGTCATGGATAGCTAGAGTAGAGCCAGGCTAGAGTCTCACACAGAGACAGGCCGACATGGCTGTGGAGGTCAGGCCAGCGTGTGTGTGTGTGTGTGTGTGTGTGTGTGTGTGTTCACAGTCAGTACATTGGGATGATGCAGTGGTTTATAGAGGGTAGAGAAAGTTGTTTTCTCTTTTTTCTTCAGATTGAGACTCTAACACTAAAGGCTGGCTACTTCAACTCCGTCTCCTTCCTTCACAGAATCATTACTGTGAAGGGCACGTTCTCAGCCACCCATCCAGGCTCCTTAAATAAGGGCCTCAAGTGTACTAAAATAATACCCGTGACCTGATGCTGTGATGGATGTCACTTGCAGAGCAGTGCTCTAGATCAGGCGAGCAGGTCACTCGGTACAGCCACTGAATTCCAAGGGTTCACCCCGCCAGAGTATCGACTTCTCAGAGGTGTTTAAGAAAATAACAAGCTTTGTTCTCTTTGGTAGGTTCACTCACACACCACAGTGTTGTATGTTCATATCAACATTATTTATTAAATGTTTAGAAAGTTATATATATTATCTGTGATTGCTTTTCAAGTTGTAAAATAGTGAACAGAGACTTACAAACGCTTCTGGTTAACCAAAGAGTTAGATGGTGTCGGAGGGTCGGGTTGGGTCCGGAAGCTGTTTGATACGACAGCAGTCTATCATTAAAGTGTTTCTTGTGAACTCAGCGATAAATCCACAATTGTGAAGCCATCTGACCTGGGATAATGGCAAGTGCATTGCTAATGTGTCGGTTTTTTTTTTTAGTAAGTTGGAAAAAAAATTGCTCAGCCCCATCCGACAAAGGGAAGGGAAGGGGTGAGTGCCGGAGCACAGACAGTAATCATACAAGGTGAGAAAAGCCTTTTCTCCTTCAGTCCTTTTAAGTTTCCAACATCCAAAGAGTTGAAGCAAACTAGTGGCTTAAAAAGAAAAAAAAAATCATTACGCGCTTGTTTCATCTGCCGCTTTCTTCTCCCTGCACAGAAACAGTGGGCTGATTAAAGGTGACTAAAAATCTAAAAACTGGCCAAGACGTTTTTTTCTTTTTCTTTTTTTCCTCCTCACTCCTTCTCCTCCTCTCTCTCTTTTCACAACTTTTATTTTTAATGGAAAATCTGCCCCAAGCTCGTTTACTCAGCTATAGACAGATATAAATGTTTAAAAAATGTTACGGTTACAAAAAAAAAAAAAGAAAATATGAAAGTGAAGAAAAAAGGGGGAGAGGAATGGAAGCAGGAAAGGACGGGTAATCGGAGAAAGATTTTAATCTTAATAATTCATAAAGCATTCCCTCAATCCCTATTTTTTCACTTCCCTCTTTCCACTGCTTGCTCTCTGTCTTGCGTCTGTCTTGAGTGGTGTTTGATGAAGACACAGCCTTGATTCCTTTTGCCATGTGCTAGGTAAATGCAGACGTTCGGGGCTCTGTGTAGATCTCTTTGTGATAAGGGAAGGCACAAAGCAGTGTGTCTGTCTGTATGTATGTATGTGTGTATTACGTATGCATGTGTGTTTTATGTGTGTGTAGTGGGAAGGGGGCTTCTGAAACAGCATTATAGTGATATAGTGGAGCAGGAGAGGAGGGTATGGACAGAAACAAGGTTAGCAAGAGTGCTACGAGGACGAGAAGCCTGGGGGTTTGTGTGTGTGTGTGTGTGTATGTGTGTGTGTGTGTGTGTGTAAGAGGGGGCCACGCAATCAAGCCAGAATGCACATGGATCGGCCCCTTTGGGCTGTCAGTGTTGGGGAAAGAGTTTGAATATAAAAGGTTGTGTGTGTGTGTGTGTGTGTGTGTGTGTTTGTGTGGGTGTGGGTGTGTGTGTTATAGAGAGAGAGAGGGGGGGAGGGAGAGAGAGAGAAAGAGAACACATGTTTATCCACACCTGTGTTCATATGGGAAGGTAAAGATTGCTGTGCAGAGATGTGTGTGTACAGAGTTTGTAGGGGTGAATGTGAATGTGGGATTCAGTGTTTCAGATGACAGAGAGCTCCATGTTTCAGCCCATGAGTGCTGGCCCACTAAGACTTCCCTCCTTCCCCAGTGCTTTGAAACTGGCATACATTACAACTGTATTTGTCTGTGCTATCTCTCCCATCCCTGCAGAGATCAGCTGGATTTTCCTTGTTCATTCACAAATGTCTCAGTGCTGAAGAGATATCCGGAATATTCTACTGCATTTCTCTCTGTGTTAAAGTTAAGTGTTATGAGCAGGATGTGCTCTCTCTCTCTCTCTCTCTCTCTCTCTCTCTCTCTCTCTCTCAATTCCTCTCTGACATTTCAATTGAATATTTTTCTTTAAAGCACATTAAATGGAATGCAGATTTGGTTGAAATAGAGTGACAAAGTGTCACTGAGGGATGGAAAGCAATGAGGGAAGATATAAAGAAAGAAAGAAAAGAAAAAGAAAGAGAGAGAAGAGTAAAGAACAGAAAGAAATGTAGAGAAGGAAAGAAAGCAGGGGGGATCAAGAGAAAGGAAATGAAATGGAAGGGCCTTAGCTGCTCTGAGGTACGGCCCCTGTGATCTCCTTTTAAGTCTGCTCCCAACATGCTCAGCGCTCCAGCCACTAAGACTGGCAGCCCCGCAGGGTCTTCACCCTCCCTTCCTCTCTCTCTCTCTCTCCCTCTCTTTCTCTCACTTTCTGTCTCCTCCTCTCTTTCTCTCTCTTTCTCACTTCATCCATCTGTCTCTCTCTCCCTCTTCTCCCTGCATTTCTCTGTCTCCCTTCATTTCTCGCTCTCTCCTCCTTTCCTCCCTCTCTCCCTCCATCTCTTGCCCTCTCCCTCTCCCACCCTCCATCTCTCCCTCAGCTCAGACCTCTCTGTCTCTCCATCTCTCTCTCCCTCCTTTCATCCCTCTCTCACTCCCTCTCTAGTTCTCTCCCTCCCTCTCTCTCCCCCTCCATCTCTCTGTCAATTGAGACCTCTCTCCCTCCAAGTCTCTCTCCCTCCATCTCTCTCTCTCATTTCATCCCATCTCTCCCTCAGTCAAGACCTCTGCCTCTCTTCCTCTTGCTGACCGCCACCGCGGCCACTTTCCAGTCCAGTGCCCAGCAGGCAGCGTGGTGTTGACATTGTCTTTGAGGAAGTGTTCTGTGATGATGCCCCCGCTATTGATCAGCGATCTGCTCGCCTGCCCACTCGTTCACTCACTCGATCCCTCTCTCTCTCTCTATCTCGCCAGCATGGGAAAACAGGCATACCTCAGATATTAGTTTAACAGTACATTGTGCTATGGTATAGTTCAAAGTTTGGGTCTGTTGTCTGTGTGTGTTGGAGTCAGGGGTGTTGCACAGGGGGGGGGGGGGGGCAGAGTTCACTGGAGGTGAAGGTCCCACCCCCAAGCCCAGACCCCATTCCCCGGCCGCTTGCCTCTCTCCCCTATCCCCTCTGTCCCCCTCTCTGTCTCTCTCCCCTCTCTCTCTTGTCCATCTGGGAGGCTGCTGAGAGTCAAGTTCAGCCAAGGGGTCCAGGCCGTCTGGACTGCCCAGCCATATGGTCAGATCTGCATAGAAGGGCCAGCTGACTGAGCCTCGCAGGGCCATCAGGACAGAGAGAGAGAGAGAGAGAGAGAGAGACAGGGACAGAGAGGGAGAGAGAGAGTAAGAGACAAAGAGAGAGAGGGAGAGGGAGAGAGAGATAGAGGGAGAGAGGGCAGGGCAGGGCGCCGGGGGTGATTCATAAAATGTGATTTGGGGTGGGGGGAGCAGAGGGGGGGGGGTTGTGTGCGAAGGGGCGAGGGCGTCAGGCAGGACGGCCATCCGTTTTCATATGTGTGTTCATGCAATGCAAATCGATTTCCAAATCAACTTTGCCGCCGGAAAACACAATTGGTTCATGTTTATTTGCGTGCAATATTTTATGGCACGCTTTAATGTGCATGCGGCACGGAAATCAGCGGCCATTATATTCATAAATAAATAACTAAATGAATGAATAAATAGATGGATAAATAAGGAAATAAACACACACACACTCACACACAGGATGTGTCTTCTAGTTCTTAAAAAAACAGAAATTTGTAAAAACTACACAGCAGCCACGTTGAAAATTGACATGTCTTTACTCCTGGACCCCTGCAAGGCAGTATGTCAATAAACAGCATGTTCAATCTTTACGTTCGATCCCGGATCAATATTTCCCAGACCAAATCGGTGTTTCAATACACCATATTTTTCCTGTTGGTGTCTGGACAATGGGGCAAGTTCTGTGACGTGTGTGTGTGTGTGTTTGTGTGAGTGTGTCAGTGTGTGGCTGTGCGTATTTGTGTGTATGTGTGTGTGTGTGTGTGTGTGTGTGTGCACATGTGTGTTAGTGTGCACATTTGTGTGCACGTCTGTGTGTGTGTGTTTGTGTGCACATTTGTATGTGTGTATGTGTGTGTTGGCGTGTCATTAGCCTGCCCGCTGTCCCCTGCAACCAGAAGCCAGAGGGCAGGCGCGGCGTGGCCCCTCTCCCCTCTCCCCTCTCCCCTCTGCCGCTCTTTTATTGTCTATTGTGTAGCGGGGCCGGCCCTTACGCCTGCTCCCTCACGCTCACGCCTGCTCTCTGCTCCCTGCTCCCGCACAGACTTTTGACCCCTTCTATTAGGCTGCCCGCTTCCAGCTGCCCCACCAGCGCACAGCAGCCATTAGAATACGGAGCAGATGCTTTTTTTTAAGGGGTCGGGGGGGAGTGAGTGTGTGTGTGTGTGTGTGTGTGTGTGTGTGTGTGTGGGGTGGGGGGGCAATGGTCCAGAGTGGAGGCTATGTGTGTGTGTGTATGTGTGTGCGTGTGTGGGGGGGGATGGGGGGGCTATGGTCCAGAGTGGAGGCTGTGTGTGTGTGTGTGTGTGTGTGTGTGTGTGTGTGTGGGTGTATGCGTGTGTTTTGGGGACTAGGGAGGGGGGTCCATGTTGTGTGAATGAATGCTAATGGGATGCTGCTGAGATACCAAATCATTTTTCCAAACTCGTGGAGATGGGTTTTTATAAGAGAGTGACACACACACACACACACACATACACACTCTCTCTCTCACACACACTCAGCACATATAAATACACACAGCTCCTTCAAGCATGACCAAAAATAAAAGCCTGTCATGGCTATTCAGCAAAAAAGTAATCTTTTTTTATATCAATGTTTAAGAAAAAAGTATTTTTGCACCAGAATATTACCCCATCCTGATGGAGATGCCTGTGTGCCGGTCAGCATGTGCATATGTGTGTGTGTGTGTGTATCTGTCTGTGTGTGTGTGGGGGGGGTCTTTGTGTGACTGAGCGTCTGCACTAAACAAATCGCCATGCCCCTTGACACTTGCAGAGGCCCTGTGTGTGTGTGTGTGTGTGTGTTTGTGTGCGACACACACTCGTGTGTGTGTGTGAGATCAATCTCACGTGGATCAGTCATGGTGCTGGAGAGGCAGTGGCAGTGACTCTGACTCCCTGTCCCCTGTCTCTCTCCCTCTCTTACACACACTCTCTCTTTCTCTCTCTCTTTCTCTCTCTTCCCCTCTCTGTCCCTCTCTCTCACTGTCTCTCCTCTCACTCCTCTTCCCTATGGCTGTGTGGCCGGGTCAGGAGTGAGTGAGTGAGTGAGTGAGTGAGGGCTGTGGAGAGCTCTAGGATAACCCACGGAGGCAGGGCAGGAGGTGTGAGGACTCTGGAGGAGAGGACGGCAGGTAGTACTTTTTTATTTTAGTGTGGGACGCCGTGCTCGCTTTCACGCTTTCGCAACGTGTCACCTGAGCTTCTGAGATCTCTCTCTCTCTCTTGCTCTCTCTCTCTCCTCTCTTTCCTCTCTCTCCCTCTCTATCTCCCGCTCTCTTCCTTGCTCATGCTCTCTCTATCTCTCTCTCTCATTCAGTCACTCACTCACACACACACACACTGTCACATACGCACTGTACATACACATGCACATGCACATGACACACATGCACTTGAACATACACGCACACACCCACACACACACACACACACACACACACACACACACACACATACACACACATACATTTACGCCTACTCTTGCACTTGCACACACACATGCACCTATTACTTGCGTTGACTTTGAGGCAGGGGGGGTACATTGTTACGTTATATTGTGTGCTTTGACAGACATGTGATGTGTTCTCTACCTCCTCATGCCCAATTTCAGACTTCTGAAGTTGTGCTTCCGCTGTTTTTGCCGACAGTTTGAAGAGCTGCACTTAGGAGCTGGTATTTCTGCTTTAATGGACTTCTAGAGAGTCTCTTGGCATTAGCTGTTGCTGTGATTTTTTTTCTTTTTTTTTTTGAGCATGCGTTTTGAGTATTGCAAAACTAAAAAAAAATGCCTGGGACTCTGAAGTTTGAAGTTGTCAGAACTTGCGTGTTATGACTTCATGGGCTTTCGCTGGTTATATTCATTCCATTTGTCATATCTATTGTTATCAAATCATTTTGTGCTCCTGAAACAGAGGAGCTGTAAAATCTTTGCTGATTTGAAATCATTTTTAAATCTTTCATGCACTTTTGTGTCTTTCTATTTTTTTACACTGGAAATGACCAATCAGTGCATCATTAAAAGTTAGGCCAGGTGGTTTGTTTAACAGCATAAAGTTGATTTTATATATTTTTGGTGTTATTGGTGGATGTTTGTTTACATTTGGAAGGTTTGCTGTTGGTGTCACAGACAGGTGATGAGCTAAAGTTCTCGGCCTGTGCTTACTAATTTCTCCCTGTCAGGTGGACTGATTGAACCAGATGACTTGTTTTGGGGGGATTAAGGAAAATCTGTGTTAAGACTCAGACTTTGAGATGTGTCTGCTATGGATGAAGGAAGCTGGGGATACTTGTCAGTTGAGAGGCGAATACACATTATAATTATTTAGAAAAAAAACTCTCTCTGCTGTCTTTGCCCTGTCAGTTGCTCTTAGGTTGGCTTGCTTTCTGTCTGCTCTTCCTGCTGGATGCTCATGCATTCTAATGCCAATTTAGCACCATTTGTGGCTTGCTCCGAAGGAGGAGCTACTGTAACCAGCCGCAACTTGTTTTTTTTTTTTTTTTTACAAGAACTTAATTCACGTGTACACAGGCCTGGAGCCCTGGAGGTTAATGGCTAACGAATTAACCCCCGCGGCATTATCTTACAAATAGCCCGCGGCATATGATAACCTATAATCAATATCAGCAATTATGTGTCAGGCTGTGCCCTGTGTCTCTGACCTGGCGCTGGTGAAGTGACTCTCTCCGGAAACAGGATCTCTCTTCCGTGCCATGCAAAGTGCTCCTAATGATGTCATTACCCGGACCCTGTAAAGAACACAGACACCTGGGACCACCTCTGTGCACTTCCTAGCTTTTTGCTCTCTTTTCTACTCTCTCTCTCTCTCTCTCTCTCTCTCTTTCTTTCTGTCTATTTCTGTCTCTCCGCTTCTGATTTGATTTCCTGTCGCAATCCTTCTGGTTTTCTCCCTGTTTTGTTTTTATTTTCTTTCATTTTTGGCTTGTTTTCTTTCCGCTTGGTCTGATGCATCTCTCCTGGTATCCCTCTCATCCTCTCGGTCTCATCTTAGTCGGTCCACTTGCTGTCTCTGCCATCCTGTTTCTTTATGTTCTCAGCACCTGTATGTCGCCTACATATTGTGAGGAATATGTAGTGTAGTCAGTGGATGCAGTTTTAGTAGTCTTGCAGATAGCAGGACAACAGGTGAATGGTCAGGTGATTAGAAGTCGTTATGGGGCTCTTCTATCATTAGATCACATAAAAGTGTTCAGAAATGCACTAATGGAAATAAAATACACTTTTTGTTGTTGAACTTTGTGTCAGTCACCATTTTATTACTTTATTTGTCACAACAGTATTTTCTACCTGTGCCATATGTACCTGTGTCAAAGTATGTACCCTTTGATGTCTTCTATTATTAACTTTTAAATTAGTCAATTTTTAAATTATTCACTCTTTTTTATTTGAATACCTGCCTTGGTGTGTCTCTAAAGGTTAGCAGACCATAATATGTCATGGAGCGTAATGAGAATACATCTTGGTAGATTTTAACAAACCAAAACCTGTGGGGCAATGGACAACAATTTTTTACAGTGTTTTAAAAAGTTCTGCTGAGCTAGATAACTTCTTTTATATATTGTTTACATTATTACCTTTAAAATGACCACATATGACGTAGCACCTTGTATATGCTGTGTGCTGTGCTTTACATACCACAACTGCTGGTTACTGCAGCTGTCTTTCTAACTCTGTAAAATATTTTGTTAAATTGTTCTTAAATAAGTCCTCTAAAGGCCTGTTTGGTCATAAATAGCCAATACCTTGTCCCACATTTATTTGAAATGTGTCTGCTAAATAAGTAAATTGTAGTATAAACATTTAAATATTTGTTTACTCCAGTTCGTGTTCACGTTCACTTTCGTGTACACTACTAGCTACAGTATCCATTCTTAGACGTTAAATTAGTTTATAAAACTAATGTATTTTACTGAAAGTATTTCAAAACTTACAGTACACGTTTGCCTAAATATTTTTAAATCACGTTAATGACTTCTCTTTTGCTAATTGGTTCACGCTACTTTTGTAAATTATTTATGTGACATAATTACATTAAATTAATGTCCACTGGAAACGTGCTAGAGTTTCTGAACGAAATACATAACTTTGAATTTTGAATCAGAAATTGTAGTGAACATTTCCTGATCCCTATATGATGGCACTGTCCAGGTACAAGCATAAATGATCTAAATCGCTGCAAAGTCAACTAAAATTCTTTATCTCACATCTTTTCCCGTAAGTTTGATTTTATGTTATGTGGCACTGCTAACTTGCCTGTTTCTTAGTGAAAGCGCATGTTCATGGTAAAACTTAAAATTTCTAAGCACGTTTTTTTTCTAAAAATAACTACTTTCAGGACATTGTCCATTAAATAAGTGCCCTGTTTCAGGTGGAACATGTTGCATGTTTATTGCAAATATTCTGAGGAGGTACCGCTCAAATGCTAACTAAAAGTTGTTTTGAATGTACTGAAGAAACATTAGGGAAGTTCTCTTCAATAGTTGGATAATTCTGTGTCAATATAACGGCTACGATTTCGTGTTTATGTCCTTTTTAAAATGAAAATTATAAAACAATTCCAATTAAAAAGTTGTATTATAGGTGGTTTTAACGCCCGTTCTTGATGCTGAACCTGTTAATGTAAAGGGTTGCTTGTCTGAGCATGCCAGACCTGCTTGCCTGTCGGCCCTGTTTTGAACTCTTTCATGTTTATATGCGGCAAAGACCTTGAACTTGAGGATGCTTGGAGAGGGGCTAAAACATCAGCTGCTCACAAGTATAGTGAGATGAAAGCCATATGCCATCTCGTCATTCACGTCAAACGATGCAATGTGACAAATGGTCAACAGAGAGGCAGCAATTCCTTCTAACAACAATGCAGTAACCTATTTTGCAGAGGTTAATTAGAGATTTGGCTTACTTTCTTTTGTGTGTTTGGGTTGTTTTAAACATGTGTCTTGGGTTATGTGTTGTGATAGATATTCATTTGTTTAATCGCACTGACACACAATCACCATAACGACAAAAAGGATAGGTTATTTGTGCCAAATAGAGAAAAGTCTCTCTAAGATATGATAAGATGCTGCTACCACAATCTGACAGTTGTCCAGACCTGCAGATTTATTGTCACCTTGAGTAAACAGCACAGTAATACTATTACCTTTATAAATAGCAACACGTATTTATTATTTCTTTTAGGCGACTCTGTCCTCCTTGCCCTTGTGACAAGGAGCCACGTTCAGCTAACAGGACGCCTCGTTGTGCTTTTTACAAGCATATTCTGTTACACAAACGTTAATTGATCATTGATCAAGCATTCTATGTTTATGACACAGATAGTTTTACATGCTGCATGAAGAATCTCCACTGTCTGCTGCGCCGCATCTATTTTTACTCCAAATGAGATCAGCCGAGCAGTGGAACAGGCCGCCGTTTGCTGTGATGCTGCGTTCATCCTCTTTGCGTCTGTTGAAATATCGTTTTAATCACTGCACCAACGTCTTGGTTTTGTAAATGTGCAGGCATATCAAATTTTATAAATAATAAACTGGTTGTATTTTTTTACTTGAACAAAGCCTTTGAAATGGTACACGTGAATGTGAAAAAATATGATTTGGTTTTGGCTATTTTATGTTGCGCTAGTCTACCTAAGTATGTTCATGGAAAATAAACATGGTAGTCTAAACAATTCCGTGTTTATATCTGATTGGATGTATGTTTTTGTAGATGATGAATGATAATGAATTGCTACATTTAAAAACCATACATATGCAAAATAAATAAATGAGTAAATTATTAATAATAAAATGTCCTTACTGCTATATGTTAGTCCGCTTACGTTTAAAGTGCCAATGAGTTGGTGGTTCTTACAAAGTAACCTCCATAATGTTATAAAATGTTTGTTTTGCCTTCCTTTGTTTTATTTTTTCCATATAGCCATTACATGGAATTAAGTAATGTTTTAAAATGATTCATTTAAAATACAATAAGCTGCCGCTTTAAAACGTTGTGGGCAGGTATAATAAACTTATTATATTTTTAAATTTATTCCACAATAGCTTATTTTGTAAGATATTTTGTTGTTTTTCCTTTTTAACATGCCCATTCGCCATTATATCAGTTTTTAGTCTCTGTGCCAAAATTCCTCAACACTGGGACAGCAGGTAATTAATCCAGTCAATTAAGCAGTCATAAAGGCTAATTGCCCCTAATTGGTCGAGAGGGGTTATGGCTAATTATTACAACCTAATTGATACTCTTTACAAAAGAGGTTGTTGTGTATTCAGAGCAGTTGGGTCGTTACAAGCTGTTCTCAGTGGTAAACACCATTCACATTCAAATTAGACTGACTAACTTTGGCACGTGAACAAGCAGGCGCCCGCCTCCGAGCCTGCCATTAGCCTGATTCGCTTTTGTTAGTCACTGATGGATAAACCAGGCGCGTGGTAAGAACATATTTGGTTAATTCCGTAGATGGCACCGTGCCCGACTGAGGGAGAAAAAAAGAGCTTAGCTACACAACACAGCCTATAGTGCCTCCTCAACAGTGAAGGGCAACCCAGCTATTTTGTTTATGCAGTAGCAGCCTGGCATAAGAAACAAAAATATTTGGTTATTTACCGATTAAAAATGCCTGGCTACAAAATATGTTCATAGGATATACTAAGCATTTTATGTAAGTATTACATGCCGATTTAAATTTATGAAACAAATAAACACGAATTGAACTCGAACATAAAACAGACGAGGAAAACGCCATAAATTTAAATGTATTTACCAATATAGCTGCAAAATATGTAGCTTCTTGCACCTGTCTTCCTCAGCGCCTGAGATTGACACCCCCCTTGTGCAGTCAGTGTTTGGCGTGGCGTGGGGCGGGGGGGTTCGAGGTGAGGGGGGGTCGGCCTCTGGGGGTCTGCAGCTCTACTGGCCATGATTAGCCATGCGTGTCATATTTTTGACCCCCCCCCTACGTCTTTCCCGCGGCATTCGTCTTTGTTGTACAATACACTGCAAATATGACCTAAAAAAGGCATTTCATTGTCTGCTCTTCCTATCTGATCAGATTCGTGCTCGAGATCAGAAATCCAAACCGGTTTTTCAAAACGGCATATTTAGTCAGATGTAAAGGAATATGCCGCTTAAAAATGCTCGATTTTATTCTTATTAACCTGAGGAAATGTCAAGGAAATGTTGAATACCTGAATGAAAACAGAACTTGTGATACTGGCTCTAATGCAATATTAATGGGTTCAGAGTCTGTTTGATATCAAAAAGAATGTGTCTCCCCAAAAGTGCCTCCATGGGGACTAGATTTTTCTAAAGCACACAGTGTATTAATGATAACATTTTTATTATTTTAAGATATATAAAATACTGTATTAATAATTTATTCTCATAACATTTTGAAATAGCACATGCAAAAAAGTAAAATGTAAATCTAAACATAAATTATATATACTTTTAAAATGCTTTAAAATGTATTGTTGTTTTTTTTTCTGTGAAAGGCAAATATTTGTGTACATTTCATGCTTGAGTCCTTCCTCAGAGGAGAGCATCTTGGGGAAACAGGAATTTGTCAATGGAATTGTAATCGTATTTAAACGGATGATTATGTCAATTTAAAATATTGATTTAGGGATTGTAAAGGTGTAAGCAGAATGGACTCCCGACACGTTGTCCGTTCCTGTCCTGCACACTGAATAGAGGAGGGGAGGTAATGAGGGATAATGCTACTGGAGCCAGTACCTCCTGCAGAATAATCCAGAATGCTTTAAAAAATAGAAAAGAAAAAAAAACCTGAAGTGAACACTCTCCTGGGGGGGCACAAGGTCAAGTCCATAACCCCTGACCTCTTGGGGTGTCTGTCTGGCGTGGAGAGGTGGGGGTGGGGTTGGGGGGGGGGTTAGGGGGGGTCGGGCTGGGCTGGCGGCTGGTCTGGAGGAGGGCGAGGCGTTTGGCCGGCTGGCCGGGGGGACGAATGCGCTCGTCTGGCTCTGCACCCCCTCTCACATCACCCCACCCCCCCTCTATCCCCTCCATCACACCCCATCACCACCCCAACCCCAACCCCAACCCATCCCACCGTGTCCTATCCGGGAGCCTGCTCCTCTCGGCTTGGTTTTAGCGTCCGTCCAGTGCATCTATTATTTATCAGACTTATTAAAAGTTATTTCAGAGCTGTCAGGTCCTGCCAGATGACCCGCGAAAGAGGGTCTCCTGAGTGTCCAACCCTTGATGATGGAGAGGAGAGGACTGCTGGAGTTAAAGAAAAAAAAACATAAATATGTGTAGAATAAAATAAATAAAAACCGCGGACACCCTGGACCTGCTAAAATGTGCCAGTTCAAAAACAAATAGAAAAGAGAGAGTAAATAATTCAAGGGAAGCATGTGCTATAGGGAGAATAAGCACTGCTCAATATTTCACAAGCACAATGCCACACACAGATGAATGTTTAATTGGGACCCAGCCACTGAAATTGTACTTTTAAAAAAAAAAAGTCAACTAGCCTACAAATAAGAGTAACAATAGCAATCATCAAAAGTAAAATTGTGATGAATAAAAATCCAAATCTTTAAAAAAAATCAATATCAAATGCAGAGTGCACAGTAATATATATATTTGTTTATGAACAACAAATAAATTGATATTTTGGGTTTCTTTTTCCCCCTCTTCTGTGCTGTATCAAAACCAGCACATTTTAATAGCAAATATTGTATTTGTTTTAATAAACCTTGTAAGTGAATAAGTTATTTAATGGATTAATCTAAAAACTAGACTCAAAAATAAAAAATATAATGGATTATAATTTTGCACAAATTGCTATTACCCTTGAATGGCTTGTTGAAGAAAACCAAGTCAAATATGGTGATGGTTACACAAAAAAAATGACCCCCATAATGCCCTGGCCTATGCAGTGACACACCTCTCAGCGAGTCTGTGTGTGCGCGCCGGACGTTGAATATTCATCTGTTATTCAGAAGTCTGCCCCCCCCCTTTCTGCCCCCTCCCTCCCTGCCCCAGCTCCCAGCTGTGTCTGCAGCCCTGTCTGTTAGGTTGAGTTGGGCAGGCATGAGGAACGGGGGTGGGGGGGGTCACTGGGGCGGAGGGAGAAAGGTCAGTAGTGTGTGTGTGTGTGTGTGTGTGTGTGTGTTTGTGTGGGGATGGGGGGACAGGCGGGACAGTCGGCCGGCTGCCATAGCTTTGAACCTAACAGATGGTGAAGGTTAGGTGATGTCCCCTCGCCTGGCCTTTTCTGCGTAATTGAGGATAATTTGAGCACCCAAAAAGAGAGAGAGGTGGTAGAGAAAGAGAGAGACAGAGAGAGAGAGGAGAGAAAGAAAGAGAGAGATGGCTTGTCCAGCTAGTCGGTCGCACTGGGGGGGATGGGGAGGTGAGGTTAATATGAAAATGATTTTTGCATTACCGCCGGCTTTGTGTGGCTGGCCACTTGCACCTCCTTGCTCCTCCTCCCCTACCCTTACCCCTGCTCCCCTCTCGCCCCCTTCGCGCCCCTCTCCCCGGCCCTAATCCTGGCCTCGGGCAGTGGGGATGGAGACTGTCACCCTGGGCTCGGGCACGACGCCACGCACATGAATACATCCCCTACCCACAATCCTCTCCGCTGCCCATTAACCAACAGCTCTGCCAGGACCGATTACACAGTGCCACTCAGGGTGCCGGGCCAGGCAGGTTTTGGGGGCATCTGGGACATTTTTGGGAGAGATCTGACAACACCCACGACCCCCCCACCCCCCACCCCCCCACAATGCCCCCTCCACACACACAGACATACACACGCACACACACTATCTTCTGTGTTCTTAGGAACAAAAAAGGGGGTGATAAAAATTCCATGTGATTCTGGCAGTAAGCCCACCACACCTCCGCCCTGTAACTGCGAGTCTCTCTAAATCATGCACATATTTACTATTCGCCACCTGGGAATACTAACACCATGCTAGATGAACTCTAACTCAACTTTAAAGAATAACTTCCCTATTTTCAGTGACCTTTTCTATTTGTTTTTTTGGAAAATGAATCACATTAGTGTGATGAAAAGATGAATTACAAATAGTCCTGACACAACCATGAATAGTGCGGGTGGAATTGCTGTAGCTTTGATTGTTTGTTTTGTTGTTGTTGCTTTTTGTCATACATGCTAACACATGCAGGTTATGCGCCCCTGTGTCAGAGCTTAACATACATATAATAATCAATATACTATATATAGTTTCATTTTTTTTATTTCTTGTTTTTTCCCTTCTCTGTGCTGTTCTTGGAGGTCTGGAGATAGATGTGCCTGTGCGAGTTTATGGTGTGTGGTATGAAGTCAATGGGCCAAAATAACATGATGTTGCAACAGAAACTGCCCTGCTGAGGGCAACTCTGGGACCAATTGCGCCTCCAAAGTTGCCTCTTTGGCCGTGATGAAGTCGTTTACAACTATTGATCTGATAGTCAAAGCGCGTGTTAACCCCTAAAAGCCTTGGAGGGAGATTCTGGGTAAGTGGGGCTGCCCCAGGGACATCCTTATCAGCAGAAGCCATCGCCGGCGAACACAATAGGCCAAGATGCACTTTTCAAACGCGCTGCCATACTGCAACACGGGCCATTTTATATCGCCGACTTTTTTGCGACTATGACCATGCATCAGTGCCACAGCGGCTGACTGTGTGTCTCAATTATACAACCAGGCAGGCAGGCAGGCGGGCAGGCAGGCAGGCAGGCAGGGCCGGGGTTGGGCTGTTGCCGCTGTGCATATAGCTGGGTTACTGAACTGTAAGGGATACGGTGGTGGTTATGTGTTACTCTTAAGTCACAGGGAAATGACACCAATGGGTTTGTCCTATTTAGGTGACATGATCTTTACTATTTTAATCATTTCAAGGCAAGGTTTTGACTTGAGAGTAGGTGGTGGTTATATGTGGATATTCTCCTACCTGCCATTTATTCCTTAGTTGCTCAGTGCTACCTTCTGCAACGTATATAGCACTGTATGTGTGTGTATGTGCTGTATTAATGTGTGCGTGTGTGCACTTTAGTGTGTAAGCTCTCTCTCTCTCTCATATATATATATATATAGGCTCTGTCGTGGTGTTTTGCTCTCCCTGCCCTCAGTGTGTGTGTGTGTGTAGTGTGTGTGTGTGTGTGTGTGTGTGTGTGTGTGTGTGTGTGTGTGTGTGTGTGTGCGCTTGTGTGCGTGTGTGTGTGTAAGATTGGGTCTTCCCTGAGTCAGGGTCTATCTTTGGGCTGGCTGGCTATCTGTGTGTGTGTGTGTGTGTGTGTGTGTGTGTGTGTGTGTGTGTGTGTGTGTGTGTGTGTGTGGAGCTGTGCTCTGCGGTCCTCCCCAGTGGGCTGCAGGAGTGGAGTGCTCTTTAAAATGGCTCCTGTGCCACTGACCCCACTTGTGAATGCAGCCAGGCAGAGGGTCACTCTGGACTCCGCCAGACACTCCCCCTCCTTTAAACTATCACCACTTCTTCACCGGAGCACCATCTCTCTCCACCTCTCTCTTTCTCTCTCCCTCTCGCTCTTCTCTCTCTCTCTCTTTCTCCTCCCCTCTGTCTCTCTTCCCCCTTTCTCTCTTTTTTTCTCTCCACCCCCCCCCACCTCCCCTTTTTTGTGTATCATTGTTTCTTCCTCTCTCTCCCTGTGACTCTTTGGCCACATCAGTGCATTGTAAACTACTATGATTCAAGGGATCACATGGCAATTTATAGTGTTTTATTGTCTCTGCGCTCTCACCAGTCTGTTTTCAATTGAATAATAGCCAGAGGTGAGCAGGTTAAATTAGCCTGGACAGAGGGGAATTTGACCAGACTGTCCCAGTTTTCTCTCTCTCTCTCTCTCTCTCTCTCTCTCTCTCTCTCTGTTCTCTCTCTCTCTCTCTCTAGGCCACTGTGTGTTTGTGTGTGTGCGTGTGTATTATGAACAGTATGTGCCGTGTAGAAATCATAGGGCTCATTTTGGAGAAGAAACAAAAGAAACAAAAAATCATGTTGTCTGCCTGCTTTCTGATAAAGAAAAGAGGGCCATTGAGGCCTCCTACAGTGAACAGATGAAAAGGCATCTTGACAATCATGTAGATGGGCACAGACAGACAGACAGACAGACAGAAAAGTGCCCATGTACACACAGACTCCCTTTTGCTGGACTGCTCGCCATGCTCACCTGTACATGCAGGAACATTCCAGTCACACTAGCAGACGTGTCCTGAAATAATGCTTCTACTCAGCTCTAGTGAGGTAATAGCTCATAAAAAAATAAGTTGACTTTCCTGAGTCTGAATCTCACAGCATGTATTTGAGAATGTCAACACAAAAAAAAGTCGGGGTGGGGAGATGGGGGGGGTGGGGGGGCAAAAAAAATGGAGAGAAAGAGAGATGCCAGCGGTTATCAGCAAGGCGTTGTGCGAAACGGTGGGCTTGATTTACTGATGCTCCTGGTGGTGAGGCGGCCCCTTCGGTCTCCGAGCTGTCTGCAGCTGAAGATGTTATCCTCCATGTGCTTTCTGTTGGAGGCTGAAGTTGGCGATCTGCACCGGGCGGCCAGAGGTGTGGCCGCTCCCTTCTCTCTCCATAATCATTCTCTTATTATTTCGCTCTTTTCTTTTCCAAATGGAAAAAAAGGGCATTCATCATGCTGTTGACCTCCGAGATCACGGGCAGCGAAGTACGCCTTTGAAAAGTAAAACTGAAACTCGCTTTTAAATAAGATAAATAGTAAACAAATCCAGGCCAACCCTTTGAAAGGGCTTGCCAAGAGATTTACCTCGCCCTGTGGCAAGTGATATTTCTTGAACTGGGTTTAAATTTCAAGTGTCTTGGGTTTATATAAACCTGGAACAAAAGAAAATGGGTCTCAGAACAGCAAATATTATCTGCTGCCGGGGCAAGATGTCAAGATTGCATTTTTGTTGTCTCAAATGCTGGAGTGGTGATGGTGTTTGGCAAATCCCAGAGTAAAAGGCTTTTTATTCCTGCTTATTTCAGTGCAGCGTGCTCTGCCTCTCTACTCCCCCTCCACCATGGCTGCGTGCACGCACTGTCTGAAGCCAGATGAGCTGTGTTGTTTATGTTTTATTTTAATTTATATAACCCATACAGTAGTGTTTATTTTCTGCTTTCTTTAGCATTTTTAGGTACATTTTATTGTTCTTAACATAAAAAACATTGACAGTTAAGGAATTGCATGTTACTTTGTAGAACATATAGTGTAATGCATTTATGTTGTGAAAATGCATCCAGTGCTTGATATTTGTAATTATTGTTTTCTTTATTTACAAATATTGTGAAATGGAAATACCTAAATGTGGCATACTATTTTATATAATACATTTCCACAGTATGTATCAATGTAAAAGTTGTCAGGGACTCACTCACTCAGATGTTTCACCACTCTGGCTTTCTTTGTGTTTTTGATGTTGTTTCTTTTCACCTGCAAATTAATAAGCCAGATATTACAGGATAAAAGGGCTCGTTGCACTATTCTGGATGCAGGCTACCTGGGAATACCCAGTGTGCGCTTTCTCTGAGGCAAATTATGAAGGTAGCAGCCAATGTCTACATTGTTCATGATAACAATGGTAGGGAACCCCAGTAATAACCAAGTCCCTTGATCAGTCTCGCCAGAGAGGAGATGAAAGCATGGGGGAATCATTTATTCAGTTCATTGGGGCTTGTGGCCAAGTTGGTTAATAACCTGCTCTGCACCCCTCTCATCTCTTGCAGGCCTTGCCTGTTATAATAGTTTAATAACCACACCCCCCCGACAGACTCCTGTTGTGTTGGCTAGCAGACTTTACTTTTGTCTTAAAAAGCTTCAGAAAAGAATAAATAAGTCATGAAAAGAATGAAAAGAAAGAGAACGCGACTGTGTACCATGCTTTCTGCTTAATTGGACGCTGCATTTTTTTTTCTTAAAGTGAGCATGCTGGCTAAATTCAACATGGATCTGTGTTGGCAAGCAACTTCAGCCCTTTGTGGTAAATTCTTGTAGAAAGTGAAATAGACCTCATCCAGTCTGCAGTCGAGACCCCCCCACTCCCTTCCACCCCACCCCACTCCATCTCCAACACCACCACAACCACCACCACCAACCCCTCCCACATCCCACACTTACTCTTGCCAGCCTCACAACAGGACAACACCTCCCTGTCAACTGATGTTCCACTCTACTTAAAGCATAGAAGAAGAGGAGCCAGAGGGAGAGAAAGACAAAGAGAGAGAAACGGAGAAACAGGGAAAGAGGGGAAAAAAGCCCTGGCCTCACCATCATCATTATATTTCTGATCCACCACCACCCCCCCCCCACTCCCTCCTCCTGCTTTCCCTTTGTCTCTCCTTCTCTCTCTGTGCTGTTCTTTAATCCCTCTGATGAAGTCTGGACAGGCAGAGGCATGCGCGCACAGACAGCAATTTCACTGCACCATATGCGTCCAGCACGTCAGAGAGCAAGGGAGCGGGGAGGAGAGGAGAGGAGAGGAGGAGTAGAGGGGCAGGGAGGAGAGGAGAGGAGAGGAGGAGAGGAGAGGAGAAGAGAGAGAGGGGCTCTGGCAGGGCCCTGAAATACAGCCCCGGCTAAAGAGAAAAGGAAAAGAAGAGAGCGCGAGATCAGACATGAAATAAGCAGGGATGTGGGGGTGCTGTTCCTGAAGGGGGACGAGAGGGGGGGTGGAAGGGGGGGCTTAAACCCTCTCCGACTCCCTGTCCACCACCACCGCCCCCTCGACCCCCCCTTCATCCCCCCACCCCCCCTGCCGTGGGTGCAGTGTGGGGCGGTGGGGGAGTCCATCAGATGCTGCCTCGCGGGGAGACCGCTTAGCAGAAGTAGCAGTAGCACTAGTAGCAGTAGCTGCTGCAGCGGTAGATGTGCGTCGCCGGACAAGCCTGTAGCAGGGAAGCGGCACGAGAAATAAAACACAAACGCATGCAGGATTTTAGTGCCTAGGTTAGGCTAGCGAAGGAGTAGAATGGCTTTGTTGCCGTCTCGCAGGTGAACAAATGAAGCAGGTACTCACACAAAATGGTGGCGACTGCGTCTCCCCTCACCCCCTTCCACCCTCCATCCTCCTCCCTCCGCCCTCCTCCCTCCTCCGCCACGCTGGTCTCACTCGCCCCTCCCCGAACGCAGGATGTGGAGCCGGCACCCTGGTCATGTGATCAGAGAGCAGAGTGGAAATGGCTTGGTGAAGGGCTTTCCTCCTCTCCTCCCAGACCCTCCTCTCTCTCCTCTCTTTCCTCCTCTTTTTTCTTTCATGTTCCTGCATCTCCCCTCATCTTTTTACAGGTTTGTCGTCCTGTGCTTCCATGCTGTGCATGGAAGACACTGACTAATTTTTAGAACATACATTTCGTTGCAAAGTGTCAGCATAGAATATGAATGCTGTCACAAAAGCTCTGTCATGTCGACTGTGTTCGATAAAATGCAGAATTTTGTTTTTCAAACTTTGTCAACAGCAGTTAATTTGCAGTTAATTTGTATCAAACATGGCCTTGAAATGTAATTTAATTATGTGTTCCTTGCTGACAAACAACTGGGAAAGGCAACATCCAGGTAATCTGGAGAAATTATAGTTGAGTGTCATAAAAGAGGGTTGGAGAGGTGATAGTCTGGTATAGTGTGGTTTACTGAAGTGAAGAGAAATGGGGTAAAGTAATCAAATTTAGGCCAATAGACCTTTCCCACTTACCTACAATGGGAGACCCATATTTCCACTATGGCTGGGGCTAACAACATAGGTTGGTCCTTCAAGCTCACCAGTGCTTTTCATACTACACATTATATATATATATATATATATATATATATATATATATATATATATATATATATATATATATATATATATATATACACACACACACACACACACATTATGTATACATTAATACATATTAATATATAGGCATCATCACAGAGTGCCCCTATGTTCCAGACCAGCATCTGTCTCCCAAGCCACCATTCTCTTCATTTGTTTGGAGGAGGTAGACTGGAGGGAAGAAGGTTCCAGTAATGCTGTGACTGTTCTTAGGGTGCTTATGACTGGGGTAGCATGGCCACAGTTGCAGTTTTGTGTACCTCTGCTGTGATTCAGGGAGTGAGAACAGCAGGGGACTGACACAAAATGCAGCGAGTCCATCAACTGCCTTAAAGTGTGATCACAGGGTGTCCTCTTGAACTTTGAACTTCAAAAACTGACGTCTTGTAAATGAGCCCACGCACAATGTGCTAGGACTGGTTTTATGGGACCAGCTGCGGAAATGTCTTATGTTGTCCTCATTGTGGTTTTCTGTGTGTGTGAGTGTGTGTGTGTGTGTGTGTGTGTGTGTGTGTGTGTGTGTGTGTGTGTGTAGAGGGGGTTGGGGGGGGTTTAGTGTTGTTATTTTATTCATGCAGTACTCCACTCAGCGGTCACGCTTCCTCTTTGAACATGGAATGATAGAATATATCCATAAAACACAGTTTTTTTTTCTGTCAATACAGCATTGTAGTGGCTTGATTGTTACATTGGGGAGCTTTTGCACTTTGGGGACATATTGTGATCTAGAACAAAGTGGCTTGAACAGTGAAGTTTGTTTGGTCATCTATTGTGTGTCCTTGAAAGGGGGGGATACATTTGAAAAATCACCACTCCGAGGAGAAAAAAAAAAGGAAAAAGAAATGATGAAGAATGTTGTTTATCGAGCAAACGTCAAGCTAAGCAGCTTTTCACAAGCGCCTCCTCCCTATTAAAGTTCATAGATGGGCTAGTTTACGTTTTAAAAGCACGGCTTCTCACTGACAGAAATGTTGTTTTAATGGCGGTGGATTGAGCATGGAGGGTGATGGATGGCCTTTCTGCATGTACCTGGGTGGATGTGGATGGGGATGTGGCCTACGCTCGCTGACAGACTCATCCACGCGGCCGTCCGACCATGAGGGAAATGTTGCATGGATGTGTGTGAGGGGAGGCTGATGGGAGAGAGAGAAAGAGGGGATAGCCAACACTTCTTTCTTTCTTATTTTTTTTCTCTCTTGTAACCACACACACACACACACACACACACACACACATACACACACACAGACTCGAGTACGCTCACGCACACATGTGCACACACACACACATACTTGCTAACACACACACACACACACACACACACACACACACACACACACACACACACACACACTACCACATTCGTGCCCACATTTGATTATTTTATTTTGGAGGACCAATACTTACACACACACATACAGTACACACACACAAACACTCACACACACACACAGTGTTAGCAGGGAGAGAGGTGGGTAAACGGGGTGCCCTCGCTCTTT
Organism: Setipinna tenuifilis; assembly: GCA_030347295.1. NCBI lineage: Eukaryota > Metazoa > Chordata > Actinopteri > Clupeiformes > Engraulidae > Setipinna > Setipinna tenuifilis. The sequence goes on along the minus strand of CM059280.1, from coordinate 14,606,559 downwards.
ATAATTCACTTCATTTGCTGGCGGCTGCTGAGTGAGACGTCTTGAGCTATTGATCCGGGTATTGACATAATTTGACGGTTCCCCTTTCACATGGCGGAGATGGAAGGCATAGTTAAGTAAATAGCGGCTGATCTCTCTTTCATCAGACACTTCCCCTGAACGAGGTGTGGGTGGCGGGGTGAGGGGTTTTGGGGATAGAGTGGGGGGTAGAGTGGCTGAGGAGACTGGGTCTGGAGTCTGGGGGTGGGGGTCATCTGGCTGGTCCCCCAGTGAATGCCGCTGTAAGGCTGGGCTGGCTCTGGAAACTGCACACAGTGAATGTGTGTGTGTGTGTGTGTGTGTGTGTGTGTGTGTGTGTGTGTCTGTGTGCGTGTGTGTGTGTGTGCGTATGTGTGTGTGTTTGTGTGTGTTAGGCTGGCTACAGGCTGCTGCCACATACACACACGGCAGAGGGACATTGCGGTGGCCATGCAGGACGTTAGACAGAGCTGGGGGGTGTTCAGGCGGCATGGCAGCCCTCCTCAGAGCCACTCTGGCTCGGGTCAGATGTTTCTACAAGTCCAGCAGAGTCAACTTTGGGCTCCTGCCCAGCACCACAGTGTTCACAGTGTTCAGTTTGTTGATGAAGCTAACCACAGTGAAGCAGTTCGGTGTTCTGTGCAAGTGTGTGTAATTAGGGGTGGTGGCTAAGACATTTGTCGCATTAAGGTCAAGGCCGGTCTGGGAGAGCATGGGGGCGGTGGGGGAGTGGGAGGAATGGGGGTGGGGTGGTGGTCCAGCAGGGGAGCCCCTTGACTTTGTGGGGTTCCCAGGCTGAAGAGGCGTAGGGAGGGAGGAGGACAGCTGCCTGTGACCCTCACCCCTTAGAGGCAGCAGATGTCCCCATCCGCCGCCCCCCCAGTGCTGCTGTCGCAGTGGCCAGGCCGGCTGAGAGGAGCTGACCCCTCTCTCTCCCTCCCCCGCAGTTCCCCCGCGCCCCACAGACTCTACCTGTGACCCCGACTGAAAATGCTTCCCACAGGGGGTCAAGGCTAGTACTCACATGCATAGCCATGACTCTTTAGTACACAGTCCGTATGGGATACAGACAGAGAGACAGGGAGAGAGAGAGAGAGAGAGAGAGGGAGGGAGGGAGGGAGAAAGTGATGTAAAGAGAGAGAGAGAGAGAGAGAGAGGGAAAGAGGGAGACAGGGACAGAGGGAGGCTCTGAGGAGACAGCAGGTCATTCCATTTTGGTTTTCATCTTAAGCACAGTGAGCGTCCTGGCGCTTTGAGAGAAATCATCTGTGAAGTAAATGCAGAAGGTGATTGCAGGGTGTGTGTGTCCCATAAACTGCCCGACGTGGTTCCAGCCTCTCTTAATATTAAAAAGAAATGATATTTTATGTGGAGCAGTTTTAGTTTAATGTGCCACTCCAAAGAGGTGCCTACCTTCGTGTGTTATCAGAAATAAGAACATTTTAAAAAAAGTAAATGGGTAAACGTAAGCACAGATATTAAAGTATTCTGTCAGGAAAGATTGCCAAACAAATCGAATTTGAATTAGAATGAAGGCAATGAGACTTTATTTTTATTTAATGCTTCTATTTAAACAAGCAGTTTGTTGTTGCATGCAATCAGTCCTATCTGCAGTTTAGGTCATATTTATTGTATTTCCCTCATAAACCTATGTGGTAAATAAAACAATTGATCTGGACATTTTAAAGGCAAGTTTACTGATACTTGTAAGGAACACTGTATTCAATTAAAATGATCATTATCAGTCTTATGTAAATATGCTGAACTACACAAACAGAAATGCACAATACACTGTTTTTTTATTAGACTTTTAAAAAAGAAATTAGTTACCCTGTGAGTCAGGTTTTTATGTGTTGTGTATTCACTTGTAATATCAGAAATTAGATTTTTTTATTCTGGCAGAATGATACAGTGAAAGAAAACCTCCTTGGGAAAGAATCATGTAAATTGTAAGAAAATTCAATTTTGTTAGCTTCTGCTGTGAGTTGACTCTTTTTAAAATCCCTGTAACAAAAACAAAGACACTGTTTTACTTCACATACATTTAAAAAACTCTTTAGCAACACTTCAGAGGTGTGTAAAGCTAAAATTCTTCAGCAATGGCTATCTGTGCCAGTGATAATTTTCTTTCTTAGGTCCAGCAGGGTAACACTTCCTATCCTTGAACCCTGTGCTTTTGAACTGGCTGCATTGTTGTGTTTGAACAAAAACAGTCGTTTCATTTGGTGCAATGTTTAATGTAATAAATGTTTAAATATCTACAAAAATGTACTTATATGCAATTCTGCACAATGCATAATTAAAAATCATGTAATAATTTCAAAATACTGATTGCTGTAGAATTTGGCTGGTAAAAATCAGTTCTTCACATTGCAATTTTCAAGCAGGAGCACAGAAAAAAAAATTCCGCTCTTTGATCTGTTTTTGCATGTATTAATACACTTTAAAATATATAGTGTTTTACTGTTTGGAATAGAAATGTTATAGAAGTTCTTAATCATATTTTTCAAATACATTCAATTATTAAATCCATTATTCAATTATTGCAATTATTATAAATGTTATCAAACGATGAGAGCAGTTGAACGGTCAGCCACTACTTGGGTTAATTTCTAAAATATTCCTACAGGCAGAAGCTGCAAACATAACAGGCTTATTTGGTACTGTAACAATCTTGTCCACTATGCCTGCCTGCCTGCCTGCCTTTGCCATCAGGCTGGACTGAGTGCGTGTGCGTGCGTCTCATGTGAGGAAGGGTGACCGATTGGCTCCTCAGGGGCTTGGGTCACTCCAGTGACCCCCGAGGGATCGGAAATCTGCCGCATTTAAATCTCAGAGTTAGCAGCCGGGGAATGTTTGGGAGTCAGAGCGAAAACTTCAAAAAATGTTTAATGTCAGAATGATATTATATTATATTTTGATGGGAAAAGGGCCCATCAAAACATCCCAGGGAGCTGGCAAATAAGTCAGAGGTTGACTTGTCATTTCCAAAAGAAATTGCTCAGTTTTTTAATTTTTAAATTTTCTGATAGAATAGATCATAGTCTTTGTCACCGTCATCATCTTCATCAAGATATTTTGGATTGTTTCAGGATCTGTGAAATTATACAGGTGTGAATCAAGTGGAGTCAGGTTTCCGTCACATAAAAGCCTGCTCAACATCAACATGACTGAGGAGGCCATATTTCTGCCAGGATTGTGGCCGCATCAGTCCTTCCTAACATTCACTGTCAGTGCTAAGTCTCTTCGCGCTGTTAAATATTCCCCTTTCGATTTATATTGTTTCTCAAAAACCAGGAAAAAAAAATCTCACAAATGTCATACCTGTCACTGTGAAAAGGCAGAAAAAAAAACAACAGAAGAAAAACAAAACCACAGACACATACCCGCACACACACACAGACAGACAGAGAGACACACACACACACACACACACACGTGTACAACACAAACAGACAAGGCCCTTTGGTGTGCCGCCGGCTGACCTCACATTTCAAACATATCTGAGGTGTGTGTCTGTCTGTGGTCATGTTTGTGCCCCACCTCTGCTGCTAGCGTGGCTAATGTTTGCTTGTTCTGCGCCACCCGGGCCAACTAATGGGAGGCCCCCCGCCCGCATGGTGTCATGGCGCACACGTGAGCGCCGCCTCGCCCGTGTAAACTTTTCCACAGGATCAAAGTACCGCTCACTTGCGTTAATGATGGCTCTTTTGTGTGTGAGTGTGTGTGTGTGTGTGTGTGTGTGTGTGTGTGTGTGTGTGTGTGTGTGTGTGTGTGTGCGCGTGTTTGGGGGAATGGGTTGGGGGGGGCTGTGATTAGTTCTAATGTGTCTGTCTGCTTGTTCGTGTCTAAGGGGAACATCAGAAGCACAAGGAATGGTGTGTCTTTCTCTCTGCCTGTGTGTGTGTGCACACATTTGTGTGTATTTGTGTGTGTGTGTGTGTGTGTGTGTCAGTGAGAGTCTGTAGGAAGGGTGTGTGTTGAGGGGGAGAAGTGGGGGTGCAGACAGTGTTGTATTTCAATATTGCTGCCTTTTAAGGGTGCTGAGGCTAGATTTGTATTGATTTGAATTTGATAATGATTCTATTTGCTCTATTAAATTTGTATATATTCAAGGTCTCAGTTACACACCAGCAGAGAAAAAAAGGATACTAAGAAAACAAATTAGTGGATGAGGGTGGATTGTGTTGCATGTAATCTTAGAGCGAAGCCATTGGTTAAAATTATAGGAACTGTCTGTTAAGTTAGTGAAGAGCAGACACATGGGCTCTTTGTGTGTGTGTGTGTGTGTGTGTGTGTGTGTGTGTGTGTGTGTGTGTATGTGTGAGTGTGTGTGTGTGTGCGCGCGCCTGTGTGTGTGTGTGTGTGTGTGTGTGTGTGTGTGTTTAAAGAGAAGATAAGTGGTGCTCTTGTATGTGTGCATGTTTTTTGTGCACTTGTGGGTATGCATCAGTCTGCATGTTTACATGTGTATGATCTTACTCTGCCTCTTCCTCTCTCTCTCTCTCTCTTCCTCTCTCTCTCTCTTTCTCTCTCTCTCTTTCTGTCACACACACACACACACACAAGCGCAAACACACACATCGCACACATCCATGCATGACTGCACCCATGCATACAGAGGCGTACAGGGCCATGGTGGTGGTCAGTCTGCAGGGGCCAGAGGGTCACCTGTTATTAACACGCTGGCCACTTGTAGCCAGCTCATTGACGGCCCCGATCAGCACGGCCTGCCAATAGCTGTCCCCCTCCATCAGCGCTGGACGGAGGTCATTATCAGTGATCGGGGCTCAAGGGCCGCCACAAGGACCTCTGGGACTGACCAGACCCCCGGCTCAACCCCAGACTGACCAGGTCAAACCCAGCCAACCACCCCCCACCACCCCCTCCCCCATCACACACACTGGCCTTTCCCACCCATTCCCAGTCTGCTACGTTGGCCCTATGCAAAGCAACACTTCACTCCAGACTGGGGGCGCTGTGGGGGGGTTGAAGCTTCCAAATTCACATTATTTCTATATTACTTTTGGACCAGTTGATTTTCATAATTATTCATAGAGAGCCAGTGCCTTTGCATTCTAATTGACATGCGTTGCGATTTGTTTCCCACACGAGTTTAGCTTGTTGCTTTGTTGTCATCACCCCTCCCAGATCCTGGTAATTGCCTATGTGCAATCATGTCACCCCCTTACTCCTGACCACATTTGTCACTCCCAAGGTCAGCAGAAAGTGAGGGGTTTGCGTTTGACAACTGCAACGGGGATGCCTACTGTACGGCTGAAAAATTTAACAGTAGATTTTTAGTTAGCCCCGAAACCGAAATATATAATCCATACATAATTGATTGGCGCCATGATTGCCTGAGTTTACTGTCATTTGTCTGTTGCAGCAAAATGCTTCTCCCCGGGCTGTTTGCCATAATAGGCTGGAGGATATTTAATTCCCGACAGCTCTGTGTAAAAAAAGGACCCCATAGAGCTCTTGTCTATTTTTCCTCTCTCTCTCTGTCTTTCTTTCTCTCTCTCTCTCTCCCTCTCCCGCTCCCCATGCTCGGAAACGTATGGCTTTTTCGACTCAAATGACTCTAATTTAGCACGGAAGCCAAGGTCAGGTGTGCTTCTAATTGCCTGTCATTTTGATAAACTCTGTCAACTTGTTTGAATTTGTTTGTCTCACGTTCCTTATTCCGAAGGGGGTGCAGGGAGGGGCAGAGAGGGGGGGGGGGTAGCGTTAGAGGGGGAAGAAGGAGGAAGGAGGAAGGAGAAAGGAGGGGAAAAAAAGAAGAGAAGCAGCAAGCGGGCTGAGCTCATTTGGAGTGGTGCGCCATGCCACGCCACGGATACGCCACGCTGTGGTGTGCGCTGTGCGCTGTGCGGGTTCAAAATGAGCATGTTTGCTAAGTGCTGTGTGTATGGTAATGAACTCGGTGACCTTTGACCCTGACCTATCTCCATATGCAGCAGCGGGATAACAGGAGGCAGCTGCGCCTCGTGCTGATTGGCTGAAGGGTGGGGGGCGGGGGTGTGAGGGGGGGGCACATCCCCATTCACATCCACCTTCTGAGATGGTTGCTAGCTCGTGTCTGTGTCTAATGAGAATTTATTTCTCCATCCAACTCTGAATATTTATCCCCCACCACCACCACCACCACCACAAACCCCATTCACCCCCACTCACCCCCCCTCCCCAAAATTCTTTTTTTTTCTCCTCTTTGTTTTGCTTCATTGCATTCTTATTTTTGATGGAAACTTCAAGTGATTCTCATTCTCCGGTTGCTCAATTCACTTTCTCCCCCATCACTTATTGGACTCAATTGAATTATTTTCGGGTTTATACTGGAGATTTGTTTTAAGCATTATTTTGCACTTGTGGATGGCAGAAAGCTTGCACACTGATCTGTGCAGTTTTGCTTTGAAGTGGGACAGGAGGGTGAAGGTGTGTGTGTGTATGTGTGTGTGTGTCTTACAGGTAATTCTGCAAATGAAGTGTGTGTTAGTGTGTTTTTGCCATGTGTTTTTGCCGCACACTATGAGAGTTCACAGTTCTATCAGCATGTCTGTAGTTGCCTGTGTGATGTGTTTCCTGTGGACACAGGGCTATGAGTGTGGGGCTTTAAGAGTAGTACTGAGTCTGCAGCACTAGGACTGTATTTTTGTGTGTGTGTGTGTGTGTGTGTGTGTGTGAATGGTTCTGTTAAACTGTAGTGGCTCCAGAGTGTGGTTCTGGAATGGAGTCATTTCGCTCACACTGTTTGTGTGTGTTTGTGTGTGTGAACGTGAGATACAAAAAGACTGAGGTGATACTATATATGTGTGTGTTTGTGTGTGTGTGATACTGGAAAATGATACGTGTGTGTGATACTGAAGTACTGAAATTATACTCTGAGTATGTATTTGTATTTTATCGTCCAGTAAAACACACTCACACAGGTTGATATGCTGTATATGATACTGTACTGGAATACTGAAGTGACATCGCGATATTATGTATGTGTGTGCGTGTTAACGTGTGTGTATGTGATATTGGAGGACTGGTTAGACACTGTGTGTGTGTGTGTGCGCGCGCATGTGTGTGTGCGTGTGTGTCATACTGGAGGACTGATTTGACACTGTGTCTGTGTGTGTGTGCGTGTGTGTGTGCGTGCTTGTGTGTGTGTATGTGTGTGTGTCATACTGGAGGACTGATTTGACACTGTATCTGTGTGTGTCTGTGTCTGTGTCACATTGTAAGTGGTCAGCGCGAGCAGGAGCGCGTGCAGGACGGAGGGGGCGAATCCTCCCTGCTTCATTATCCCCACGGTAGCCAAGCAGATCGGCGGGGCACCTCGGCCTGCCCCACTGGCCGCTCTGGGCCGCACCGGCCACTCGGCCGAGACGCCAGCAAATGAACTCCAAAACACGCCGTTCATCTTCCAGATAGAGTGATTTAGTGATTTAGCATGGAAGCATGTCTCCAAGGAGGCCTCGGCATACACCCCCCCACAACCCACCCATCCGCCCCCTCGACCTGCATGCCGAAATTCTGCCGAATAAACATTTATATTGTTTAAGTCCATGTTTGCCATTATGAAAATAGAAGTGGAGCATTTGCGATGCATTTGGAGCCATTCTGTGCATAAGTGACCCGGGAGAAAATGTAGAAAAATGGCAGTGGGATGCGCAAGTGAGGAAAAATGAACATGTCTGACTGGACCCCTGTGTGCTCTTTGGGGATTTGAAAGTCTTACTAAGGTAGGGTGGGGAGGGAAAGAAAATAATAATAATAAAAAAAAACCTTCTCTCTCCACTCTTGCTGTGGAGTTCACGGCTCCATGAGAGAGGGAGAGAGGAAAAGAGGGAGAGAGGGAGAGAGAGAGAGAAAGGGGTATGCTGCAGCCATTTTTATCCCCCCACCACCACCACCACCATCCTGCATCCACCCCCCCACCCCCACCCTTTTTTTATTATCTTCCTTCAAGGGGGGAGTTGTTTTTTTTTTTTTTTCCTTCTTCCTTTTTTTTTTTAAGACTGGATTTCACTCCCGTAATTTTCTCATCACTCAGATGCAGCCACCTGTCTCTTCCCAAGATTCCCTTCCTTTGTCTCTTAAATAATAAGCCAGCATCCGCATGCGGAATGGGGAGAGGGAAATGACCACGGAGGAAGATGGAAGGTGCGAGAGTGGGGAGCAAGAAATGAAAAAAGAGGGGGAGCAGACAGGAGGCGGTCAGAGGGAAGAGAAGGAGGAGGGGGGACGGAAGACGGGGGTTGGGGGGTGGGGGGTGGGGGTGAGAATGGAGGGGAGTGAGCGAGAGAGTGAAAGAGAGAGTGCGTATGTGAAAGAGAGAGAGGGAGAGTGAGTGAGTGAAAGAGAGAGAGAGAGAGAAAGCAAAAAAATAAGGCGAGCAATAGAGAAAGGGAGGCATTATGAAAAAAAGGAGAGGTGACCTTTTTTTTTTCTCTTTCTCTCTACCCCCCACCCAACCAACCAACCAACCACCATCACCACCTCTTTCACCATTTGTTCATCTTGGTGGACTGGCCGACGGGGAAAGCAGCCATGTCTTGTGCAGGAGAAGAAGTGGCGGCCATTTTGTCGCCCCCTTCCCTCATTACGCCGCTTTGGATTTCATGCAGCAGCGCAGCACAGCTCAGCACCAGGATGCGCTGGTCACCTTGCCTTG
>CM059280.1:14572879-14592879 GCA_030347295.1 Setipinna tenuifilis | reverse complement strand
ACACACACACACACACACACACACACACCACTACACCACTACCTCCTCAGGACCACGCCTCCAAAACATACACTTCACCTCCCCTCAAACCTCAGCCTGTCACACCCCTCAACTGCCCCCCCCCCCCACCTTACTGCAGCCCCCAATCCCCAAGCATATACATAAACACACAGACAAAAAAACAGAACAGGATTTGAAAAGCAGCGTGACATTAAATACTAAATTTGACTAATACAGCCAGAGTTTGCCTTTATCCCCTCCTACACATACACACACCTCTACGTTTACCATATGTGTGTCTTAGGGGCTGAAGTTGGGGGCGGGCGGGCCGGGGGATGGACTTGGGGGGGCTGAACTGGGGAGGGGGACCAAGGGGGGGGGGGGGGTCACAAATTCAAGAGAGGAAGGTTTCCCCCCCTACATACATCAGTGACGGCTCGATAATAGGCTAAAACAACTAGCATGAGAGGAGGGATGGGAGAAGCGAAAGACGAAAGAGAGAGAGAGAAAGTGAGAGAGAAAAAGAGAGAAAGAGAGAGAGAGTGAATGAGAGTGGCAAGCATATTATAACTCATCCATGTGGATCCCCCCCTAGTAGATTGGGAGCATTGCCTTGTTGAAACTGTCTTCTAAACACTTAGGGAGAGAGCGAGACAGAGACAGAGCGAAGCATCCGGCACATCCGTGTGTCTGAGCCCCAGCACTTGAGCACGTGTGTATGTGTGTGTGAATGAGTGAGTGAGTGAGTGCATTTGTGCGCTGATGTGCATTCCTACATGTGTGTGTGTGTGTGTGTATTTCCTACATTGCATGCTATTCTTGCCAAGTTAAATAGACCATTGAGACGCTGTGTATCTCTCATTGTGTACCTGTATTTGTATGTATACATGTGCATGTGTGTGTGTCTGTGTGTGTGAGAGAGCTGTGTGTCGGCGCCTGTCTCCTGAGCCAGCCCAGCGATTGAGAAGAGCGTGCGAGCCTGTGTGCATGTGTGAGTGAGTGTGTGTGAAGGGGGGAGAGAAAGAGCGAGCGAGCGAGAGAGCAAGCGAGAGAGCGAGCAAGCAAGTGAGTGAGAACGGGGAGGGAGAGGGGCTGAGCAAGAGAGAGAGAGCAAGAGAGAGACAGATTGGGGGAGTAAGAGAGAGATAGAGCGAGAGAAAGAGAGAGAGAGAGAGGGAGAAAGAGAGAGAGGGAGAAAGAGGGGGGTATTATGCACCCTGGATGTTGCCTCGTGCTTTAAGCAGGCTGCCTTGTGAGCCCAGGTAGAGCACGCCGGCATCTAAATAAGGAGCTCGTTCGTTCAGCGTCCCCACCAGGACTGGAGGCTGGGCTGCCGGCAGGCAAGAGTGTGAAATCACACTAACACTCACAGTACAGTCAGCCCCAGCCTGTGCCTGAGACACGGCCGCCTCTCTCGCGCGCTAGCTAACACTCTCACTCTCTCACTCCACTCTCTCACTCACTCACTCACTCACTCACTCACTCGCACTCACTCACTTACTCTCACTCACTCCCACCCCTAGCCAGAGGAGAACCCGGAGACGAAGAAAAAGTGAGGATTGGAACGTCAGCTGGGGGAAAAAAAAGGAGAGGAGAGGAGAAAAAGACCAAAAAAAAGAGAGAGAAAAAGAGGGGAAGAAAGAAAGGAAAAGAAAAAGAGAAAGAAAGAAAGGTCAGTACATTCCTTCTCTCTGTCTTCTTGTTGCAAACTGAGTTTCTTCTCCCTCTACTACTACTACTACTACTTCTTCTTCTTCTTCTTCTTCTTCTACTTCTTCTTCTCTCTCTGACTCTCCCTCCCTCTGTCACTCTCTCTCCCTCCCTCTCTCCCCCCCCCCCCCTCTCTCTCCCTCTCTCACCCTCTCTCTCTCTCCCTCTCTCTCTCTCTGAGTGTTGTGGGTGAGTAGCTTAGGCTGGGACTGCTGCGTGTTGCTGGAGAAAGTATTGATTGTGTGCTGCAAGTTTGTGGGAAGTGTGCTCTCTTTTGATCCCGCCAGGTGGGAGCAGGTGGGAACAGTGGATGTGGGGGGGCTTAGGATGCCGCTAGAGAAGGCCAGCATATGACTTGTGTGTGTGTGTGTGTGTGTGTGTGTGTGTCCATGTGTGTGTGTGTCCATGAGGGTGTGTGTGTGTGTTCATGTGTGTTAATGTGTGCAGGAATTGCATGTGTCTGAATGAGCAGCAGGAGTGTTTGGGTGTCCGCACCTGTGTGCTGCATGTCAAGTTTACGTTTTTATGTGCACTGGGAATTGACTTTTTTTTGTTTTAAAAAAAAAGCACAGACTGAGATGATCAGGTCACTAAGGGGCATGTGTGTGTGGGGTGTGTGTAGGTGTGTGCAGCATGTCTGTGTGTTTTCTCTGTGTGTGTTTGTGAAGGGGGGGTGAGGTGATGTGTGGGTGTGTTTGCCTGTAAATTTAGGCAGTTTCAGCCAAGCTGTTTTGTCCATTGCCATTACTGAAGTGAATCTTAAAAACAGGAGTTGGTGGGGGATGTTGGGGTAAGCGTTTGGGGTGGTTGGGGGCGTAAGGGGGGATATGGGGGGGTTGTGCAGTTGGGGTTGGGGGGGTGTATGCCGGGAAAAAAAAATGTAACACCCCCAAATTTCTGTCCGCCGTATACCACCATCACCCCACTTCGCTCACAGTGTAGTCGCGGGGATGCAGGGCGCCTGACGGACAGCCGCACAACACACACAACACTTACAAACATGTGCAACACAGGTGCTGTCATCCGCTGACATATCACACACAGAGGGGGTCACTGCACCCATGACCTCCCAACACACAGACTCTCTGTGCCACATACACACTCACACACACATGCGTACTCTCCAAACACACTCTCATAGTCACATTTGCGAAACACACCTGACAATTTAAAAAGGTGGCGGCCATTTTTTACTACTTCGCTCCACAGTGAGCGTTTTCTTTTCCAATTTTTCTTTTTAAAGCAGTACAAAAATGAAGTAAATATTTCCGCTCACACCTAATGTAACACACAGCTTCATTTTTTGTCTTTTTAGCTTTGTTTGTGGTTACGACATTTTATGTCGGGCGTCCTTTTTTCTTACGATGCAGGACGTGGAAGTAATTCATGATTATTTGGGTGCTAGTGACTGGCTGGCGACAACGAACTTTTGTGCCGGGTAGCGAGAGAAGGGGGTTATGGCAGCAGCGTGGCTGTGGTCGAGTACCCCGTTCCTGGATCGAAGTGGGGGAAATGTCTGGTCCCGGGGTTTGTGTCAGCACTTAGACGCCAAAAGCCACACACGCAAAGGGGAACTAGGAAAGCCAGGACTACCAAATTGTCAGCAACACTAAAGACATCAACACAAAAATTTCAGCCATCCATCATGGCTGTCCGTCCATTTCTGTGGCGACAGTGATTTATTCCAGGACTGAAACCCATTTGAGTGGGAATGGGGAAATAAGCTGCAGCACCCTGTCCGGCTGGAGGACTACACACACACACACACACACACACACACACACACACACACACACACATACACACACACAAACACTCTCTCTCTCTCTCTCTCTCTGCCTCACTCACTCACACACACACACACACACACACACACACACACACACACACATACACTGAGCACATTACCATGAGCTCCAAGGCAGAAAAGCATATTTACACTCTCAGAAATGCAGCCTTTCCTCTATTACCTTTTCCCCCGTAAGAGAAACCAAAAAGGCAAAAAAAAAAATCACTCATATTTGTCACATGTCTATAAAAATAAGTGTCTTATTATAAATGTTTTGAATTAGTGCTCAGCGAATGAAAAGATATATTTCCTTAATCACACACACACACACACACACACACACAGACACACACACACACACACACACACACACACACACATACATATATACATACCAATATACACATACATACATATATACATACAAATACACACATACATACAAATACACACTCAATGTCACTCTATAATAAGGGGCAATCTGCATTTTTTTTTCCAGTGGGCTGCTGTTTGGTCACCTTAGTGTGTTGGTGCATGTGTGCCTTGCTTGGTATTTTGTCTGTGTGCTTTGTTGTATCTTTCTGTCCTTCCCTCTATCTTTCACTCTTTTTTCTAGCGCCCCCCTTCTTTACACTTCTCTCCTCTCTTTCTCAGCCTGTCTTCAATTGCAGGATTCTGGGGTTTTTTTCCCTTCACTCTCTCGCTGTCTCTCTTTCCCTCTCTCTATCTCTCTCTCTCTGCCTCTGTCTCTGTCTTTCTCTCTCTCTATCTCTGTCTCTCTGTCTTCCCCTCTCTCTCTCTCTCTCTCTCTCTCTCCCTCTCTCTCTCTCTCTCTCTCAGCTTCCCTGTCATTTTTTATATCTCTGATGATAACTCAGCTCCCATACTGTGCAGGCAGATTTATCAGAGCGAGCACAGCAACTCCCCCCATCCCCATCCCATTGTCCCCCCCACCAACACCACCCCCCATCAACCCCCCTCTTACTGCCCCCCCCCTGCCTTCCACCCCTCTCCCCTCCCTGGAGCCCCCAGCCCCTAAGCCCTCTACCCTGGATCTCTCCCCTGTGTTTGTGTTTTTATGTGCAGTCTAGAGATGCCTGTTCATCAGCGGGGAGATTTCCTCTTTGTGCGTTACCCCCCCACCGCCCCTCCACACACACACACCCTCCACCGCCCCCCACCCTCTCACAACCCCTCCGTTCCCCCGTCACCATCCCTGCATGATTTCCTCCTTTCCTCTTCTCTTCTCTTCTCCTCTCTCCTCTCTTCTCCCCCCTTTTTTTAGTCTTCTGCTCAAAATGTGATTTGTATTGTTTATTTGATTTGTATGTTTGTGTGTACATCAATATGGGTTTGTTTGTGTGAGTATATTGTTGGGGAAACAGGGAGGTGCATGTGTACGTCTTTTATTTATTTTATTTTTATTTTTTTGAAATGTGTATGTGTGTGTATTAGTGTGTGTGTATTAGTGTATGTGTGTATTAGTGTGTGTGTGTGTAAGTGTGTGTCTGTGATTTATGTAGATGTGTGTGCTAAGATGCTCTTAATGTGTTTGGCCTTGCTGCTATCTCTGTCTCTGATCTGATGCCTGGGCTGCTCGCGTCTGGATGGGCGGCTGTGTTTCTGCAGGGGATTGGGCTCAGCAAGATGTGTAGGCCATCACTAAAGCCTGCACACACACACACACACACACACACACACACACACACACACACACACACACACACATTAAATAAAATAGGCTGCAATATGGAAGTTGAAAATGCACTAGTCCACCTGTCTTCCATGTTGCAGAGAAAAAGATGAATTTGATATAATCTATACATGTACAAGACTGAAATTACCATATGATTTTTTAGTGCAGAAAACGAAATTTAACTCCGCTCTGATTGCACTTTTAATATCTGCATTGAAATTGCTTTGTGTAAAAGGATGTTACGTATGTTATTTTAAATATATGCATTACATTTCAAGTAGACTGCAGATGCTTGAAAACTGGTGGGTTTTTTTTATATATAAAGGGACTTCAGTATATGTATATATATATATAAGTATGTGCATATGCGTACTTATGCGTGTGTGTGTGTGTGTCTTTTTTTTGCTGACATTATTGTGGTTTTCGCGTGACAAATTTTGTTGCTTGAAATGTTTTGATGATTTGACTGGGACGTTTTTGCCCTCTGTGGCTGGCAGATTTAAGGCTGTGCATCTGTGTTGGCTGTCCTTACACTGTGTGTAATTGAATGGGATGAGATGCCTGCTGGAGTTGACAGACAGTCTGGCCCAGAGCAAAGGGGGCTCCCCATCCCCATCCCCATCCTCTCTCTCCTGTGTGATGCTGTAAATACAGAGGTTTGGGCACTGCTCCGATAACATGGCAAACTGGGCTTCTCTCTGGAAATCCAGGATTAATGCCAGCTTTAAAAGCTTAACATGGGCAGCCATTCATACGTGCATAGGATTGCCCAGGCTACCTCAGTCGGCACCCCCCCCCCACCCCCCACCCCCGTTATCGGCCCAGCACAAGTCGACAAGGCCGGGAGTCTCTGGAGAAACTAAGTGTTTCACTTAAGCGTCGTCCGCGCTCCCCCATGATGCACCAGTGGCCAGTGAGCGCGCTCGGTTGTGCTTGGTGGACTGAAAGTGGTGGGGTGGGGGTGGGGGGCGGTTGGGGGCAAAAGGGGTTGGGGCGCTAGGGTCCAACTGGCCCAGCCCTCTCCACTCTGGTCTTACATTAAAAACAATAGTCCAGTCTGTGTACCACAGGAGAGAGGATGGGAGAAACAGCAGACAGAGCACAGCAGCCTGCCTCCTATAGGAGTTTGCCATTTATTTGTAGGCCTGCTGCATCCAGTGGAGTTTGGGAGTTTTTTTTTGTTTCCAGAGGAGATTACTAAAAGAAAGATGACTATAAATTGACTATGCGGATTCTTGTCAATGTATTCAGATTTAGTTCGAAAATTATGGAATGATTGTGTGGATTTTTGAAGACTTGTAGCAATATTAGTTCATTATATTATGCATCCTTAGTGTGAAGCTGCTAAGGCTAATATTAGATCATTTGGATGCAACATTTTTAAACAAGCTAATAACTGCTTCTGCCTTTTTTATTTTAAGAGTGTTAATTTATTAGCATTTTTTTGTTTTTATATTTGTAGTGCAAATGCTAATTTGAATGCACTTTGTTTGATGCGTTTAAAATTATGAATTGTAATTAATTAAATCTGAAGCAAAAAAAGAATAGAGATCTGAGTAATTGTTTCACCTAGTCAAGAATGGTAGACTGAAATTATTTTTTATGAACAAATTAATTGCTCTGTTGCCAATTAATTATTCACTCTGGCACAATATTGGATTTAAAAAGACAAGTGCAATTTAAAAATGATCATATTTGTATTTAATGTATCTTTAATATTGCTTTAGAAAAACACCTTTTCTGAATACATTAGGCAAATATGTAAATTATCGATATTGTTTACAGGTAATCAGGTGATTTTTGTTTATTTTAGTCTGAGTTAAAGCATGAAGTATGTAAATACTAAGAATCCCATCCCTCTCCTTTTTATTTGTTTGTTTTTTAAGCACACCTCAAAACACTGCCCTTTCTAGAATCATCCACACTGATCCTTTCCTGTCACCCAGTCGTTTTGACACAGTCTTTTTGTAGAAGAGAGGATTTTTTTCCTGCCATAACATTGCTGCTATTTTGTGAATGGTAGTATTGATACCTGATACGGAATTTGTGGCTAAGTGGCTGTCTGCCCCTCTCCTGTAAGAATGCTTTTGGGTATTTGGCCGTTCGGAAATTGTTGTGCATTTACAATATCGATACAAATCTTGCTATGGCAAGATGCTATTTTCCCCACTGCCACAAACTTGTATTTATCCAAGACACCCCCCACCCCTCTCTCTTTTTTTTCCTCCGCTGCTGGGTTGTAGGTAGGTTTGTATTGGACAGCTTACGTCCTGCATGCTGCTCACGCTGCTCAGTCTCCTATTGGCTCTGGGAGGTGAGTGACACCTGCTTCACCACTGAGCCAGCCTGCGGGGCTCTGACAGGGCACTCGCACGGCTCCTATTGGTCGGTCACTGGCCCATGTGTGTTTGTATGTGTGCCTGTGCGTGTGTGGATATGTCGGTTTATGTGTGTGTGTGTGTGTGTCGGTGTGTGTGTGTGTGAGTGAGTGAGAGATAGATAGAGAGAGAATGTGTGTAGCAGCACCGGCACAGAAAAACCACCTCTGCCGCCGTTTGAGTGGCTTGTCTGTTCCCTCTGTTGATAGACAGCTTTGGGTTACCGGGTTTCTGATTCCCAACCAAAACAAAAGGAGGGAGAAAGACAGAAAAAAAGAGGTGACAGGGAGAGAGAGAGAGAGAGAGAGAGAGGGGAAGAAAGAATGAGTCTGCATGCAGGTATGTTAGACACAGTGGGGACAGTGAAAGAGAGAGAGACAGACAGAGAGAGAGGCAGAGAGACAGAGAAAGAGAGAGACAGGGAGGAAGAAAGAAAGAGTCAGGTTGGGAGATGTAGGGATGTTTGTTCTCTGAGGACAGCGCGCTGAAGCACGGGCGGCACTAAGCCTGAGCTGTGTAAGGCGCTGTGCGCAGCCTGATGATGAAAAGAGGAAAGTTGACATCTCCCAGGGATTAATTGAATTACACGGCCGCCCCTGATTTATGCATCTCCGCCTGACATCCCCCTTGCATTATTTGTGTCTCCTTATATTTTTCTTCCTATCCTCCCTCTCGCTGTCTCCTGCTTCTCTCTCCCTCTTTCTCTCTCTCTCTGAGTATCTCTCCATCTCCTCCTCCTCCTCTCCTTCTCCTCTTCCTCCTCCCCGTCCTCCTTATTAGGCAGATCTGTAGTGTCCATCTGAAGGGGAGTAGTGAGTAGTAATCATGCAGGCTGTTTAGTGGGGATGTGTCCAGCGGTTAAAACGCGTGCGGTGCGCTGCGGTCATCACTCCGCCTCTCCGCCTACGTTCCATCATGGCGGCGCCCGTCGCGTGATTCGCCTGCCCGCCCGCCTGCCCGCCTGCCCGCCTGCCTGCCCGCCTCCTTCCGTCCTGCTCATTTTCGGAGGAACTTTGACACTTCCCCTGTCTAAAGCACTGGGCACGAGGGGGGGGCGTGGAGGGTGGGGGGTTGGGGGTCGTGATGGCTCAGACACCCTTAGGGGTTGTTTGTGTGTGTGTGTGTGTGTGTGTGTGTGTGTGTGTGTGTGATTGTGCGTGTGTGTGTGATTGTGTGCCACTGACAAGCATACAGGGTGGTGGTGGGGGGGTGTAGCGGTTGTAATAGTTTATTCTGTGGTTTCTGTGTGCCGTCCGAAAAACAGTTGTGCATCATGCAATACAACAGGGAAGATCATTCGAGGGCTATCTCTGCGGTGACACTTTTGAAAATGGAACATGTCTGTTTCAGCCAGAAGTGATTGCTTTTTTTTCTTTCATTTTCCAGATTGCTAACACTCAGTCGCAGTCTTTGATTTGATGCTGCTATTTGTGAGATGATTTTTTTTGTGTGCGTGTGTGTGTGTGAGTGTGCCTGTATTTGTGTTGCATCGAAGTATGGTTTGGTGTTCAGACTGTGCGTGTGTGAGATGTGTATGAAAAGCCGGATTGTACCAGAGGAAAGGGACGGATGTTTTTTTGTGGTTACAATGGTTCCATTTTGCCCATCCTGCAATCAGGATGCAGGAAAAGGCGGCTTTATGCCTCAAACACATCACCACCACCACCACCACCCCCTCTTCACACACACACACACACACACACACACACACACACACACACACACACACACACATACACACACTCATTTCCCCTCTCCCCTCCCCAACAGTGCTGGAATATAATCCACTGTCTTCTGACCTTCACGTCATGCCGCGCTGCAGTCATTTCAATTCACTGGCCACTATGAGCATGAAATGTCCTCCAGTCCATTTCCCTCTCTCAGCATGGCCTCCCTCTCCTCTCCTCTCCTCTCCTCTCCTCTCCTCCGCCTCCCCTCCCTCCTCTCACACCAGGGCGACTGCACACGCGCATAGACCGGGGGACGCTTCTCGTTCACTGCGTTTACACAGACAAAAGAGAAGGGAATAGGGTGTGTGTGTGTGTGTGTGTGTGTGTGTTGGGGTGGGGGTATGGGGGGGGGGGGGGCGGGGTTTGAAGTGAAAAGCCCCCCAAAAACTAGTCGAATGAGGAACATGTACTCCAAAAAAAATGACACTGCAGGACCCTATTGTTTCTTGTCTCATTGTGTTGCAGTGGAGAATGACTGTGGCTCAACCACAGTTTAAATGTATGCTTTTTTCTGCCAAACAAGGCTCTATAGTTTCATGTGGGGAGGAAGCATTGTTATGCCACTGTTAAGGGCAGCCCACAGGGAGAGGACAGCATCCAGAGGTCCTGGTGGTTTTTTTTTTTTTTGGTTTTTTTTTGTTTGTGTGTTTTTTTTTTAAAAAGGCCTTGATTACCTCCTTTGAGGTCATCAAAATAGTGCACTTGTGTTGCCGGCTGCAAGTTTGGAACTTGCTCTCTCATTGCACTGCATCTGGACATTGTCTCTCTAGTCGTCTGTACACACATAGTACAAACGCACCACGTCAAAATCACAGTCAGGCATCTTTACTGTCGTTATACAAAAGTAGAATGAAATTGTATGATATCCCTTTTAGTGTAGAAGTCTTTTTATTGTCACTATACAAATACAGCAAGATATCGTTAGGGGCAAGCCAAAACAGTAGACAAGTAGATAAAAACCGTTAAATAGAATAAAGATGATAAAAATGTACAACAAATATATACAAGCAGCAAAAGTGCAAAGAAGAGCATAAAGTAAAGAAGTATTAAGAGGGAACCAAAGAAAAAGGAAGGCGGCTAGCCATCATCTGATTATTAAAAATCTGTCCCCGCTGGAGTGGCTTGGCTGGGCTGGGCAGACTGGCTTGATGCGAGCTATGGCTGTTGTCACGGTCAGGGTGTCCCTGGGGACAGCTCCTGTGTCACAGAGGCCACACAGGGGCTCAAAGAGCTTGGCATTTGTGAGACGCCTCTAAATGAATTCACTGAAAAATGTGTTTTCAGATATATATTTTTTTCTTCTTCTTTTTCTTTTCTTCACACCTCAATTGCCCACGCTCACTTCTTCTAAGGATTGGTGGATCATGGCACATGTCATTCAGTTGGAAATTACAGATAACTACATCTTTTCCAGTTTGTATAACTGATGGCTGCGGCTGCTGTGCTGTACTTCATAATTAAGGCTTTTTAAAATTAGGTTCTTGATACATGCAGTGTGCAGGAAAGGAATATTTCACTAGGAGTCTTTACTCTTAAGTGTGTGTGTGTGTGTGTGTGTGTATGTGTGTGTGTGTGTGCGCATGTGTGTGTATGTCAGTATGAAAGAGTAGTTTAGACAGAGGAGTAGTTGAGGGAGACACAGAGTGGGTTAAAGGAAGATTTTGAAGAAATCATCATGTCTGTTCTTGAAAGGTGAACATTTTCTTCGCACTGCATTCACTTTAGCTTCTGAGCTACCCACAAAAATGTACAAACACCCAATCCTGGACACACATTACTCCCGCCAACCCCCCCTACACCTTCCCCTTGAGGAACTAAAGAGCCTGTAAAACATAAACCCGACAACCGCAGGCTGACAGCAAAGCCTCAACGACCCGCAGTCAAGCCTTGGAGGTGTGAGGAGCATCCACTCCCTCACTCACTCACTCACTCACTCACTCACTCACTCACTCGTTCATTCGTTCGTTCGTTCGTACATTCTTTCACTCGCTCACTGGCTGCACTGCACCACTGCTTCCCCTGGTTTGTCATGCTCCCTAAATCTGCGAGTGCGAGTGTGGCTCGCTAAGCACTGCGGAGGGGCCTGCCCAGAATGCTTCAGCCCCGTCGTGATTAATGACAGCGGCTGATCTGAGGCCTGTGAGCGCTGATATAAAGTCACCAGCGCTCACATCATCCCCGCGTTTGAACTCAGGCCTACCACTTAGGGGGCTTTTTTGGTTAGCTATTTTTTGCTCTTTCTTTTTTTCTTCGCTCTCTCTTTACTTTTTTTTCTTTTTCTTGCTTTCTTTTTTCTCTCTCACTTTATGCATTGCATAGTTTTTCCCTTTCTTTCCTTTCTTTATTTCTATACTTCTTTCTTTCTTCCTGTCTTTCTTTTTTTTCAACTCGGTAACCCCTGGATGCATGTGCACTCGCTCGCCATGCAGCTTTGCTTGTTGATTTGTTTTTTTTTTTCTTTCTTTCTTGTTGTTATACCCCCTAATCTCCTCCCACGCCAGGTTTAGACTAATGCTGTGATTTTTAGTGACTCATCCACGTGCATCATCAGTGTTTCTCTCTCTGCTTACGCTGCTTGGCATTACAGAAACCCTCTTTCTGCAGCAGCAGCCTGTGCCATTATTGCTGTTGTTTTCGTTGTACGAGTGCACTGTCACACAGTCAGGATGCATTAAAAAACACAAGACTCAGAGCATCTGGAACTCCCCGGTTTGGCTTGTCACCTAACAAACTCTGCTCCTTGCCAGCTGCCAGCTGGTGTGATTTTTTTTTACCTTTTTTTTGGATGGGGCTGTGGTGATGCTCACTGGGATCACCTCCGCATTGGATGGCCTTGGGAGTCAAGAAGGTGTATGATGGCATGCCCCCTCCCATCCCCCAACCACCCCAGGCCCTCTGGCAGAAAGTCCACCTATCTCCATCCCCATCATCGTGAGATGGTGCCCTGCTCAGAGGGTCCTGGCATATGTGTGCTCCTACACTGTCCCCCCACATTTTACCAGAAGCTCACATCAGTATGGCTGGAGCTTTGGTAACCATGAATGGAGGATTTATTTATTATTTTCTTTTAGAGAAGTGGACCTCTTGAGATGTGGCTAGGCTTAAAAAAATTGGTAAGAGGCTATTGACTGTAACTAGTAGAGATGGAAAATGAATTGTGGGTGAGCAAGTGTGTGTGCTGCAGTGTCTGTGTGTGTGTGCTGCTGTATGTGTGTGTGTCTGCACAGCATGGCGAGGGCCTTGTGGATCCTGTGAGGGGCAGTCTGTCCCTGGCTATTCATTCTCGGCCAGCCCCCCGTCTAATTAATGTGAACCGCACTCATATACGTTATTGCACAGGGACCCTGTCAGTCATTAATCATATGACCTTCCCTGGCGCGCTTAATGACCTTGGAGGGGCAGATCAGCTGGAGATGGCTGAAGCTGCGGAATTAAATTGTTTCGGGAAGTGGCGACGGTCACACCAGGCAATTTATATGGCCACCTCGCCTGGGTCTCCCTCCACCAGGTTCCCCCGGCCGCTGATCGTACCAGGAAGTAGGATGCAGGGCCAGGAAACAGCGGAATGGGGCTTATCATTTGCATGGCTCCTGGTTCACTCTGGAATATTCTTCTGAATCCTCGTCTCCGGAATCAGTCTGGTGAATCATGAACTGTTCTGGTGTATAGTTTTAGCCGCGATTGATTCAGAATTGTCTCTGTGAATTATCTTTGTGAATACTTTATGAAGTTTTATGAGTTGAGCGCTGTTTGAAACATCTTTATGAATCATTCCCCATGAATTGCCTCTTAATCTCCAGAATCTGCTTTTCTACAATAACTCTGCCGAGTCTGCCGAGCTTTTTCCCTCCCTTATTTTTCTCAAAGTGAATATTTTTATGACAACATTCTGGGGGGGGCGAGGGGCTAAAATAAATTCGGCATGTAATAGTAGTGCCTGATGCAGAGAAGGAGAGTCCACTTGCAGTCAAAGAAAACTGACACAAAAAAAACAAATCCCTCTCCTGTTGTTCTAGAGTATTTTCCACTAGATTCGCTGCGGTCCCTGTATTTTTAGCCGGTTCCTTTGTGAGCGTCTTCGGGGCCCCCAGTTTTTTCATTACCGGATAATTACCGAAAGCGATTATAATCCTGACTCCATAGGTGTGCAAAGTTTAAATAAAAATGGTGTCACGGCAGCCGTCTTCCATGTGGCAATCGTAGCATTAAAATGTTGGCTTTCTTCTCAGTGACATTAAAATGGAGGGATTTTGTTTATCCCTGCCTTTGTTTATTTAACATTTTGCTCAGCGGGGGGAGTTTCAGATAGCTTGTTTTCAAGGCAGTCCCTGCAGACAGCAGAGCAAACACTCCACAGTTTCATCAAACAGAACAACGCTCAACTTTCCCCCTCAGCCCCACACAGGGAAATATGGCAAAGCTGCACACCAGAATGGAATATGATTGAAAATGATTGTCATAATTTTTTGGAGTCAGGCACAATATGTATACGATGGAGTTTTTTTTTTTCACCTCATGTCCTTGTCTCTTTCTTTCTTCCTCCCTTTCTCTCCTCTCTCTCTCCCTCTCTCTCTCTCTCTCTCTCTCTCACTCTGTCACTATCTGTCTCTCTTTGTTATTTGTGACTCATGCACATAAGTGCACTTCTTCCCCTCCAAAAAAAAAAGAAAATGAAAAGCAAAAAAAAAGAAAAACATTTGAAAGCGTTTCATTCTTCTTTGGCAAAGTTTTGTGGATATTGTGTCATTAATGAAATCACTGACGTGTGAAGGGATTGTAGATTCTCTCTCTTTAAGATGGCAACAGCCAGCCGGGCATATAAAAATGCTAAAATAAAAGATGGGAGGCGGTGTGGGGGGGACCGATAGAGAAAGATAGAGAGAGAGAGAGAGAGAGAGAGAGAGAGAAGAGAGGGGGGGGGTAGCGAGAGAAAGAGAGAAAGGGAAAAGGAAAAGGGGTTGAATCTTGGGAATGTGAGTATGTGAGTTCACTGCTGTATAAAATGAGATTGGGCTCAGTCTTGCGCCTCGTTAGGAGCACAGGAGGTCTGCTGGACGGCTCCCTTCTGCAGGCTGCTTATCCTGTGCAGGAAACCAGGGACTGGGCTTGCTCAGATATTTTGTTCCAGGAGGACTAACCTACCCACCCTCCTTAAGATCCCTTGAGAACTGACTTACAACTTCCACAAGTCAGTTCCTTTGTATTTAGAAAATAGGAAGTGAGCATGTACCTCCACACACAAAAAAAGTGCAGAAAGTACCTTCATTACTAATACATGTGGAAGTTGTGATGTATTATTCCAAAGGTAACCAAGCTTTTTTTTCCCTTTCACTTTCAAAATTTGCACCTTCACCCATCAAAACCTCCCAAATCCAGTCAGTGCAGGTTAGAGAGCATTATCTATCACTGTTACAGGAACAACAGTGGGGTGGGCGAGTAATGAATGTTGCTTTTCTAAAGTCGAGGCTGTTTATTTCAGCTCAAGGTCAAGTAGACCATCTGTGGAAATGCCTCTGGTTCAGTGTCAATATGAAAATGGCGTTGGCTGGGGCCACTCGTGTCTGTAAGTGGACACTGAGACAAGAGTCTCTGAGATTTTGGCCCTCATTAAATTAGAATGTGTTGTTGCAGGCTCTTGGATACAACACATATGAAATACAGTATGTATATGAAATCTGTTGGTTCTTTTTTTACTTTTCTAATCCAACCTGTCTCCTTTGCTCTCTTTTTCTTTCCCTTTCTTCCAATCTTTTTTTTCTATTATTCTTACTTTCTGTCCCTTCTCATCCTTCTGTGTTTTGTCTTTCTCTCTCCCTCTGTCTCTCTCTCCATCTCTCTCTTTCTCTCTCTTTCTTTCTCCCTTTCTCTCTGGAGCTGGCTTGATTAATATTTTCGGTTGTTCTGTAACCATGGCAATGAGGTGAGCACATATGATACTTAATTGAATCTTTCCAGTGCCTTTGTGCATCTCCTGCACCCGAACAATAAAAAATCTTCCACTGATGACTCCTACCCCCTGTGCTCTACCTCCTCCTCCTCCTCCTCTTCCTGTTCCCTCAATCTTTTCTTCCCTTGCACTTCACATATTTTTATGCATTTTTTAAATTTCTTTTTCACATTTTTTTGTCCTCGGCCCGCTTCACCATTCACAGAGTCCTTCAGTATCTCCGTCCATAGATCTGTCTGGTCAAAAAAGTCTTTACCTGACTCTTCCTCATCATGTTGGCTATTTTCTTGTATTCAGCCCATGATTTTTGTCTCTGTCTGTCTGGGACTGCTGATGAACTCTGTCTTTTGTTCACTCTTGGCTTTTAGCAGTGCTATTACTGTGCTTTGTGTTTTACCTCCCATCTCTCCCCCCATTGTTTTGCCTTTTAACATGGTACATCTGAAATGGACGGTTAAAAGGTCATTCCTGATTTTCTGTTGTGTTTTTCAGTTTTGGTTTTTGTTGGTTTTTTTGTTTTGTTTGGGTTTTGTTGGGGTTTTGTCCTTCACTCTCCAATTTCTGAGTCTTCCTATACTGCCTACATTTTTTTACTCTCTCTCTCTCTCAACACCTCTCACCCCTTTCCTGTTGCATGTATCCTTAAATCAATCTTCAGCATAACCCCACTAGATCTGAACACTTACAATGCCTCTGTAGATGGAGAAAGATGGTGAGAGTAGAATCTCAACTTGTGGGACTCCAGTGTTCTACAGAAGGAGCCTCGGACCAAAGGGTCAATGCCAGGCAATCTTGCTGCAAGGGTAAACAGGCTCAGTCCACTGGTGGGAGAGGCCTGTCCGTAAATGCACTAGGAATCTGAGGGCTGACCACGTGCATACCCACACTCACAAAACACAAAGCACAAAGCACACATTCATAAATACACATAAATACCCACTCCACACGACTGCTAAAACAACTGGGCAAACACACACACACAACTAAAGCTTCTCCACCTGTTTATTGGAGGTCCATATTGTAGGTCTATAAATTTGAATGTCTTCTTTTACAGCAAAAATGGATAATCAATGATAACGACTTCATGTCAAACAAAAGAACACGCTGGGAGAGAGAAAGTTTGTCGCAGGGATTTCATGTGTTTTATGCGTTTTTTTACATTGCATTTTATGTGAAGTGCTTGTTACATGTTTCTTTGTTCCGCAGCCCTACACAGTCAATGACAGCATATCACCTGTATGAGTTATTCAGACAGCAAATTCTTTTATTTCTTTTTATTTATTTTGTGTATTATTATTATTTTTTTGTGGTAAAACTTTTCCCCATCACATAGCATTTGTTGAGCAGGTGTCTTCGTCGTGCCCACTATTTGTCGAAAAACGGTAAGAAGGGGGTGCCCAGTTGAGCTCAGAAATGTCGCAGAAAATAGAAATGGGGTGAAGAGAAAGAAAATAAACATCAGATTTGACATATGCACTATAAAATAACCATTAGCAGTTAGCTCCAATCTGAAGTGACAGTCTATCAATAATGTCAGAGGGAAAATGGGACAGGTTTGTTGCTGCCTTTAAATCATGGGGGACTCCATGCAGCTGAGACGCAGGCAGGTATAGGAAATGCATTAAGGCTTCATGTTGATGGCAGTGGCATGAGTGGTGGAGAGTGGAGTGCAGGGACACCCCAGGGTGTGTGTGTCTGTGTGAGTGCATGTGTGTGTGCGTGTTAGAGAGAGAGTGCGTGTGTGTGTTTGTGTATGTGTTATAGAGAGAGAGAGTGTGTGTGTGTGTGCATGTGTGTTAGTGGGTTAGCGAGAGAGTGTGCCTGTGTGTGTACATGCAGGTGTGTGTATATGTGCGTGTGTGTGTGTGTGTGTGTACTCACAGATGCTGACACATGCGCTCTTAACCTCAGCCCTCCATCCTGGCAGTCTCGTTCTCCCTCTCTCTCTCTCTCTCTCTCTCTCTCTCTCTCTCTCTCCCTCCCTCTCTCTCTCTCTCTCATTCTCTGAGTCCTGATGCTGCAGTCAGCCATCACACGTTTCCAGAGTGGTTAATAGTCCTCCTGGCGCGTGGGGAAGGGGATGGGGATGGGGATGGGGATGGGGACGGGTGGTTTGGGGAGGTGGGGCTGGGGGTATGGATGGTCGGACTAGGCCACTCTGTCTGTCTCAGGGAAAGCCATTAGCACGTGGACATGGGCTTGATGAGGCAATATTACAGCCATTCGTTTGAGAATGCCGTAATTTGCCTACTTTTGAAATTCATTTATTTTGAATTAGGTTTGATTAATTGGCTAACAAATTACAATGGAGTCCTCATAAATCCATGTACAACAGCCACATGCGAGGCTATTTTGCAATTTAAAACCCTTCAAATATGTATTTTTAATGTCCAAAAAATGTTGAGAGTTTAATATTACTAAAGATTTTCTTCCACATATTTCATGTTGTATGGAGGATATAACCTCAAAATGTTAAACCCTATTTGATAAAGTATCTTTTAAAAAAATCTGAGGGGGAAAGAAGTTCAGGGCTTTTTTGCATACATAAATATGCCCTGTCAAGGTCTGTGGATTAGTGTGTGTTTATTTAGAGTGACAGAAGTAACTAATCCTGACATTACACCCCCCTCACGCCCCTCAGCGAGGGTGGGCCCCTCCTCCGCACACAAACATACGCTCGCACACGTGCTGTCATCCCCAAACAGACCCATCCTCACCCCCCATCTCCACACCCCACCAACCACCCCTCACCACCCCCCTACCCCCTTCCCATCTGCCTCCTGGCCTCCACTTGCCCCCCTACCCCACCCTCATAGCCCCCCCCCCCCCCATCCCCCTCTCCAGGGGAACATTAGCATAAAATTAGCCTAGGCCTTGCATGTGAATGGCCCTCATTCATGAATGGCTCCAGACGAGTTGCCTGGCAGGGCTGAAAGGGCCGCCGCTCCCCTTTCTCTCTCTCCCCGTGGCACGTGCCTTATCTCCCCCTCTCCGCCTGCTTTCTTTCTTTCTTTCTTTTTTTTTTTTTTTTGGTAAGTGGCACTGGCTGGCTGGCAGACTGTGAGAGAAAGTGAGAGGGAGACCACCCCCCCGCACACCCCAAACTCATTCACTCATTCTCATTCTCATTCTCTCTCTCTCTCTCTCTCTCTCTCTCTCTCTCTCTCTCTCTTGCTCTCTTTTGCTGTGCCCCTCAGAGTTCATGGTTGGTGGTTGGTGGCTGCTGTGGCGGTTGCTGCTTGCTGCTTTGCGTAACAGGCGCGAGTGTGGCGGCAACAAGTGGTGTGCACATTACCATGCTTGCCAGCCAGCCAGTGAGTGAGTGAGTGAGCCAGCCCAACACTTGGCAGCCAGCCTGCCTGCCTCCCTGCCTGCCTGCCTGCCTGCCTGGCTGTCTGCACACCCCCTCACACAGATAAAGAGCTGATTGTGCCAGGGGACTGCGCTAGAGGGAGGAGGGGAAGGAGGAGGGGACTGGGTGGGGGTTGATTTACATAGTGCCGCCGAGGCGACACCCCACATATGCAAAGCAGCAGAGGAGCAATTAGGGCTCGTTAGTGCTTTTGTTTAGTGAGGCGGAGAGGGCCGGCGAAGGGAGGGGTTGGGGTGTTGGTGGGTGGGGGGGTTGGTTGGGGGGCGGCTGCCACCCCACTTGCTGCGTGCCTCCACAGGGACAGAATGTGTTGGAATGCCACTGCAACCCCCACCACCACTGCCACCACCCCCACTGCCACCACAACTGCCACCCCCACTGCCACCACCGCCGCACGAGCGCACCACATGCCATAGAACACATAAACACACACACCCCCCCTCCTCCTGCTCCCAAACACCCTCCCACACACACACACTCACACACACCACCACCACCACCAAACCACCAGCAAACACAGACACACCTCCTCTGTATGCCAAGCTGCCACGTGCACATGAGGGCGAGTGTGGACTGCTCTGTGTACTTGCTATGAGCAGGCTAGCGGCATGTGCCAATGTGTGTGTGTGTGTGTGTGTGTGTGTGTGTGTGAGTGTGTGTGTGTGCCAGTGCCCTACGCCATGCCCCACGTTATCTGCCCCACACAAGACTTTGCTCTTGTAGTTAGTATCTAACCATATCTACGTGACCTTCACCAAACAACTTTAGATGTTGACACATCCAGTAGTAAATCAATGGGCCTGTGTGTTTTGGTGCTGTAAAAATCAGTTGTTTGCTCGAGTAAATATTCTTCAAGGATATGTAGAATTGTGTGTGTGTGTGTGTGTGTGTGTGTGTGTGTGTGTGTCTGTGCGTGTTTTAGCAGCCTAATACCATAAGAGAGGCATTCAGTTTTTTTATGCCATTGTAAATTTGACATTGGTAGGCCAATAATGCGATAAGTGTGTTACAGTATGTAGAAGTGTTTTGTGCACAATTGATAAACCCCCTTCACTAGATAAGAATAAAAATGTTGTTCTGCGATGATGTGCTGTTGTAAAAGAAAACTTTGCTGGGTGCTTATGGAGAGAATATCTTTGGCCCTCAAAGCCTGTTTAACACTGAAACATAACATCTGCTTCTGGAATCTGCCAATACACCGTGACTGCAGCTGTTAAGAAGGACGTGATTCGGGCATGTTCAAACACCAGCCATAGCATATGGCAACCACTTCGAACAAACCCTCTATAGGTCACCTGTAAGGTGTTATATTTCTGCCCAACACTTTTTTTTTAAGGTGACTGTCGGACACTCACAACCATGAGGGGCCATGCTAGC
>CM059280.1:14532879-14555379 GCA_030347295.1 Setipinna tenuifilis | reverse complement strand
GAGTAGTGGGCCTACTACAACTGGTACTGCTACTACTAACATTACTACTACTACTACTGCTGCTGCTGCTGCTGCTGCTGCTAACATTACTACTACTACTGCTAACATTACTACTACTGCTAACATTACTACTACCAATACTACTACTACTGCTAACATTACGACTACCACTACTACTACTACTACTACTACTACTACTACTACTGCTACTACTACTTCTACTAGCACTGTTCAATTTGTAGTGAGATTCTTCATATTGCTGACCTAAGGGGGACAGTCTGACCTAAAATGATAAATCTCAGCATCCTTTTGTGTCCCGATATTCCATAATCAAAATGGGCCTACAGTTCATAAAACCTTGGGATGCTTTATAAATATTCATTTCATCATACTGTATTGAAGCAATGTCTGTAGTATATTGGCAATAATACTATAAGTACCTCTTAAAACACGATATTAGTTTACAATCCTTTTTTCGAGATTAGGAAGAAGCAGGCATGCATTTTTCATGTGTATAAATTTATATGTAAGGGCCGTAAAGTGAATGACGTCTTGCATTAGCTTAATGGCATTGTTGCAACACATTATGTCAGAATCCCGGAATACAATGCCTCAGGTATTCCAGGCTGCAGTGGTCCAATTGCTTGTCTTTCTCTTTGGCTCCCTCCTCCCCTTTCCTATATACACACACACACACACACACACACACACACACACACACACACACACACACACGTACACTCACGTACACTCTCCCTCTATCCAGCTCTCTCTCTCCCTCTCTCTCTCTCTGCATTCATTTTTCCTTTGTCTTTCCCCCCTCTTGCTCACCCATATTTCTCCCTCCCTTCCCCACGCCATCTTGGCCTCTCTCTCTCTCTCTCATTCTCTCTCTCTCTTTCTTCTTCTTCACCCTCACTCCCTCCCCCCTGCTTCTCTCTCTCCTTCCCTTTCTCCTTCTCACCCCCCTCCTCCCTCCTCGCCTCCCTCCCCCACCCCCCACCACATCATCCTACCCTACCCCACCTCACCATCATTTTAATAGTGGACCTCAGCACGGTTGCCATGTCGACCAGCCAGCATATCACTATGGCAACCGGTCTGCGCGCGGCGAGCCTGCTGATTAGGTGGAGATGTCTGGTGTAGCCCGGCCAACGAAGAGATGCAGGGGTGGGGGTGGGGGGGTGAAGGGGGGGTGGGGGATTGTTGAGGGAGGTGGGGGTGCAGTCGATCAGGGGTACAATATGTGTCTGGACACTGTGTGTGTGTGTTGTGTGTGTGTGTATGTATGTGTGTGTGTGTGTATGTGTGTGTATGTGTGTGTGTGTATGTGTATGTCCATGTGTGTGCGTGTGCGCGTGTGTACGTGTGTGTGTGAGTGAGTTTATGCAGGATGTTAAAATCCTTTCGATTCCCTATGACATTTTTACCAGCTCAGAGTGCTATCAGATACAGTGGAGTGTTACACGCCAGGTCACCTCATTCACTCACTCGCACACTGCCTCACACACACACACACACGCACACACACACATGTACACACACACACACACACTCCCTGCCTGCATGTGCAGTAAACCAAAACACAGTTGTCTCTTTTTTTCCCTCCTCCCTCCCACAGCTGTGCTGTCCAGACAGTTATGAGCACATTACAAGTCTAATGGCTTCCATGTAGATGGCTCCTTCCCTCCTTCCCTCCTTCCCTGCGCTGTGCTGTGCTGGGCTGCTGTGACATTCCTCTCTTTGTCCGCCAGCGCACCACTTCTCTCCTCTCCTCCATCGCGGCCACCAGGAGAACGTCCCATTCACGTGACGTGATGGTGGTCCTACATTCACTGTTGTTTGTTGTTGCCTGGGATGAAAGCTAACCACGCGCGAGTGCATACATACATGCACACACACACACACACACACACACACACACACACGGCACATAGACTGAGAAACACATAATGATACAAACACACACACACACACACACACACACACACATTGCACATAGACAAACACATAATGAAACAAACACACACACACACATACTATACCCTAGCTGCTACGCATTCCTGATCTGTGCAGGGTGTGTCTGGGTGGGCTCCCTTACAGGAGCGGAGCCCCCGGCATGCTAATGAACACAGCGCCCAACTGCCTGCCTACCCGCTACCCCACCTACCCGCCCGCCCCACCACCCCACTCTCCTACCCACCCCACTCTCCTACCCGCCCCACCACCCCACGTGCCCCACTCTCAAAGTTCTCCTCACTCTCACTCTTTCTGCAGTAACCAGGGGCCTCCCAGATCTATCAGAAAAACTAATTATGAGATCTAATTAGAGAGCAAGAGAGGAGGATGGTTGGGGTGGGTGTGTGTGTGTGTGTGTGTGTGGGTGGGTGGAGGGGAGGGAGTGAAACAAGAGAAGGCAAGAGAGAGAGTGAGTGAGAGTGAGAGGGAGAGAGAAAGAGGGAAAGAGAGAAGAGAGAGAGAGAGAAAGCGCCCAGTGACCCATCCAGCCCTTTAGTTCATTGAGGACAGTAATTACAGCTTATTTATTATTCATCCTCGCCGCTAAATAAGAGCCTGACATTTCAATAACAATAATAAGAACAGAGAGAGGAGCCCACAAAACTACAGCTCTGCTAATTGCCCTGCTCCCGGATTAAATGACTGGAAAAATGCTCTTATAGGCCCGTCCCGGGGCCCCCCCTTACTTACTCTGGCCCTCACGAGGAGCCTGTGGCCCCAATCAAGCACCGCGGCCAGCTGAGGGTGTGTGTGTGTGTGTGTGTGTGTGTGTGTGTGTGTGTGTGTGTGTGTGTGTGTGTGTGTGTGTGTGTGTGTGTGTGTGTGTGTGAAAGAGGGGGTGCCGACTGCAGAAATGTCACAGAGCAGGTCAACCTTTGTCACGTGCCGCCCATTATTTTTCATTGTATGTGTGCGTGTGTGTGTGTGTGTTTGGGGGGATTATTAAAGAGCAGATTTTTAATGGCTGACTCCCTTTGTGATGGTGTGATCCTTATTTATGATGAGCTTTCTGACCAACGTCTGTGTGTGTGTGTGTGTGTGTGTGTGTGTGTGTGTGTGTGTGTGTGTGTGTGTGTGTGTGTGTGTGTGTGTGTGTGTGTTATGTGCGTGTGTGTGTGTGTGTATGTGTGTGTGTGTCTGTGTGTGTGTGTGTTTGTGTGTGTGTGTGTTTGTGTGGCTGTAAGGATACTATGGTCCTTCCAAATTATACATACATACATACATGCACATACAGTGGCGTTCAAAGATTTTTTAAAATCTAAACACAATCCAGACCAGACCCGTTGGTTTCAGCTTGCTTTTTACCAGTCATTATATGCATGCGTTTCCTTCTCTATGCTGACATGGCCAAACGGGCCTGGAAGTCTGGCTTTTTTTCTTTCTCTCTGTCTCTGTCTCTCTCCCTCCCTTCCTCTTTCTCTCTCTCTCGTTCTCTTTCTCTCTCTCTCTCTTTCTCTCTCTTTCTCTCTGTCTCTCTCCCTCTCCCTCCATCCTTCTCTCTCTCTCTTTCTCATTCTCTCTCTTTCTTTCTCTCTCTTTCTCTCTCTGTCCATATTTCCTTCTCTCTCTCTCTCTCTCCTTCCCCCCATCCTGAACTCTGCGGCACCTCATTAGGGAGGCGAGCCCCTGGCCCCATTGGTTGTGCTGGAGGTGAGGAATATCACGTAATTATGAAGTGGAGATGGCATTACAGCCATCAGGAATTATAGATGAGTCTCCAGGCACCAGCCAGAGAGAGAGGGAGAGAGAGAAGGGTGGGGAGGGCAGGCAAGGGGAGAGGAGGAGGGAGGGAGGGGGGGTGGGGGGTGCTGGAGGTGATGGGAGCCAGTGGGTGGAAGGCTGGTCTGTGTGTCTGTGTATGTGCTTTTGTTTGATTGTGTGTGTGTACGTGTGTAGGTGTGTATGTGTGTGTGTGTTTTGTGGGTGGAATAGGGTTACAGGTAAAGAGGTCACAGAAATGAACAAACAGCTCTCCTCTTTGCTCACTGGACAGACACACACACACACACGCACACACACACACACACACACACACACATACACACATTCATATGAATAACAATAACAACAAAAAAGGACCATAACAAAAAAAATAGCCACATACACACACCACCAGCCCCCTCATCCAAATTCTAAAACTAGCCCTTGTTGGGGTAACCATGACCACCTGAATTTTGCCCCTTTATCCATAACCATTAGTCTGATTTTTTTTTTTTTTTTTTTGGGGGGGGGGGGGGGGGGGGGTGCGAAGGGGGGGCCAACCATCAGTAGGATGTTGGGGTGGCCCTTCACTGTCTGTCTGTCCAATCACATGACACGACCCAGAGGCTCATTTTCATTCAAATGTTTCTCTTCAGGGCTCAGCTGGCTGCTGTGCTCGTTACATGCGGGCCGTTACCATATTTCTGATTGAATAATTCCATGTTTTACACGAAAGCCATTCTTCTGCATTGTGGCTGTTAGCACTTTCCAATTTATGTCTTTTTTTCTTAGCTCTGTTATCTCTGCAGAAGTAGGGAGTAGTTTAAATATGACTCATTCGTGGTTCCTGGAGTATACTGGTCAGAAAATAAAGATGAAGAGATACAACCAAACATAAACTACTTGCAATTAACACTAATAGCTTGAACCTTGAATGGCTAATCATTCATTAGTTAAAACAAATTCATTTTGTTATGTCTTTAGTGATGCAGGCCCTTGTTTGTTTGATTGTGCTGATGAATGCTGTGTTAGTGTTAATTGCACAAATGAAAATTTAATTTAGACAAAGCCTGGACATCTGCCATCTTTATTTTTTTTCGCCCCGCTTTGATGGACGCGGATAAAAATGTCCGCCTGTCAGAAATGACCACCCTCGCTGTGCCTTTGAAACACAACGAGGCGGCGTCCCAACATCAACGCCTCATCAAAAACACAGAGACACAGACAGGCAGGAGAAGAGAAAGAGAAAGAGAAAAGAAAAAGAAAAAGAAAGAAATAGAGAGAGCAGGGGTGGGGTGGGATGGGATGGGGATGAGAACAAAAAGAAAGGGAGAGGGTGGGGTGGGTGGTGGTGGGTGGTGGGGGTGGTTAGAAATTGCAATCAGTGACCCGCACTTGATTCGGTCCATTTACAACATGCTGCTCCTTCATCCCCACTCGAGACGCTAGAGGACTCTCACCACAGCTGCAGAGTAAACAGGTACAATTAGAGTCGTGCTGGGACGCAGGGTCCTTCTCCACCAGCCCCCCCCTCACCACCCCCCCACCACCATCACCACTGTACACCGAGGAGTCCCTCTTATTGCCCGCGTCCTTGGAAGAGCCCCACTAATGCACCTTGATTAGATGAGTCAAGCAGCGACAGACAGCTTAAGCAGACAACGCAAATGAATAGTCAATATTTGGGATTTGGGTCCGTTGGTGTGGTTAGTGTAGACACGGAGTGTGTTTTGACAGTGCTTAAGTTTGTCCTCTGTGTCTCATATCCGGAACAGGCGCCCTAATAGGCTGTAGTCCTAACACACACTGCCTCCTATATATGCTTCCATTTCATACACAAGATACATGAAGACATGTGTTGCATACTTATTTGTGTGCTTGTAGAGTACTCTTTACAGATGCTGCTTTTGGATTATAAATTTGCATTGTAAATAAAAAAAAACACCACAAAAGGCAATCGAAATGAACACTAAGTTCTCAACCTTAGTGTAAATACGGTATTGACCTTTCAACTGATGGGACTGCATACAAAAATACGTGACATGTTGTATAAGAAGCTATACAGATGAAATGAATAGGGTTGCACATGAGAGGGGTTTTTTTCCTGTATCTTGTGTACTATTTGTTAACAGTAAGAATAGTCTCTCGTCCTCGCTCAGACACACAAAGACACTCTCGAACATGTGTGACCGCTGACCTTGTCGCTTTTAAAGAGAGGCTGCCAGCTTAGTGACCCATGCAGACACAGGGTCCTCTGTCACCACCACCCCCCCCACACACACACACACATACACACACACACCCCCATCTGTCCTCGACCACTGTCCGTGCTCATATGCACACACACAAACACACAGACACACACACACACACACACACACACACACACACACACACACACACACACACACACACTCCTCTCTTTCCACATCACTTATCAGCCGATATGAATCTTGTCAGAGGACGGGGTGATTGATAGGTGCTATGCCTAATGCAGTCACCTGCTCCATTATTAAAGCTGGAGAAGGAAGCCAGCGATGTGGCCGCTCCCGCCCGCCTCCAGAGCCCCATGCCTGCATTTGCACACCGCACCGCACCCCTCTCTCTTCCCATCTCTCTCCTCCTTGTCTCCTTTCCTCGCTTCTCTTCTCTCTGTCTTTCTTTTCCTCGTCTTTCCTCGCGCCTGTCTTTACCTCTTCTCATTCCTTCTCTTCTTTTCTCTTCTCTCATTTTCTCGTCTTTCCTCCTCCTCTCTCTCATTCTCCTGTCCGCCATCAGAGCTGTGAGATCCCCGCTGCAGAGATGCACTACAGGCCCCAGGGCGCACGCACACACACACACACACACACACACACACACACACACACACACACACACACACACACACAGGGGGAGAGAGAGAGAGAAAGAGAGAGAGAAAGAGAGAGAAAGAAAGATGAAGAGAGCTGGACCAGACATGGCTTTGAGGAGGGCATTGTTTGTGTCGGTACAAAAAGGGAGACTAGCGTTAGCCGTCTTGCGCCCATTGTGTGCAATCAGAGGAGGTTTTGGGGAGGGGTGGGGGGTGGGTTGGGGAGGGGTGGGGGGTGTATGGGTGTAGGGGTGTAGCCGAAAAGCCCACTGCGAAACACAGTCACCTCATTGTTTCTGGAGATGTTGATCAGAAGGTGTTGCATCAGCCCCCGCTCGGCTCTCTTTGGCGATGCCTAGTTCCGGAAGGGAAGGGAACATCTCGGAGAGCAATTCTAGCAGCGACTTTTTATGTTCCTTTCCTTTGTTTCCTCTGGTTTATTATTTTATTTCGCCCTGTCATTTTTTTTTTTTAGTCGTTTATTTTCCTTATTCACACTCACACCCCGGCTGTGCCATCATGTGTGTGCACCCACACACACACACACACACCTACACGAACACACACACCTACACAAACACACCTACACACACACACACACACACACATACGAACGCTTACACACGTGTGTGTGTGTGTGTGTGTGTGTGTGTGTGTGTGTGTGTGTGTGTGTGTGTGTGTGTGTGTGTGTGTGTGTGTGTGTGTCTGTGTGCACACAGACACACAGACACAGTAACCTAATCATCTGGTGCTTTTCTATTCACAAAGCAGTCCGACTAACATGATCAGGACACACAGACACACACACACACACACACACACACACACATACGGTGGCCTCCACCTCCAGGCGGTAGGGCAGTGCTTGAGCGATGTGTCCCCAGGGGAGTGATATTTTATAGTTTGTGTCCATCAGTGGCGTGGCCTGGGGCGCTGGGGTTGACAGTAAGTGCTCTCAACAGCGCTGACACTGATTCATCTGAGCCGTGACACAGATGAGAGAAGGATGGAGGGATGGAGGGATAGAGAGAGAGAGGAAGGGAGGGATGGAGGGAGGGAGGGATGGAGGAAAGGAGAGAGAAAGAGAGAAGCAAGACCGACCTGTGTGAATCCTGTGGCATTACCTTTTCGTGTTTCGCGTGTCGACATCACAGGATAGGAGGGCCAACAACTCGTGTGAAGTGTGTGTGTGTCTGTATGTGTGTTTGTGTTTGTGTGTGTGTGTGTGTGTGTGTGTGTGCCGGACACAAGTGTGCATGTGATTCATACACCAGCTTTGCTGTGCAGCAGCTCTCTTCACTGTTTTCTTGGTTGCAATCAGAAATATGGAGTGTGTTTATCACTGCCTCCATATATTTATATGTAAGCATGTGTGTGTGTGTGTGTGTGCGTGCACATGTGTGTGTGCGCATTTTTGTGTGTGTGTGTATTCATGTGTGTGTGTGTGTGTGTGTGTTCACTACTAGCTTAGTGTGTGTACTAGTGTGTGTGTGAGGGTGGGGGGGCCTCGTTTTGTGACTCTGCGGCCCTGCGTGGCTTGGAGAGGAGGCCCCAATCTAAGGTGGCATTTCAATTTCTCACCCCCTCCCACCCCTAACACCCCCTCCCACCCCCTCCTCACCCCCTCCCAGTCTGCTGCAGAGCCTCGTCTACATATATATAGGCAGCAGCCAGAGCGGACCGGCCGCCACCAGGATGCGCATACTAAGCAATCAATGTGTCACCTCTCCCTGTCAATCCCATTTTTTTACCCCCCTCATACGGCGCAGGCGCTCATTTTTTTCTTCTTGTCAGCAGAAGGTAATTTGCTGTATTGTGATTCAGTCTGAAGGCTTGGGGTTTGGAAAGGGGTGGGGGCTTGATAGGTCACCCCCCCCCCCACACACACACACACATACACCCCCCCTCCCTATTTTTTCCCCCCCGAAACACCTCCTCCCTCCCAAATAGTCTGCCCCTCCAAAATATCCATGCCAGCAAGAGTGTAGCATGATTGTGAATGTATGTGTGTGTGTGTGTTTGTGTGTGTGTGTGTGTGTGTGTGTGTGTGTGTGTGTGTGTGTGTGTGTGTGTGTGTGTCAGTGTGTGTGTGCATGTTTGTTTGTTTGTTTGTGTGAGACATTGCATGTACATGTGCATACATGTGTGCCTTGCTACAGTGTTTTAGGTGGGCTGTTTTGGTGGCTAGTTATGTCAGTGTGTATGTTATACCCCTGTGTTTGGGATATATATGTGGCTCATGTTATATTAAAGCACAGTAATGCACAGCATGTGTCTGTATGTGTGTGATGATGAAGTCATAGATTTGCAGGTGCTGGCCTGGATATCTGTGTATGCATGAGTCTTTATTTGGAGGGGTGTGGGGGTGTCGGGATGTAGGGGTGTGGGGGGTGGGGGTGTAGGGGTGTGGTGCTGCCCCACCCTGGTCCAGTGCAGAGAGCCTCCTGGGCTGCTGGTTGTGATAAGGGCTCAGAGGCTCTCTGATTAATAAAAGATGCTACTGCTGCTGCTATTGCTGCTGCTGGGGGGGTCGGGGGAGGGGGGTGTTAGGAGCATGTGTGTGTGTGTTTGTGAGTGTGTGTGTGTGTGTGTGTGTATGGGGGGGGGGGGGGGTGATGTGGCCTTTCCAAAGGGACCTGCCAGTGACCAGCTCAGCTCACACACAATGTCCAGAATAAAAAGAAAAGCAAAAAAAAAAAAAACACTCCGGCATCCACACAGCTTGCAAGCCAACCAGACACATAAAATACACAAACATGAATTCAGCACAAAAAAATAAAGGAAAATAATGTTCATTTGTTCATTTTTTCTATATAATTTATTGTTTGTCACAAAATTTATTTTGACATGTAGTATTACAAACATTAAGACCATTCTTGTCCACACAAAACATGCAGATGTCTATGTGGATAGAATGCATTCATTTCTGCCATTGGCTTGGCCATAGTGGAGAGAGCCAACCATCACCACTTAAAAGAAATGCAGTTTGAAATAGGCAATCCATAAACTTCACATGACTTCCACCATATTTTACGCTCAGGACAAATTCCTTTTTTCAAATGGTTGAATGGAAGCAAGGGACTTGAGTGAAACCCCAGCTGCCCTGTGTGTGTGTGTGTGTGTGTGTGTGTGTGTGTGTGTGTGTGTGTGTGTGTGTGTGTGTGCGTGCGTGCGTATGTGTGTGTGCGTGCGTGCGTATGTGCTTATGTGTGTATGAAGGAGTGTATGTGTGTAAATGTGTGTGTGTGTATGTGTGTGTGTGTATATATGTGTGTGTGTGTCTAAGCAAAGGAGTGTGTGTGTGTATGTGTGTCTGTGTGTCTGTGTGTGCATGCGTATGTGTGTGTGTGTGCGTATGTGCTTATGTGCGTATGAAGGAGTGTATGTGTGTATATGCATGTGTGTCTGTGTGTGTGTGTGTGTGTGTGTGTATATATGTGTGTGTGTGTGGACGTGTTTGTGTGTCTGTGTCTAAGGGAAGGAGTGTGTGTGCGCGTGTTTGTGTGTGTGCGCATGTGTGTGTCTAAAAAAGGAGTAATGTATAATGAATATGCAGCCCTATTAGGTGCTGATGTTTTCTCCTGGCATTAAGCGTCTCATTTTCCCTCCAAACGGCCGTCAGTGTTCTATCTCGTGGTGTGTGTGTGTGTGTGTGTGTGTGTGTGTGCATGTTGATGGGTGGAAAATGTTCTAGACGCTCTCATGCAGAGAGCTATCACACAGATCGCCACGGCGTCATGTCACCCCGCTCCTCACGAGGCTCCTGCCACCGTAATGGCTTTGTTACAGAGATGAGGGCTTTTTCGCCTTCATTTTCTCTCTCTCTCTCTTTCTCTCTCTCACTCTCTTTCTCTCTCTCTCGCTCTCTTTCTCTCTCTCTCTCACTCTCTCTCTCTCTCTTTCTCTCTTACTCTCTTTCTCTCTGTCTCTCTTTTTCTCTCTCGCTCTCATTCTCCCCCCTCTCTTTTTCACTCTTCATTTTTTCTCTCTCCCTCTGCCTCCCTCCCTCCCTTCCTTCCTTCCTCCCTTCCTCCTCTTTCATCCTTCTCCTTTTCACTTGTTTACAAGAACAACAATGCAGCCCTGGTTACCCGTAGAAACCATGGAGTGTCAGGGGTTTATTTTGTTTTCAAGCAAATGAGTGTTTTACAGTTAACATGCTCGAGCTGTTCATTTTTTTGGCATTTAGATAATTGAATGGAAATAAATGGAAATGTTTGCTTCTGCCCACACATGCAGACAAGCCAAGCAGGGGATGACGCACACAGAGACACAGACACAGACAAACACACGGGGCCAGCCACTGACATTGCTGCAAAACACACACACACACAGAAATATACACACACACACACACATAAACACACACTAACACACACACACATGCTGGCACAAACACATACGCACACTCATTCACATTGGTGTAGACACCTTTGTCAGGTGCTGAGTGCTCCCCCCCACCATTGCACCCCCCCCTCACCCCCCCTGCTCTGGCGCTGCTATGTTGTGGCTGATTGCCGCGCGCTTCACGGACACTGGTACATTTATCTTTAAATAACCTCCGCCCCCCCTGACGGGCGCAGACAATAGCGGGACGCGTCTAATTTTCTGCTGGATAATGGCAGTCATATTGAGATGACAAAGGTCAGAGGTCATCTCGTGGGGTTGGCGGTGGGCTACGGGGTGGGGTGGGTTCGGGGGTGTTGGGGGTGGGGGGTGATGTGATTGGCTCAGTGCAGTTCTCTGCCCTGCCAGATAAAATGGCAGGCATAGCGTTTAATCTGCTTTAAGCCCTATGAATACAGCCAGCCATTCAGTGCTACCTCAGGAACATAAGGCACCGACATATTGCTCTCAACGCACTGTGTGTGTGTGTTTTTTTTTTTTCATGGATGTCAACTGCCAGCCATTGATTAACATAAGAGCCTAAGAATTATGATTTACAATGAAAAAAAAAAACAATAAAACGAGAAACAAAAACCCCACAGCTGTATGTGCTGCTTTCTAGTGTTTCTATTCAGAGAGCGCTCAGAGAGAGACAGAGAGAGAGAGAGAGAGAGAGAGAGAGAGAGAGAGAGAGAGACAGAGAGAGAGAGAGAGAGCATGTAAATGATTACATCGAGGTGTTTCTGGTCCAAGCGGCTGAGGCGGCCCCTAATGCTATTCATGCCCAAGATGTGTGTTGCTTCGTCTGTGCGTGGCCCCTCCGCTCCGCCTGTCCCTCCCACCCCCATCCCCACCCCCAGCCTCGCCGCTGAAGTAGATTGATGCGGTGCACCCCATGAATATGTATGCCTGAGATATGGCTTGAACTTGCCTTTGACCTTGTTTTCATATACAATCCCACATATGGAGCCTCAACCCCCCCCAGGCATAATAAATGTATATGTTGCCTGGGAGATATTAGAATCGGAAATGTATAAATTAATACTGAATTGGTTTGGTGATATATGCTTGTTTGTATGCGTGGAGGGGCTTTTTTTTTGTTTTGTTTGGCAATGGAATTGCAGTATTATTTTTTATGCATTTATTTATTGTTGAAAATGCAACAATGGCACAAAACAAAATTGTAGTGCGGAAGGACTGTAGAGCTGGGTTTGTCTCCGCTGGACACTGGATGTACCTTAGTCTGGTCTTAGTCTAGTAAACAAGCCTGGTGGACCACTCTTTTTTCCATCTTAAAAGTCTACTACCCAAAGGCATATGCTTGCTTCCTGGTGGGCAGATACTCTCTGTGAATTTAAAAAACTTCATCTCCCAGAGGTCTGTGCTTCAGCATGCAAGCCTCTGGGCTACAGGCCCTGGGCTGTGGGTCTTAAGGTTGTGGTATGTTTCTGCAGGAAATGGTCTGTGGACGGTGGCCCGACTGGTCAATATGAGGTAAATTTCATCACACAGACAGACTGTTGCGGATGCTTCTAGAATTCGGGGGAAAATTTGTGTGGTACTCAAAGTGTCCGCCTTGACCACACATGTGGCAACCTAATGATGTAGGCAGAAGCTGAGAACGGACGTGAGTGTAGGAAAGCTGTCAGGCTAAATGAAGTTGTCTAACAGTGTGAAAAATGAAAAAAATGAAGAGGGTGAAGAATATGAGTTTTAGCTGCTAAATAAAACACGTTAAAACTATTCTACCATGAAGCTTTAACAGAATAGCTTCGACTTCTTGCCTAGACCTTTTTTTCTTTTAACAAAGTTCTAGGGATGTGCATGCATGAAGTGCACCCTCCGTCTTCATGTGGGGGTGAAAAAAAGAGCAGACCACAAAAGTATCCCGGCTGCAAGCATACGAATGCGAACGTCCACATTTGTATGGCCATATATCCGTGTCCGCAAAAGCATGCTTCCTCCTTTAGTGCTTTGCCCCTGGAAGGTCATCGCTCATGGTCATGTGACTGGGGCCGGGCGGCGGCCCCCTGGGTCCGATGACAAACAGAGGCGGCGGCACCGAAGGTGCGTGTCAGGGGTGTTTTTCCACAAAGCATTCTATAAAAGAGTAACTGCCGCCTGGTTGCCCTTTTCGCAACCCGTACGCACGCACGCCTCAGCCAACAGGCCCCTGAAGATCTCTTAAAAACTGCTGATCCACACACAAGCCGCCCAGGCCGCTTGCCTCCGCCACTTCTGCTGCTACCACTGCTCCTACCCTCCCCTCTCTTTCTCTCTCTCTTTCTCTTTCTCTCTCTCTCTCTCTTCACCCCCTCCTCCTCATCATCCTCTTCCTACTTCTCTTTCTCTACATCTCCCCCTTTTTCCAGCTTGCCCCCCCCCCCCCTTCCATGTTTTCTTTTTTTCCTCATGCTGCATTCCTGTGCTCTTGCTGAATCATGCCCACCCTGAGAATGGTTGAGGAGAGAGGGTGGGACTCTGTGCCTGGGCTGGGTGGTGGTGGGATTTGGTTGGGGGTTGGGGGTTGAGGGGTATTTAGGGTGCTTGTTTCTGGGTAAGGGGGGATTGTAGGGGCGTGGGAGGTAATTATTGCACATTAGAGCGCAAGGAAAATAAATCTGCAGCAACGCTAATTGTGCATCAGCCAAAACAATAACTCTTAGCATATGCCCTGGGGCTCAGGGGTGGGTGTCGTGGGGACCTGCACCCTGGGATGAGGGGCTGCTGGCATGGGGCCAGAGGAAGACACCAGCAGCTTCAGTCAACCCACCACCACCACCATTGTTTCCCACACACACACACACACACACACACACACACACACACACACACACACACACACACTACTCAGCAGCATGTGATTCATCCGGTCTGGCATAAAACACACACATACCCCCAGAGTGCACACCAAACATGCCTCCATCCCCCAACAGACACGCAGAGGCAGCGGCATTCTGTCCGCAACACCTTCATACATCAGCGCATTAATAAACATGAATTAGTAATAGCACAATGAGATGGGGGATGCCACGGCACGGCACGGCACAGCACAGCATACACTCGCATCCAGGCACCCTGCCTCCCCAATAGCACTTCAGGGTGGGGGGATGGGCACAGACATGTACCAGGGGGTGTTGCCAGACTCAACAGGGTCTTGGGGCACGTTGGTGGGGATGCAGGGCCTCTGTGGGCTCCTGTTGCCTGGTGGTGGAGCGTGTTGCTGATTCAACTGCAGTCACCTGACCTCCTGTGCTCTTTGAGAACGCCAATCTAACATTGTCTCTGTTTCTCTTTGTGTGTGTGTGTGTGTTTGTGTGTGTATGTTTGTGTGTGTAACCCCTTTTTAGGTTCAACTCTGCGTGGGGAAAGCGTCTCAGCAGCACATGTGACG
The DNA here is from genome assembly GCA_030347295.1 of Setipinna tenuifilis. Taxonomy (NCBI): domain Eukaryota; kingdom Metazoa; phylum Chordata; class Actinopteri; order Clupeiformes; family Engraulidae; genus Setipinna; species Setipinna tenuifilis. The sequence continues at coordinate 14,541,028 of CM059280.1, read as the reverse complement.
AGATCTTTCGCCGACTGCTGGTACGTGCCCCCGCCCCCTGCCCCACGACACACACACACACACACACACACACACACACACACACACACACACACACACACCAGTCAGTCAGCACATGGCACTCAGTGACTGAATGGGGCTACTGTCACATCCTCTTTAACATGATGAATGACACCTGAATATTTAAAGTGAATTTGACAAATATGGCAGATAGATTAATGAGACACACACTCTCATGTACACACATGTGGAGGCAACCACACGCGTGCACTCACACAGACGCACACACACATACACATACACACATGCTCAAACAAACATGTATAAGCACCACACACACACATACACACACACACACACACACACACACACACAAACAGACAAAGCATGGGGGAAGTAAAAAAAAAACAACAAGACAACAAAGGCAAACTCCACATCTTTCCTCTATAGATGATGTTTATACTTAGAGGAACATATGAAGAGGCCTTTTCTTCAGCACAATAGGAATGAATGTACATATAGGGCGCTGAACTTGAACCCCTCAACAGAAGAAATATTGGAACCACTCATCTGCTCACTCACTGACTCACTCCATATCACTCTATAGGCACACAGAGAGTGAGAGAGCAGCCGTCGGCCTTGGTGTGTGCATCTTTGTGTCTGTATGTGTGTGTGTGTTTGGACGTGTGTGTGTGTGTGTGTGTGTGTGTGTGTGTGTGTGTGTGTGTGTGTGTGTGTGTGTCTGTAGAAAGTAGCCCCATGCTGTAGGGTATCTCTGACACAATCCAGTTAGATCTCTCATTCACATACCTCGCCACAGGCTTTGGTATCGACCCCTTCACCCTGTCTCCCATCCCTGTAAACACACACACACATACACACACACACATACAATTCGTACTCACAAAACATACAACACTAAGCATTTACACAGTCTATCACCCCCTCTGTCTTTGTACATCTCCCTTAACAGCTCATTTCCATTTGTGCTTTTCATTGCAATTGCAATTACCAGACAACAGACCTCTTCGTTTTTTTTTCTTTTTTTATCTCTCACAGACTTGATTGCCCACCCACTCCCCCACCCCCTTTTTCTTTTCTCTTCTCTTCAATTCCCACTCTTTCTGTCCTCCTCCTCCTCTTCTCTCTCCCCCTTTCTCCCTCTCTCTACTTACTTCCTTTGTGTGGTTTACATAGTGTCGATGACATTATCTCAGATCATTTGCTTCTGTCTTACTAATCTCCCCAGGGGCAGGTAGGCTGTCCTCTGAATTTGCAACGAGTTAATTGCTGTAATTCCTTAATTAGTTAGGGTTTCTTGAAGGAATAATGGAGGGGGGGGGTCTTCTTGTCACCCTCTTGTTCCCTGCTTGTTGGTCTTTGTTTGTGGAAATGTGCACTCAGTGTGACAGGATTAAGAAGAGATTCACAACACACTCATAAACAAAGATCACTCGAACAGAGAGAGAGAGAGAGAGTTTGTACTGCTTAACACTCAAAGACGTTTGTGTTAGTGACATTTCATCGAAGCTTTGCATTTTATTTGATTTTGGAGAAAGTGGAAATTGAAGCTAAGCAGATGTTTACGCACTTGTTTGTCTGTTGCACAGCATCATCAGTGCGTTATCTCCATCTGTCTCTTTGTCCTCTCTGCATATGCCTTCCTTTCTTTCTGTAAGAGAGAGAGAGTGTGTGTGTGTGTGTATTTTTTTTTACCCTCAGAAACCTATTTTGCACACAGAGGCATAATTTAAAGCACTCGATCAGGGCTGCTAAACAGTTCTGCTGCACTGCACCACAGCATCTGCGACCAAATGAATGGGCTCGAGCGAAAACCAATTAATTACCTCAGGACAACTATTTCAGCAAAAGAATAGGCTTCTCTGCACAACGAGAAGGTGTTATTATACCTGTAAGGTGTCCTGGTTGTACTGACCCTGCAAGATGAGACATTGCTGTCCCTATTTGTTGTTTGTCACATAAAAACACACTTTTTTTTCCTCAGAAAACAGAATTGTATAAACCAAAGGGACATACAATCTGAATGCATACTCCACACATATCTGTGTTGTTTTACAACTTGCATACATCTTTTTTTATACATCTTTTTTTTTGTAAGTGTGAATGTTTGCAGGCCTTGAGATTTTACTGTTGTTTTTTTTTTTTTTCTTTAGCACATTTCGGTGCACAGCATCATTTCCACTGTGCCTCATCTGCCAATAATGACCAGGGCCTGTAACCCAACAAAAAGCAAGGGTAAATCCCCTGTTCTGGGATCAGTGTCTGGTGGTAATCCCCTCCCCACTCTGGGCCTCTCCAGTATATCCCTGCTGCTCAGCCCTGTCCCCAGCGAGTGAGGGGGTTGCTGGGTGGAAGTGTGGTGGTGGTGGGGTGGGGGGTGCTGATCAATAGCAGAGAGGATTCCCCCTCCTGGGTAGGCTCCCACAGGCTGATCCCTCCCTCCTCCAGCCTTCAGCCTTCCAGACAGTGTTAGTGCAGCTGCAGGCCTCATGTCTGGAGCTCCCCAACACAACACACACTGAGCGTCATCATCCTCATCCTGCTGGCCCTCTGGAGCTTTTCCCCTCGCTTCCCCCCACCCACCCCCACCCCCAGAGTCAGCTTTTGGGTTGGTATGCTGCTATGCTTAAAAAAAAAACGTTCATGTATATCCATATCCTGTAGGATTCAGAAAAAAACAATACAATGTTGGAATATTTCCTTTTAAAATCTTATCCACGATCGCTAGCAGGGGATTGACACCTCCAACCTGTTCCCGGCTATTTCCAGTATGATGCAGTGGCTGGCAGTAGAAGTCTGCAATGTGGTGTAAGTCCACAAAAAAAGCTGTGCGGTTTTTTAGTATGTATCCACATTGGCATTGTGAAGATTGTGAAGCAGCAATGTCCACAACAGCCAGCGAAAAGTAGACTACTCCAGCTTCTGCGATCTTTTGTTATAGCCACGTCTGTCCGCCATGTCTGGTAATAGGTCCGTATGGCTTTACGTATGGCTGAGGCCTGTTCCCAGTCAGCTTTCGCTGAGTCTACTGGGAAAGAAGAGGAGGTAGCTTCCCAGTGTCAGCGCAAAAGCCGCCCCGCCACCGCAGCTGTCCTGGGGAGAGAAATTTGTAATTAAAATTCCGAAGCAATCAGCGTTAATAAATGCGCGCAATCTCCATCAGGGACACGCGCCATAGACACTTACCTTCCCCCCATCCCACACACACACACGGCCCCGAGCGCACACACAGAACACACGGAAACAAACACACACACACATGCGCGAAACACATGCGCGCATGTATACACACATATGCAGACACAGATGCGTCTACGCGCACACGTATATGTACACAAACACACCAGGCCAAACCTGTCCTTTCGCCCCACACATGAGCTTCTACCTTCCTACACCCTCAGTCTGTCTATTGCCCCCTTACCCCACCCCCCCACATACCCTCCCATAACCCCCCTCCCTCACCCCCCCGTACTTACGGCAAGACTCGTTAGTCACCCCTCCCTTCCGCCGTTAACGAGAAAGCGATTAGCATGCGTTTTCTCTAGCCCTTTTTTTTCTTTTTGCATAATCTCCGTGCTTCTCTCCTCTCCTGCGCGCCGTCCAAAATGCTCCTCCTTACCTTGAGCTCCCTCCGTCTGTCTCTCCCTCTTTCTCTCTCTCTCTGAGTTCCCCTTCTCTCCCCTCTCTACCTTCCTTCTCTGTGGCTGCAGCCTCTCTCTCTTTCTCTCCCTCTCTCCCTTTTCTCTCTCTTCCCCTTTCCTCACCCTCTCCTGCAGCCTCTCTCTCCCTTTTCCCTCGCTCCTCCCATTTCCGAGGTGCAGGCTGCACTGGGTTTTAGACGGATCACTCTCACAATGGTTGATCAATACCGGTATTGATCCGCTGGCAAAATGTTTATAAAATCATCCTGGGCAGCTGTGGAGTGGCGGGGTCCGGGAGGAAAGCGGGAGAGAGAGAGGGAGAGAGATGGAGGGAGAGGAAGAGAGAGAGAGAGAGAGGGAGAGCGGGGAGAGGGAGAGGGCCGGGGGGTGATGCCATGCGACGGGGGTAGCGAGCGAAAGGCAGCGGAGCCCCTGATTGGCTGCCGGTCTGCCCGCCTTTGCCTGGGCAGCAGGCTGGCGAAGCACGCGGTCGGTGGAGTGCTGAGTTTAGCCCCTCCGTGCGCCACCGGCGACACCAAACGCTGGCAAATCCAGAGATGCACCCCCCACCCCACCAACCCCCCTCAAGTCCGCCAAAAGTTTCCAACGGTGGCCGTCGAGGCTGGCGCGCGGGTTTAACCTTTTCGCTGCTCGGATCGGGCGCTGGGTTGGCTGCGAGCCAAGCTGTGGCACCACCCCCTCCTCTCTCTTTCCTCTCCTCCTCCTCCTCCTCGTCATCCTCCGCCTCAGTGCCCCACTCCCCCGCCTCCCCCCATTCCCACGAGCCGAAACCTTCATTTGCATAAATTAGCAAGCGGCAAAGCAGTGCCAGTCTCTTAACGAGCCACCGTAGCACAGAGCCCGCCCTCCTGCCGCAATTACACACTCGCACATACACACACACACACATGTTGGCAGAGAACTGCATCTACAGCGCCGCCAGCCACAAGCAACCCCCCCCCCCACACACTCTCAACACACACACACACACACACATACACACACACACTGCCTCTGCCACAAGTTGGCAAGGCATCGGTCTGCCCCATTGTCGCGCCCACCACACAGCTTGTCAACGTTTTCGAAAGCATCCTGCCGGTCTTGTTGGAGACAGAGCCAAGTCTCTGGCAAGAATGTCCTCTGGCACTCTCTCTCTCTCTTTCTCTCTCTTTCTCTCTCTCACTGTGCCTCCTCCACCACTACTACCACCACCACCACTACACCAACCACCAACTGCAGCTAATCTATCACACTCCAAGCAGTTGTATGGAGGGGGAATACTCGGAGAAGGCACAACCCGCGAACCTGAGAACTCTGTCTGTCAATGAAGCACCCAGATGTTCTTGGAGGGTTGGAGGCATGCGGACTTGCACACTCACATGGAAAGGGTTTGAGACTAAAACTTTGCCATCTGTAGACACAGACTTTTATCTTTTATGGGCTTTTTCGAAAAATGTTTCTGAGGCAGTAATTGTTGTTTTGTCCAAACATTCAAAAACACACACACACATACATAAGCAGACAGAGTGAGTCTTTGTCTGTATGGTTTTGTTGTTTGACAAGCAACATGCGGTGGTGGCCATGATGCTTATCACTGGCCATAAAACTTCATTTTCTACGCTTCTGAAGTACAGCCCTAAGTGAAGTCATGCTGTGTAAAGACGCGCCGCACGGAAGATTCAGTGCAGTCGAGACGCTCGCTTAACACACTCACATGCTTCTTAATTCTCACACACACCTTCGGAAATTCGACACAGCTCTCCACGCAGACCTCCAGCTCCATCCACGAGGCGGCGGTGGTGGTGGTGGTAGCAGTAGCCGTGGCGGCAGCTGCGATCGGAGCTCCACGCGGTGCGGTGTGGTGTGGTGTGGTGTGTTGTGTTGCGACGCGACGCGACTCGACGCCGTGCTTCTTCCCCGGCTCCGAGCTCTCGTGTCTGGGCTCTTCACGGCTGCTGCCGGTGCCCCTCCCTCGCCTCTGGCTGGCTGGCTGTCTGTCTCCACAGAGAGAGTGACAGCAGCCCACACCGCGGTGAGTCTGAGGCAGCCGCAGGCATGTCAGGGAAGGCCAGGCTGGGCCCGCGAGGCTGCCTAATTAACGCCGTGTTTTTAATTAACTGCGGCAGCCACTTATCCCATCACTGTGGGCTGGTGCAGGAGCCGGAGCAAGAGCAGGAACGGGAGCCGGAGATGGAGCTGTGGCTCTAGACGCTGAGGGCCTCCCAGGATGAGGCTTAAAGGAGCAGAGGATAGCAGCCTGGGGCCTGCTGTACTAGCGAGAGGGCTAAGCCTGCTCTGTTGGGGATCATGCACGCCTGTCACTCACATGCTCACACACTCACACATGTGCGCACACACACAGACACGGCCGCATGCACGCACGCACACACACACACACCCATGCATATGCAGACCTTTTAATTTATGTCCTTTTGAGATAATCACACACAACCACAAGCATACACAGTCATTTTAGGCTGACAGGCATTCTCATAGACGCATATGCTCGTATACACACATAACCAGATTCACATCTATCCATGTACATGCATGCAGAGGTTCTGTGCCATTCTGACCTCCATTAACAGCAGTGTGGTGTGGTGAGGCAGTGTAAGGCATGTGAAGGTTGCAGTGTGTCCCTGCCGAGACGCATGGCAGCGGTCTGGGACTCCTGAGGTGGGGGGGTGGGGGGGAGTGGGTGCAGTGCACTGACACCTCAGCGTTTCTCTTGACGTGACGGGGGGTGGGGGGGTGGAGGGAGGTTTTCACCAGGAGGATTCCCAGCTCTACTTGTATTTCTCACCATTTCTGTACACCCGCCACACTCCCCCCCACCCACACCCACCCACACCCACCCCCTCGTCTCTCTCTGCCTTGTATTTCTTTTTTCACCATGCTATTTCTCTCAACAGCCCTCCCTTCTTCTCAAAGTATGTCCTTTCTCTTTCCTTTTATTCCCCTCTCTCTCTCTCTCTCTCTTATTCTCTCGCCCTCTCTCACTCTCTCTTTCTCCCTCCCTCCCTCCCTTCAGCAGGGCTGAATTAGACGGTGTTTTATTTATTTCATCAGAATGCAGAGGCTTGTGTGAGTGTGTGTTGGTGTAAATGTGTATGTGTGTGTGTGTGTGTGTATGTGTGTAAGTGTGTAAGTGTGTGTGAGAGTGAGTGAGTGAGTGAGCAAGTGAGGGAGCTGAGGCGTACTTCACACAGAAATCAATTTCAGCTCAGCCAGCGGAACCACACAAAGCCTGGCTCGCCGCGCTCCTCCCCCCTCTGCCGCAGCAGCAGCAGCAGCAGGGGCAGCATTAGCATTTAGCCCTACTAGCCGCACGCACCAATGCTAACGCTAACAACAGCAGCAGCAGCAGCAGCTGCTGCTACCGCCAGCAACACAGCCACAGACACAACCTACCCTGCTCATCGCCTCTCCCCTCCCTCAACCGGGAGACATTTTGTTCTCACTCCACCGCCATTATGTCAATCAAGACAGCACGCGGGATGATGTGTGAGCACAGCTGGCAAATGAATAATGAGGCGGCAGTCATGATTACAGACAAAATGGAGAGAGCTCCAGACAGCTTCCCTCTCTGTCTAAGACACACACTTGACTCACTCCAGCATTAAATGTAGCACTGTAGAATAAATATGATATTATAATAATATCATTTATCACGTTACCAAGACCCCATATTTTTAAACCAAACACATTTGATTCTGGAAGGTTTCTTTTTTTTGTTTAGGCTAAATTTACACATGGTGTGTAATGTGTTTTAGCTTTGCCTGTAACGCTGGCTGCTACGCTTTTCTGTGTGTGTGTTGCCTAGCGGGCTAGCATCTGGCCCTGCCTGGTGAGTGCACTCACTCTATTGTAGCCCAGAGGGGTGGAGGGGGATGGGGGGGTGGGGGGGTTGAGTGGGGGAGCTGTGGTCTTGGGGGCGCAGAAGAGAGAAAGAGAGAGAGAGAGAGAAAGAGAGAGAAAGAGAGAGAGAGAGAGAGAGAGGGCCCTCTCCCCGGATGCCTAGCTAGCTGCTGCCTTTGTGTGACTGCCGAGAGCACAAGTTAATGCAGCCTCCGCAGCCTCAGTGTTAGCCTCATTCCTTGCTTCCCTTCTAACACACCCCACCCTACCCTAACCTACCCTTCACCACCCCCACCCCCCCAGTTATTGATTTCAGAGGGGGAGCGACGGAGAGAGGGAAGAAAGAAAAGGGCCTTTTCAGGAAAGAAGTTAAACGGTCAAGTAGTGAGTGGAGGGTGGCTTTCACCACTTATTGACGAGGTGGAAAAATGTCACTATTATGGGGCCCTTTTGAGGAGATAGAGAGCTGATTGGAGGAGTGCCCTTAAGGTCAGTCCGGAGAGCATTCCTGTTGCAGCCAAACAAGCTGCCGTATAAAAGGCCAGAGGAATTGGTTGAACTCGTGGAGGTGCCTGGACTGGACTCCCCCTGCCTGCCTGTCTTGTGTGGGTCGGCGGCGTGACAGGTGG
>CM059280.1:14520379-14527879 GCA_030347295.1 Setipinna tenuifilis | reverse complement strand
TCTTCTCATTAGCCCAGCCTTTTTATGTCGCACTCCATTCCGAAAGGGGCCGCGTGAATTTGTGAAAGATCGTCTTTTATTTATCAAAGGAATTTAGCAAGTTTAGGGAATTACTCGGGCCCTGGCTGCCTCTGCTAATCATGTCGTAAAACTGTCTCTGTCATGCACGCGCATACACACACTTATACACACACTTACACACACACACACACACATACATATACAGACACTCCATACTCCACACTGTACCCACCTACACATCCAACCTCTTGTTGTGCCCACTCACCCCACATTAAATTCCCTCTTCACCCCACAAATCCCCTTGCCTCCATCCTTGTCTCCTCTTCCTCCTCATCTTCCTCCTCCTCCTCTACCTCCTCCTCCTCCTTCTCCTGTTCCTCTTCATCTCTTCCACCTCTCCACCTCTCCATGTGTAGGTGTCCTGGCCCTCGCAGGGCCCAGCGCGATCTGAAGACAGGGTGAGGAATGTGTGAAGCATTTCAGGAAACACGAGCTGCTATTTTCCCACAAGCATGAAAAAACACAGGGCCCTGGGCTTGCAGCGATTCCTCGCATGACGCAACCGCCCTCAACCGCTCACTGGGCTGGCCAGCAGAGTAGGAGGAGGAGGAGGAGATAGACAGACATATGAGGAGGTGGAGGAGGAAAGGGGGAAGAGATGGAGGGATGGAGAGATGGAGGGGTGGGAGTTGGGGTGTGGTGAGGTGGGGTGGGGTGAAAGTGTGGCCTCTATCAGGGGGCAGTAGCCTGCACTGGAGCCAACCCTTTGGCCTCAGAGCTTAGGGGGTTTTTCTGGAGTGGAGAGGGCAGACTCTCTCTCTCTCTCTCTCTCTGTTCTACCCCTACGCCAAAGAAATCCTTGTTGGGATTGAGAAAAAGGGAGGGAAGAGCTCTGAGAAGTGAGAAGTGTGTGACATTTTGCGGTGAGGAGTATTCTGATGTGAACTGGGCTACGTCTATGAGACAGAGAGAGGAGAGGGGAGAGAGAGACGGAAGAGAGGAGAGAGAGAAAGAGAGAGGGAGAGTGGAGTGGAGCAGCTGAGAGTTCAGTGGGCCGGCCTCGAGGGACGGCACGCTGGTTCCTGCTGTTCCGTTTTGAACAGACAGCTGCGGGGGCGGCCCATTAATTGTTTGTTGGCCAAGTCATCATTAGAAAAGCAGACGCCCGGTGCTCTTTTCTTTCTCCACCGAGATGTGAAGGAGAAGACAGAAAGATAGACGTGAGAGAGAACGATAGAAAGACAGAGAGAGAGCAAGAGGGAGGGAGGGAAAAAGAGAGAGAGAGAGAAAGGGGGGAAAGAGAGAGGGAGGCACTCAATGTCAGTATCCCAGAGGCCCTTGCCTGGAACGCTGGTGATTAACGCTTGGCAGTTGCCTCTGTAATTCTTCATACATTAAGACACAAGCTTGAAAGGGACTCCCAAACACAAAAACAGAGCAAAAACTTCAATCAGGCCCCCTTACTCTCCCGTGCACTCACACACTTTCTCTATCCCCTTTTCTTTCCCCTCTCCCTCTCCATTTTTTTCCCTGCTCTAATTATCTCTACCTCTGTAATCGCTGTTATATTCATCATAGCTTTTAGTATTTATAGGCTCTGTTTTCATCATAGTAATAATGTCACTCTGGAATTCCCATGCATAGAAAGTGAGTGAGGGGTGGGGAGGAGGAGTAAAGGAGGGGAACAGAGGGAGGGAGGGAGGTAAAGAATGAGAGAGGGCAAAGAAGAAAAAAAAAACACAAGCGAGAGTGTTCGGATCCTGGCTTCTTTCTCTCAGACGGCGTTTGATTTTTGGCGGGAGGGAGGGTTGGGGTGGGTGGGGGGGAGCAGAGGAGCAGAGGTCCCCCTTAGCTGAGTCAGCTCTGCTGGTTGCCCACTGGTGACCTGGGCCTCCATGGGGTCCGGGTTTGCTCAGCCACTGGAGCTGGCTGTGTGGAGCTGTATTCGGTTTCCGGCCACGCCACGCCGCACAGCACCGTGTTGTGCCTTGTCGTGTCGTGTTGTGCCGAGCCAAGCTGCTCGCAGCCTGCAGGGACCCTACCGCTGCACCAGGCCTCAGCTGCTGGCACCCAGCCGGCCTCAGCTTCCTGCTCCAGCTGGAGAGGCTCTCCTCATATGCGCTGTCTCTCTCCCTCTCTGTCTCTTTCTCTCTCTCTGTCTATCTCTCTCTTTGTCTATCTCTCTTTCATTTACTCACTCTCACAACCATACATACATACTCACTCTTACTTCCTCTCTCTCTCCTTCTTGCTCGCTCACTCACTCACTCCCTCTCCCTTTCTCTCTCTCTCTCTATTTCTCTCTCTCTCTCTTTCTCTATCTCTCATTTACTCACATACATACATACATACATACATACTCACTCTTACTTCCTCTTTCTCTCCTTCTTGCTTGCTCACTTACTCAGTCACCCACTCTCTCTTCCTCTCTATCTCACTCATTTACACAATCACATACTCACTCTTCCTTTTGCTCTTTCTCTCTCTCCCTCTCTCGCTCTTTCTCTCTTTTCCTTTGTCTTATTTCTTTCTCCCTGTAGTATTTGGCTCATTTAATTATCTTATATGTGTCTTTGTGTCCTTCTTTTTCTGTCTGCTTCTATGCATATGTCTTCCAGTGATTATTCTCATCTCTCTGCTAATTTCCCTGAACATTTGTCTGACTATGTTTTTGTCTAAGTGCTCATTTGCAGACTAGTTACAAACATCCAGACTTGACCCCTATGCTCTGGACTCACACATTTCAGTCAACCACTTTCCCTCTCTCTCTCTCTCTTTCTCTCTCCCTATCTATCTCTCCCTCTCTCTGTCTCTGTCTGTCTCTCATTCTGATCTCGCTCCTTCCCTCTCACACCCCCCTTACTTTCCCCTACATCTCTCCCCCTAGAGGTATATGTCCCTCACCAAAAACCCACCCCCCGCCCACCCTACCCCACCCCCCCAGCGGCCCCCCCCTCCATCCCTGTAGCTCCCAGTGTTTGGGTATATATTTAACACCCACGTGTGAGGCCTGCTGGGAGCGCCAGGGGAATGGAAAGGAAAACAAGCGTGCCCTCTCTCCGGGCCCTCTGGAGGGGTCCCGCTATAAATACCTCAGGGTGGCGCGCCGGTCCCAGCGCTCGTGGCATGGGAACCGCCAAGGCTCCCCTCGCCCATCACCCCTCTGGGCCGGGCCGCGCCGGGCTGGGCTGGGCCACCAGCAGCCAGGCACTGTGGGAAGGGTCCGGCCAGCGGGTCGAGAGGGCAGGAAGGAGGGGTGGATGGACAGACAGGCACAGAGAGGGAGAGAGAGACTGAGACAGAGAGAAATGGAGGGACATAGAGGGAGAGGGAGAGGAAGAGAGAGAGAGGCCAGGTGGAGGCGGAGAGGTATGGGAAAGATAGATTAAGAAAGATGGGAGGGACACAAAAAGAGAAGGGCAGGAAAAAGAGAAATGGAAAAGAGTTTGTGGATGTGGAGAGTGGGCTGGTTGGATGGAAGGAGAAAGAGCAAGAGAAAGGGAGAGAGAGAGAGAAAGAGAGAGAGAGGGAAGAAAAGAAGAGAACGAAAAGAGGGCAGAGGCGGGTGGAGGTGGAAGAGGTTTTTTTTTCCTCTTCTTTTTCCTCCTGCTAATGGCACGGCCCTTTGTTGTGTCTCAGTGAGGAGCCTATGCGTTTCATCCCCCCACTGCCAGAGCGAGACGCAGCTCATCCACCTTTTCAAAAGAGTTTATGTACACTACATTTAGTCTGCTTTTCCTTATGAAGATTGTATGAATGTGTGCTTTTCAAAGTGTGGCGTGAAAAAAAAAAAAAAAAATCCGCTTCGCAGCGCTAAGATGAAGCGTTTGTTTTCCTACCCCCCAAAAATTGATTTAGACTTTCAAAGGTTTGTTCTTCACAGTGCTGTCTTCCCGTGTCGGCGTTCGACAGGTTTAGCTCACTTTTTTGGAATTTGAGGTAATAGTTTTAAACTGACAGACTAAACATCACTCCTCTCGGCTGTTCCACTTGCGAATAGTAAATACTTCAACACAAATACACACAAGCCCCTCGCACACATGCATGACTGAGCCCCCGCACTTCGCACACATGCACGCGTGCATGCACACACAGACACACACGCACACACACATACATACGCACACACACAAACACACATACAGTCAGACACGGCTGGGGTGTTTCGTCTTTCATTCAGATGATTGCACCACGAAATAAAAAGGTTATGGGGCTCTAAAAGTGTTAATGTCAATTAAGCAAATGGGGAGAGCAAACCTCGCAAACTTTTTTGCCATGCATTTGGTCTCGTTGTATGCATGCCGTTCCAGTATGACTGTGGAATCTGCTGCCAACCACCTCTGAACCAGGGGGAGGATAAACATGGGGGTGACCAGGGGTGGACTGAGGTGGGCAGTGCCCCCCCCCTCCAGGGACAAGCCCTGCCACCCTGAAAAATGCTCTATCCATCCGAGAAAAAAAAATCCCATTAATGGCCAAATGCCCCCCCCCCCCCCCCTCACGTGACACCTCTGCCTTCGAGTCACCCTACGGTGGTGTCCCATACAACCTGAAACAGTCCCCTGCGCTCCCAGTCTCACTGTGATGTGTGCCAGCCTCGGGGGCACGCGCTCACCACAACATGTGTTCCTCAACAGCCTCCCAAGTGTAAACAAGCCTACAACCAGTCAGGAGGAGAAGGAGGGGTTTTCATTTCTCAAACTGGTTTAATATCCTCGGTCACATTTATATTTTGTCTGTTTGTGAGTCATAGGACTTTTTTTTTTTTTTTAAATGAATAATACCTGTCTTTTTTCAATCTGCTTATAACTGTCACTAATGGCCAGCCTCCAGATCCTCAAAACATAAAACAGATGAAAAAAAAAAAAAAAGAAATAAAAATACGGCCAATGTTGTGTGCTTGTGACATCATAATGGGTTTTAGTGGCAGAATCTTCCCATCAGTATCTACACTTCCTCTCTCACCCTCGGCACCGGCCTCCTCTCCACGGATTTCTTTTATTGGCTTTGCATGTGCTCGTCTTTATTTGATTTTCTTCTGCACACCCTCCTCTTTTTCTTTCTTTCTTTCTTTCTTTTTCTTTCTTTCTTTTTTTCACAGCACCCCCTCACCCCACCACCCGTCCACCCCCTTTCCTCTCTCCCTCCTGCCTTCCTCTCTCCCCTCTTCTACAAGGCACACTTGTTATTTCTTCGTACAAGGTCCCATAATTAAGTTTGACATAAGCGCAGGGATTAAATATGCGGTTTGGGAGGGGGAAAAAGAGGCTCTGTTACAATCTCAAGGCCAGCTGTAAAATGGAACCAGATTGCGACACTTGGAGCTGGAAAGTTTGGGAAGGGTGCCGAGTCTGGAGCTGTGTGTTCAAACAGCAATGGGATCCGAGTTGCTCTGGAGCTGCCAGAGAGCAGCCAACAGACGAACGAACGTCTCTTGTAGCCAAAAGACAAATGTGTTCTTCGCCAAAAGACTACTGCTTCTGGAGCCAAGTGTCTACTGCCTATCTAGCCAACAGTCTACCGGCGTTTTAGCCAAAAGACCAACACCTCGCCCGCCAAAGAGGTGATGCAACTATAGCCAAAAGACTTCCACCTCCACAGACAAAAGACTGCCAGCATAACTAAACAAAGTGTCTTTTAAGCTGAAAGGCAACTGCCTTCCTTCGCTGAAGGTTCTATTTTCACGTTAGCCAGAAAGACTACAGTGTATTTTGTCAAAATACTACTGTTTCTGCTGCTAAAGAGCTTTCATGTTCCAAGCCAAATGATTTTTGGGGTCTGAAACCAGAAGACTCTGCCTTTTCCATCAAAGGTCTGCTGCCCCGAGCCAAACTGGGGCTACTTTCCAGCTCCAAGTACAGTGCATTCCAATACAGAATACCCTTCCACCCAGCCAACGCTCTGCCACCTTTTTTTTCTCACAAGCAGCAGCAAGTTTATGCTCTCTCCTTTATTATATTTACTCATTATATATGCCAGTGTGCTTCAAACGCCTCTCTTTCGATGAAGCCCTCGGTTTGGGTGGCGATGATTGTTTTCTTCACAGTCAGCCTCCGCTCTGAGAAAATGTCCTCTGTCAGAGAGACATGCTTTTCCTTAATGAGCGTCGAGCCATGGGAGCCATTTCGCGAGCTATCATTCAATCACTGACACCAAACATGGAAATGGTGGGCTGAGCACCCCCCACCCCCCCAGTAAAACAGGGCCCGAGCATGTCTGTGTGATATTTTTTGTGCTCTCCCCCTCTCTCTGCTGTGAACTCCAAGAGGTCTCTCAGGGAACTTTGCATTCTTAAATAACTCTTGCAAAACGGTCTTAATCTTAATGAGTCTGTGCAACAAATCTCTCATCTGCGGCAAAAAGGATTAGGAAGGCCAAGGAGAGGAGAGGAAGAGGAGGAGGAGGAGGAGGAGGAGGAGAAGGGGGAAAAAAACACTGCTGTTCCACTTTGATGAATTGTGTTTGGTAAATCCCCGGGCATGAAGTTCTCCCGATGAACAAAGCGACGGGAGCGAGCGGGATGCATTTAAACAACACAACTTATCGGAGAGAAACAGAACATGCATTTAAGTGCAAATACAATGGCAAAGCAGATTCGTCACTTCAGCAAATGATAAAAGTGGCTAACTCTTTCTGGCAATCCACTTAGCTAGTTTCAGAAATCAAGTCCAAAGTAGCTTTGCACAAATTAAGTGCATTGTGTGCGCGCCGCCTTCTCGTCGCTGTATTTATGTATTTTGCATGATGCCAGGGGCGCCATTGTTGCCTGTAAATAAATGAATTGATAATTTTCCTTTGCCGCTTAGCCGGTTGGCTAAAATAGCTGTCACAGTGATGAAGGAGTTAATGAACAAACATAAATAGTGAGAGCCAAGGCACTTTCTCTTAGTCTTACAGTAACTAGAATAGTTGCTTTCAGTGCAGTTTTAACAACCCCTCTCACCTTTTCAACCCCCCACCGCAAACTTTTGCTTTAGCTTGGCGCACAAACATTCTCTGGGAGGCTAATCTGCAGGAAATGTTGTTTTTTTTTCTCCTTCTTGTTTTTTTTTCTTTACTTGAATGTGATTAATACATCATTGATGAGATGTTAATGCAATCCAAATCAAGCCTGTGCTGCGTTTACTCTATTAATTACGGGCAGTGCTAATTTCCCCAAACACCCTATCAAAGCTAAGATAGGGGTTATTCAAGTGAGCCGCGAGCTGGTTCCACACACCCCAGCTCAACACAACAAGCTGTGCTGACCAGGGATCTACCCTTGGCAGCCGCCCTCCTATATACAGTATGCCCTACAGACATTTGCAGAGAGTTGGATGGAGGGGGTGGGTGGGGGTGGGGGGGTAGAGAGAAGGGATGGGGAGGGGGGTGGAGGATTTTCTTTTCTTTTTTTGGTTTAGTTTGCTTCTCTCTTTCAATCCCCTTGCTTGCCTCAGCTCTTTGGCCACAAATGTATCTGGTAGATGTAAATGAAAAGTA
>CM059280.1:14477879-14515379 GCA_030347295.1 Setipinna tenuifilis | reverse complement strand
TATGAACTTCAGAAGTAATCTGCACAGTTAATTCTTCAGGGATAAGCTCTTTTCATTATCTGTAAGGCCTAATCAAGGGAAATCGTATGGGTTTGTTTTGAATTTAGCTTTTATGTGTGTATTATGCATCGTTTTTCAATACACACTGCTGTTCTCGAAGATGAAAATGGGTCTGGTTTTTTTTTAAAGGATCTTTTAAGCATTATATTATTACTAGGCACTCGGAAAACATTCTGTCATTATAGTGTCTTGCCACTAGCAAGTAAACTTGCAGTGGCATTGGATATGATTACCAACATCATTGTAACAAATGCAAAAAAATATCTGTATTTGAATTAGACAACATTGAAAGAAAACCTTATTGCTGTTCCATGTGCTACCTATGGTAGGAAGCGTTAAAAAAAACATTTATTTGTAATCCATATGATTTCACTTCCTCATCCAGCTAGTCTTCAGGGACGTTGTTGAGTGGCTCCCACTGTCACCAGATGTGCCACATCTCCCTTGATATAAAAAAAAAAAACAGAGAAGAAAAAAAAAAGGCGCAGAGATCACCCGTAGCTTAATTGTCACTTTTCTTTGTTTGGCTGATTTCAGACTTTTGTTGTTTTTGTTTGTTTGTTTGTTGATCGCATTGATTTTCTTCCGTAACTTGTTAAAGTTGGGGCAGAACAAAAAAGGGGCAAAAAGAAAAAGGTCCGGATTTTTGCGAGAAGTCTAAACAAATTGAGGACACACCAGCAGCAGCGAGATTCAGAGGCAGGCATCTCAACCGAGTTTTGTTTATTAATACAGGTCACAGGGGTTACTGTCTAAAAACCAAGATTGGTTAATTTGTTATTTTCAAAGCCTTTGTTCTTCCGTGAAAGTGTGTCAAATGTAGACAGATGCTGAAATATTTATTTCTCCGACTGTGGATCGTATTAGAATGTTATTGTGTGTTTCGTTTTGTATGCTCCCCCTAATTTGCCGGTGGTACAGTTCTCTCTTGAACGCCGAAACCAACGCACATCAGTTTTGAACAAAGATAGTCCCCATGTTCTCAACCCTTAATTAGAGGGAAATTGTAAACAGACGCATGCCTTTTTTTTTAGGGATTATCTATAGTTTATGACTGACTGTTTGAAGTGGGAAAGCATCTCGGAATCAGCATCGGTGAAATGGGTCTCGTATAGGACATTGTTGGCTTCAATTATTTCCTGTTGTGAGCACGTCTGTACAGAGACGGTTATCATTTATTATTTAAAGGCCCAATCTTTGCTGTTTATCTGTTTTTTTTTTTAAACCGGGTTATCTTTTTTTTTTGATTAAGAGGAACAAAGTGTAATAAAGTGAGGGGGTTTGAAATGGCTGTACGTCTCCCTCGCTTTAGAATCACTCTGTACGCTTCCTCGCTCTGTCATTCACACTCGCAGGCAGAGCTTGGCTTGGATGAACAGAGATCTGAACAGCAGCTGGTGTTTTGGTTTTTGAAGGGAGATGTTTACCACACACACACACACAGACACACACAGACACACACACACACACACACACACACACACACACACACACACACACACTCACACAGTCACACACACACTCACACAGTCACACACACACACACACACACTGTCATTCTAAGCCACACACATCAACTCAACTTACCCCACCCAGCCATATGTCATGGGGTGCTAGTCTGTAAACAGAAAGACTGACAGTGCCTTGATTTTGCAAATGGATTAACCCTTAGGGAGCCGGCAAGTAACTAATACCGATTTGTTCCAGTATTGATCACTGCCATGTCTCTTTAAGGCAGCCGTCTCAGATGCAGATCGACACGGGGCAGCGGCAGCGATCGACACAGATAGAGCTAACACGACAACACGAGCCCTCGATTTCACAGCACACACAGAGTGTGACCAACTCCCTCCCTCAGAGGACCGACCCGCGGAGAGAGAGAGGGAGAAGTGAGCCCCACTGGGCCTGGGGAGGTGTTTTCCTGAAGGGACTACAGGCACAGCATGCACCCACATGGATGGCTGCTTCACTGTTGTGCCATGTCAAATATGTCTGCTGAAGGGCTGACACCCGGAAACGTCAGTGTTAAAAGATTGTTGGGAGCCTATTACTGTGTGTTGCGGACTTTATCGTCTTTATTGGATAGGCCCGTTCTGTGGTTCTGTAATATCCAGACTTGAGACTTGTCTTTCGCTTCATTCTTTACACAGATATGACTATTTAAATGGTTTTCTTCCTTTGCATCTCTGTTCTTCCTCCTCCCTGCATTTATACTCACCAATAATGGAAGGAAATTATATGCTTTTGATCATATCCACCATTTTGGCTCAAATTACACGCAGGAGATGGAGCAGGAGGTTTTATACTTTAGGCAGCGATGGCTGCGACTGGCTCTGCTTTGGGGGGAAGTAGTTCTTCTGGAATTTGCACGTCTTCACTGCCACCAACACCTTGCACCCACTCCCCTTCTACACACACACACCCATATATACCCACACACACACACACACACACACATACACACATACACACTGTTCCCACAGTGGCTCTCTCTTAGTGGCCGTTTCCTCGCCCCGCTCACACACTTACAGCATTACCTTCCAGTGCTTAACTCTCCACTGGAGCCTGCCCTCCTGAGACTCTTGCATCGGGGAGATTAGTCTGGCCCTAACCGAAGGAGACGATCAATACCTGATGTTAGCAGTCTGCCAAGGTCGCCGACCTCACGACACACACACAGACACACACACACATACACACACACAGGCATGCATACACACACACACACACATACAGACAGACACGCACAGCCCTATCACAAGCAGGAGCTGGCGTAGTAAACTGTTCACTGATAAATTCCGGGTGATTGACCTCCGATGACCCCTGGGCAGATAAGGTCAGACTGACCAGAAGAGAGGCCTGAGAGATGTGTGGGGGTGGGTGGCGGCGGCGAGTTGGGTGGGGAGGAGGGGGGTGGTGGTGTTAGGGTGATGGTGGTCAGCAGACCTGTCCCATAATGAAGTGGTCACTATTGCCTTTCTGTCACTCAGCAATTACAGCGGAGAGATATGGAGCCCCAGATAGGCGCTGAATAGACAAGCAGGCGCTTGGCCACAGAACGGCCATGAACAGACATGAGGGGGTGGGGGGTGGGGGTGGGGGCCTGTAAAGTGACATGTAAACTACTCTAATATGGACTAGTAATGACGGCAAGCAAGATGATGGATCATGAGGGGTGGAGAGGGTTGGTAAGAATATATATGTGTGTGTGTATGCGTGTGTGTGTGTGTGTGTGTGTGTGTGTGTGTGGGTGTGTGTGCATGTGTGTGCGTTTGTGTGTGTGTGTGTGTGTGTCTGTGTCTGTGTGTGTATGTGTGTGCGTGCTGTGTGGAAAAGGCCACACTGCCTCTGGTGCTCTCATACAGAGATACTTAGACAGACAAACATGACAAACATGACCACAGACTAACACAGCGCATGCACAATCAAACCTCAGAATGCAAGATGTGCCAAATGAAGGTTTAAAACGGGAAAAATATGGAGCCATGAATAGAGAATGCCTCAAAAGAGGGGTGAGGGGGGGCAGATGGGGGGGGGCTTCTTATGAAACAGCATACTACAAACAACAGAGGAAACAGAGGACTTTTTTATTTTTTGGGTTTTCTGTCGAAAGACATTCACCTGCTTCATTGCGTTTAGCTGCCAGCGCTGCGTTTCCCGGCAGATGGAAGGGGAAGCGATGGGGAAGCGATGCTTTATTGCACAGATAGTTGGCGGTTTGGACAGAGACAGGATGTGGCTTTTTAGGGATGAGGCTCCAGCAGATGTTTACGCCCATCACAAGATGAGTTGATTTAGCTGACAGTGTTTGTAATTAGGGCCACGTTGTTCGGCCATGATCCCGCCGATATTGAACCCATCTGCTCGCATACGAAATCCAGACACATGCGGCGTCCATAGCTGGTCTCCTTCGCTTTGGTGTCTCTCTGTCAGTTTGTCTGTCAGTCTGCAGTCTATCTAAGTGTGTATGTGTATTTATGTATGTATGTACTGTATGTATGTACGTATGCATGTATGTAGGTACCTGCGTATATATGTAGGTCCATATGTACATAGTATGTATGTGTGTATGTGTGTATGTATATATGGATGAATCAATGGATTGATGGATGTAAGCAAGTTAGTAAATTGAATTTATAAAGCACATTTAAAACAGCTTTTACTGAGCAAAGTGCTGTAAAGAGGATGGCTAAAAGAGCAGAGATAAAATGCAAAGCATAAACATAACACAATAAGCAGAGCGGCATGCACAGGACAAATGTAGAGATTAACAATAGACAAAGAGGCCAAAATGTAGGCCTACACAAAACAGCAAATGAACGACAACAATGAAAGACACACATGATTACAAAAGGATTTGTATGTATGTATGTATGTATGTATGTATGTATGTATGTATGTATGTATGTATGTATGTATGTGTGTATGTATGTATGTATGTATGTATGTATGTATGTATGTATGTATGTATGTATGTATGTATTTTTGCATGTGTATGTATGTGCGTGTCTGTTGCACCTCCTTACTGGGGGAACCTTGCTTCTCAGGCCTTCCAGGTGACTCTGGCAGAGGTTTCCCTTTTCCTCTACCTCCCCAGCCCCTCACACACACACACACCCACACACACACACGAGGCTCCCCCAGTACAGGTCACTGAAGGCCAGGGAACCCCCCCCCCCTCCCACCAAGCCCCCCACACACCCCACCACCCCACCACCCTCCGACCACCACCACCAGCCTTGAGCCCTCCCCACGCCACCTCCCGAGACCCTCCACATTCCTCCAGCTGCTAACTATTTAGTCGTCAGTGATTTAGCTAAGTGGAATTGACTTTTATCTAAAGTGTGCTGCGGGGCTGCCACCGGCGATACACGTTTCCCCCTTCCTCTCCTTCCTCTGCCTCTCGCCTGGTCTCGCCGGCTCGTGTCACATCCAGCCCATTGCTATTGGCAGCTGAGGCACGCCTGATCAATAGCCTGGGTCAGGGATAGCCTGCGGCGCTGCAGGGTCCTGGGAGGTGTGTGTGTGTGTGTACGTGTGTGAATGAGTCTATGAGAGACTGTGTGTGTGTGTGTGCTTGTGTGTGTGTGTGTGGGTGTAAGGGGGAGGGGGGAGTGGTATTGATCCGGACTATTGTCCCCCCACAGGTCGCTGGGCCTGGGTGCACAAGCACACACCATGAGAGGTGGTCTAGTGTGAGAGGAGAGGTGTGTGTGTGTGTGCTGCCACTGTGTGTGTGTTTGTGTGTGTGGTTGGGGGGTTGTGTACAGGTGGTCAACATACGGTAAAACAATCATCATAAATAGTACAAAGAAACAGTGGAAAAGAAATATTACATCAACAAAACATGCAAAATAGCATAAATTAAATAAATGAAAAAAATGGTGTTATAATTATTTTTGTATTTTCAGGTTTCATTTGCTGTTTTTTTTCTAAAAGACTAATTAATTCGTAATTGCAGCAGCTGTACTCTGTTTATCTCACAAACTAAGCACTAAGCACATACAAAAGCTTCATCTTTCTGTTGCAGCTTGTTATTCAACTCATACCGTGTATTTTGTATCATGTATGTATACATACATACATACATACATACATACATACATACATACATACATAGAATATTACAATGTAGAATAGATTACAAAGGGAAACTTGGGGGCAAATAGCTAAATATACATTTCAGATGAAGGGGGTCATATTACACTCTTAGCCTCTTCTAACAGTACGCTATAAAATAGTCTGAATATTTCTTCCCCCCTGTATTGCCTAGCATCCATTTTGATTTGGATAATTGGTTTAGTTTGCATGGACATAATTTTTCCTAAATGACACAACAGTAATGGAATTTTAGTGGAGGCTATTTTGGCTATGGATGGGTTATGGATATCTTGATGAAATGAGCAAGCCACCCCTGCACCCCTCTCTGAGCCGTGAGTCGTGGCCTTGCAGCCGAAGCTCTGCAGCGCCATACATTATAAGCCAGGGCCCCATTTCATTACCTCTGCACTGACAGGCTTTAGAGCACAGATGTTAGGTGCTCCTGAAAAAGCTCAGGCCTCCTCCCACCCCCCCACCCCCCTTCATCCCACCTCCTCTTCTTTACAACCCCCACCCCCCTCACCAAACACACACACACACACACATACAGATACACACACACATATACAGACACACACACATACACACACAGTTACACACACACACGCACACACACACCTATTTTCTGCTACTCCTCCTCTTCTCCTCCCTCATCACTCTCTCTCTCTTTTCTCTCCTCTCTTCTCCTCTGGGTGGTTCAAGGGAGTATTTGGGGGGCTTGTTGGGGGGGGGGGGGGGGGGGGGGGGGGGGTTGGGAACAAGGAGAGGGCCCACCTCCCATGTCCCTTGGCCAGGGCCGCTGCCTGACAGTGGGCTGCCGCTTGTTTTTGTAGCAGCCTTAAGAGCCTCTCCCCGGAGCTCCTCATCAACAACTTAATAAGAGCTCTGGGGAACAATTAAGCGTCGTCTTTAACTCTCGCCCGAACCACAGAGGTAAAAATAATCGTAAAAATGTTGCCAAATAGAGGGGGTTCCAGAGGGACCATTCAGGAATCACAGACTGTCTCCCTCACTCGCTCTCTGTCCTCTCCTCCTCTCCTCCCTAAGCAAAGCTCTGGATCTCAGGAGCTGTCAGAACCCTAGCCCCTGACAAGCACATTCACTCATCTTTATACCAGAGGCCCATGTGGGATTCAAATTGCATTGCTACTCTGTCTTTCTCTCTTTCTGTCTCTCTCTTCCCCTCCCACCCCCCCCCCCCTTACCCCCACCCCCTCCTTGCTCTTTACTCTCTCCCTCTCTCTCCCTCTCTCTCTCTCTCTGTCTCTCTCTCTCTTTTTGTTGTTGTCTTCACAGGAATTGGCATTTGAATAAATATGTATTGTCGAAGCGACTTTGTTGTGGCACATGAGAGATCTTGTGCAGAGCGCACAATTATGCACGTTATTACAGGAATATGTCTTGTTCTGGTTACAGCAAAATTAAGTTTCTCCGGAAATGTTATTATTATTTATTCTGAAAAGCCCGCAATGGCACAAGAAGAGAAATTACTCAGAGCAGTACATTTATTGCTTAATGTAATCTCAAATCATAAGACTCTGTCCTGCAGCTGTAATAAAAATAATTATATATTAATTTTGTTTTCTTGAAAACAAGCTTATTACAGATTTCAAAAGGCTTGATAGAAGCCATATTGTACTGCTTCCCCTCTTGAAAGACATCCATTATGTATTGTCTCAAGGGGAAGGAGAAAAATCTGCAGTCACTTACTTCACACAACTAACTTTTTTTTGTGTGCGTGCGTGCGTGTGTGTGTGTGTTTATGTGTATGTGTGTGTGTGTTTGTGTGTTCGCTAGCATGTGTGCATGTGTGTGTGTGTGTGTGTTTGTGCATGCGTGTGTGTGTGTGTGTGTCTGTGTGTGTGCGTGCGCGCGTCTGTGTGTGTGTGTGTTGGTGTGTGTGTATGTGTGTGTGGTGCTTTCGCAGAACACTGTCATAGTCAGCCAAGAACCATGTTCCCCTGTCTCTGTCTGTTTCAGCGCGTGCCTGTAAAAATAGGTTGTTTTCCGGCTTTGGGTGAAACGCGTGTTGTTTGCTCTCTGAACCCCCCGTCTGTTTTGTCTTCCCAGGTGGCGCTGTCCCTGAGAGGAGCACACGGCCTTTTCCTGTCCATCCGGAGACTGTGACCCCCCGAAATCTTCCCCCTTCCCTCCCCAATACCTGGGCTCCTGTTGGCACAAAGACACCTTGGACATACCTGGAATTCTGGGAATACGTCAGACAAAAAGCCTTTGGACAAAAAAGAAAGGGGGGGGCGGACTTTACTCACGGTGCTTTGGCACTGGACCTGAAAGCTTTACATTCTACTGTCTTATTTTTTGTGACTATACCAAAAGAGATAGAACAAGAAACAAAGAAAAGAAGAAGAAGAAGTAGAGGAGAGGAGATATCCCAAAAAAAACTAACCTAAACAAAAGCTTTAGCATCAGCAATAGCCTCCGGCTCTCCGTCAGCGCTTCGCCCATCCTGCTGTGAGCAAGGGGGGTGGCGCGACCTTTCTGCCCGCCCGCTTCAAACGGACACTTGAAAAGGGGACGCAGCCAGAGAGGTCTCCCCAACGCCGCTGACACAAACCAAAAAAAAAAAACGAAAGAAAGAAAGGAAGAGAAAAAACCCTGTCAGGTAAGGCTGTGAAGTCTCTCTCTCTCTGTGTCTCTCTGTCTCTCTCTCTCCCATTCTCGCCGCACCCCTGCCCCCGTCCCCTACCAATCCTTCTACACCCCCCCAACCCCATCTCGCCCTCGCCTAGCTAGCCCACGTGGCCCGGCGTCTCCCGCTGCTGCGGGCCCTAAGCCCTTCAACCCCTCCTGGGGCTTTGAAGCAAGCTGAGGCCCCCAGCCTGCTGCGCCGTGGCCCCTGTGAGGTTCCTCTTCCCTCCCTCCATCCCTCCATCCCTCCCTCCCTCCCCTCATCCCTTCATCCCACCCCGCCGTGCCGGTTTGTAGGGGAGGCTGTTGCCGATAAACGCCTGGCTTTCATGCGCACGCCTCCTCTGTTTGTTCCTATTGGATGAGAGGCCCGGCTTGGGCAGAGGTTGTTTGGTTGTGAGACGCTCGGACTGGTCCCTTAGCTGACCCCCTGCAGAACCAAAGCCATGCTCAGGCAGATTGACACACATGCACATGTACACACACACGCAGGCACCCGCGCACATACACACACACATGCACACGTACACACACACAAGCATTCACACGCACGCGCGCACACAAACACACACATACGCACATTCACGCTCACGCACACATACACCCCACACCACACCACGCTACACTCACATAAACACACTCAAACACACAGACACACACACTTACATGCACACACACACACACTTTCACATATTATGCACACATAATGGTGACACTGACACATTGTAATACACAACCCTACATGTGTGCATCTTTGTGCATACACACACACACACACACACACACACACATTCTCACACACATTTCCACGCCCACATTTTTATGTCAAAATGCACAAATGCAGTTAGACGTGGACACAGGACTTCTCACATGCCGAATGTAATCCCGGACACATTGGGATATGTATATCATGTCACCTGCACGTACACATTCACACATTTCATAGCCGTTCACTCCCCAACACTGGCGTGAAGCATTCGTACATATTTATGACAGTGACATAATGACAGCAGAAAGCAGACAGAGTGGTGATGATGAAGTGGTGACTGTGTACGATCTGATTTGCTGGACGGGTTGTCATGGTTGTCAGGATGGCTTAAAAATTCACTTTGCGAGTGTGTGAGTGTGTGCGAGTGTGTGTCTGCATTTGTGTTGATATGTGTGTGTTTTATTGTGTGGGTTTGTGTGTGTTAGTGTACACATCGGTGTGTGTGTGTGTGTGTGAGTCTGAGTGAGTGTGTGTGTATAAAGTCATGCATGCCTGTGTGCATTTTTTTCTCTAGTGCTTCTGGCCCCCTTGGGGACTTGTGGCTGTGCTTGTGGCCCTTCTTGGGGAGGGAGCCATGGAGGGCATGCTGTGGCCCATAAAAATCTGACAATCTCATAATGCTCTGTTAAAAAAATGCTCCCATAAAATATAGTATGTTGTAAATTGAAATTTAGTTTTAGACAAAACAGCATTGCCACAGTTGTCATTTGTGTCTTTTTCTGTGTGTGTGTGTGTGTGTGTGTGTGTGTGCACACATGCATATGTGTGTGCGTACATGTGCATGTGTGTGTGTGTGTGTGTGTGTGTATGAGTGTTTGAAATTGAGAGATGTTGATATAGACACTAGATCTGATTCAGCTGTAACTATACCTGATGGTGGTGCATTGAAAGGGTAGTCGTGTGGAGTTTTGTAGCATTTACGTGTATTTGGAGCTAAATTGTGTTTTTTACGTCGAGATAAAATGCCTGCTAGTTTATTTGGCTACCGAAAATTATGTTATTTTCTGCTCTAAATGACACTGATGAAAAATAAATGGTGTTTATGGAATTAAGCAAATATGAGGAAAACAGGCAGACAGAGCTCAAAGATTCATGTGAGGTGCTTTATCTGCATTGCTTTAATAAGTATACAGCCTTTGTTTGAAAAGTCAAAGTAATTTTGGTAAAATTTGGGTCACAGCAAATTGCAAGGGCCTAACATGGCAGTGTCATTTTTGAGGGAATATTAAGCAGGTAAATAAAACAAAATGCACAATAAAACAAATTGCATTCATTCAGCTTTATTTGAAGCTTTCCTGTGCATCTTACAGGATTGTGTTTTTGGTCTTATTCTGTTTTTAATTATTAATAACTTATCCCATCACCTTCTACCACAGTGATAATAACACACCTCATAGCACTGGGAAAAAAAAAAAAAAAACGGCATCCATCTTTCTAGACCAAATTAAGGTCGTAATCTGTGAAAGGGCTTTCTGGAAACCCCATAGTCTGGCCCTGAAGGGTCAAGCCTGCTCACAATAGGACAAAGATAATACAGCCAGAGTCAGACCCCCCCACCACACACACACACACACACACACTCCCTCTCCTTCTCCCCAATTTCCTCCCTCCCTCTCTCTCCCCCCCTATGCCTCCATCTCTGTCTGTCTGTCTCTCTCTTTCTCTCTCTCTCTCTCTCACTTTCCCCCCCTCCCTCGCTCCGTCCCTGTGCCGTGTGCTGATGGAGGTGTGTGTGTGTGTGTGTGTGTGTGTGGGTGTGTGCTCTTAGCCCTGGGCAGGGCAGCGGCAGTGGGCCCTGCTCTGCATGTGGGATACACAGCACCGGAGTCGGGGTCGCTCCCTTTGTGCCGGCCCTCCTTGGCCTCACGCTAAAAAAAAGCCATGCATGATTTCATACATGAAAGATATATGTAATTGGACAGCAGTGCCTATACAGCACATTTACAATTCTAAACAGAGCGCGTTAAAAGCAATTCCCTTCTATCTATCTCCTGCCTGCAAACCACCCCCCCCCCACACACACACACACACTCCCCACACTCCATTTTTTTTCCTTCCTTGAAGAAAATGTATTTGCACATATCCAAAGACACATGATACACAAAAATACATGAAATGACGATTATCACACCTTTTATTTGCATGCATTATGCATGCATTGCCAGAGATTTCTTTTTTTTTTCTGGGGGACTCATGCAAGGTCTGGATGTCTCAGTTTGTCCTACTTTTTTTTGCAATAGCTCCTGGTGTGTTTATATTAGGGAGGGGGGAGATAAATTGTGTCTATACCAGTCCTTTACTATGGGGAGGGGTGGTGGTGGTGGTGGGGGCACCCATGTGCTGCCACTGGGATTCTTCAGTCTTATCTGATGGGTCTGCTGTGAAATAAA
The DNA here is from genome assembly GCA_030347295.1 of Setipinna tenuifilis. NCBI lineage: Eukaryota > Metazoa > Chordata > Actinopteri > Clupeiformes > Engraulidae > Setipinna > Setipinna tenuifilis. The sequence continues at coordinate 14,503,910 of CM059280.1, read as the reverse complement.
AGCGTTATGCACTCTCTTTTCATATGCCTATGAATTCATAATCAAACCTTACCTGTGGAAGACATGTTTCAAATCTTTTAAAAAAAGTGTGGATCAAAATGGCCTTTTGTAGGCTGTCAGACTCTTGTGAGGATCCTAGCAGAATCACATGCTCTTTTTTTTAGCAATTCCCTTTATTTGGTGTCTCCAGCCGGTTTTACAAATGCATGGGGATTTCTTCATTTACACATGATGCAGTTCCGTGACTGGGTAGTGGATAATTGTTTGTCATTACAACATGGGACCCATGTGGAGGCCATTTTGTGCATTTGTCATGTAATTTATGTTTACCTGGAGAGGTCCTGACAGAAGGCGTTGGTTTATGGGGACAGGTGTGTGTGTGAAGTGAATGTGTGTGTGTGTGTGTGTGTTTCGATTGTACACACAAGACCCTCACAGGCACACATTTGGACGGCTATAATTCGGGGCCGTGCTGTAACCCAGGCCTGCACCCTCCCGTTGTGTTAATGTTGTGCCAAGGTAAACACCTCTGCTGTTAATTGCCCTAACGAGCTCACACCTTGCCCAAGGGCGGCCCTCCCTAATCTGCGGTTTATGTTGGCCCGCGTTGGTCACTGGCGGGTGTGTGAGTGTTTCCGGTCTCCACGGGGCCAGTGCCTGCCCCTGCCCCTGCCCCTGCCGCCCCAACCACCCCCCCCTCCCAAAAAAAAAAATCTCCTCCATGCGGCGCACCTGATTGGGAAGTGCAGAGGTCAGCAGGGCGTTCGGGGAGGGGGGGTGGCAGGGGGGGCAGTGGTAGGGTTAAGTGGCCCATAATCCCTGCCAGGCCGCTTTAGTCACCTGCAATTATACCCCTCCACATCAGCTGGCCTCCTGTCTCTGCACATGGTTATCATAGCTCCCCACACATGCATACACACATGTACACACACACACACACACACATGCACACACACACACACATATACACACACACACGCACAAACACACACACACTCACACACATATATAGCAGCAGTATATTTAAGGAAAGAGAGATGTGACTGCTATAACCAGGTAGATTTTTTTAGAAGTCCAAGGGCTAGCAGAGACTGCCTGCTGTTCAGTGTCTGCAAGTGCATGTATGTGAGTGTGTGTATGGTGTTTGTGTGTGGGTGTGCCTGCATGTGTAGGTGTGTGTGAGAGTACAAAAAAATGGATCACGTGCCAGTGTCAATGGCACAGCAGGTTTAAACCCAATGACCACTGCACTTATCTTTCCTGTTTCTTTTTGGTCAAAACTGTAGTGGGGAGCAGAGTAGTATTTTCTATTTCAGACACATAAGGAACATATAAGCTGCCCACCCTTTCAGACGTATTGCATTTTGACTGTAACGTTATGTTGTGAAAAGAAATGCGTCATTCATTCATGCATTCATAGGTTTAAAACGAATTCTGTTAAACTAACATGTGAATCTATTCAGAATATGCTGTTATGTGGTTCATCACTGCGATTTGCCTCTGAAACATCAATGCAGAAATTAAAATAGAATACACATCGGTTTTAATGCTAAAATTAAATACAACAAATATTGTAGCTTATAGGTTCATGCTCATGTTGGTTTAGATCGTCTGACGGTTTATGTGGCCTGTAGTTATTAATAATTATATATTTTTGTTAAGTTATGTTTTGCAGAAACGTATGCTGTAACTGCTTTGGTGTCTGATTTTACATATTTTCGACACAGATACTAGATTTTTATGCTCTTTCAGTTGGACATTTGGACGTCATTTGGCAATGTCTGTCTCATGTCTAAAACGTAAGGACAATAACATTCAGATGTAGATATGTCCTCGTACAGGCTTGGATGATTTCCTGTCCACAGCTAAGTGCAGTAATTAGATGGTAAAGAATTCCACAGGTTAATTTTCTTACTGGTAGGCCTAGCTGCAGTATTCTGAAAGCACACTGACATTACAACAGAGAAGTAGCACAGCATTTGTCCGTTCGAATATTCAACAGAATGTCCTCTATTCAGAAAGTGTGCTTTAATTATTTGTTATTCATACTTGCGCAGTAATTGTTGGTGACATTTGGATCGGCAAATAGAAGGATTTTCCTGTAGGCAATTCCAAGTACTCGCCTTTTTTTTTAAAGAAATTATTTCCTAGTCAGGCTCTGCACATAATCCAGCCATATATATGTCAGCTGATAGAAAAGCATCCAGAGGCTGCGTGATGCTGGATTTGTATGGTGACCCCTTGGCGGTAGCCCTAGATCTCACTTGCCCTTCTACGCTGCTTCCACCTGTCATATTTCATTGCGTGCGATTAGGGTGCTCTTTCAGGCAAAATCTCAGAGAAAATTGCTCTCTGTTCGCAGAAGATGGGGGTAGGTGTTGCAGACCACGTTGAAAACACACAGGCTCTGATTTCGACTGATTTAGAGTTTTGGACTGTCTGTATTACTTTAGAAAGATTATTGTTGGTGTTTTGTGAATATTTCTTAATATGTCAGTAAATTTGGCCGGATGGTTATGTTAGTTGCCTTTTTACGCACTGAGTGCCGTCCGGTGCCTTGTGGCTCCCCTGCGTCACTGGTATATGTGTGACAAGGAGCCAGGCAGTCGCCATCTATAATTCATTAAGTCCCAGTAGGGATGAGATTTGTGAGGTGTGTATGGCTTGCAAGGCCAGAACTAATCTTACCTGCAGTGATATAGTCCATGATTATCTCGGCCCATCCTATTTAGTGGTAAACACACCTCATATCCAAAACAGTTCCTTCTGTTGAGGTTAGGCTAGAATGAGCTTGGAAGACATTTTTTCTTTTAATTCCCTTTCGTTTTTTTTCTGTCCCTAGAATGGTCGCAGTGGCCACACATCGAAAAATATGTACATAAGTCAAGCGCTGCCCTGGAGTCAGCGAGGCCAACCTAGGATGGGAGTGGAACGCAATATTATTTGGCTTTTTCGTGACCCTTTGAAAAGAGCGTGGTCTAGTGTTGAAGTAAACCGTTTCAGCATATGTCGTTCTCATTAAATTCGTCGGTCTCCAAATTTTGGAAGAACGTCTAGATTGGCAGGGGGCGAGAAGCTACCAGATGGTAAAATTACCCACATTTACATGTAAAGTTTCTGAAAACCAATAAAAATTGCACAAATAATTTTGGAGAAAGGACAGGCCAAACGGTAATGCAATATAGAAAATATAACCACAAACTGTTAGACCCTAGTCTCTCTCTCTCTCTTTCTCTCTCTTTCTCTCCCTCACTGTCTCTCTCTTTTCTCTTTCTCTCTTTCTCTCTTTCCCTCACTCACACACACACACACACACACACACACATTGCACTGCCCCCCTCACACACACAGACACACAGATGACACATGTTCGTACACCTTTTACTGTAAAATTGTATAAGAGTGTAAAATATTGTGAAAGTCCATTGTTATAGTATATAAATTGTACTATTCATAATTTGTTTTAAAAATCTCAGTATATGACTTTACTGTATATGGAAAATGCAGAAATGAAGATAGAGCATGAAAGAAATTAACTTCGCTAATTTTGTATTTGATGTTAATTAATACACTAATCAATTTAATTGTTGATTAGTTAATTACGCAGGTAATTACAATGTTATGTCTACATGTGTATCACTTGCAAAGTACAAGTCACATCAAATCACGTATAAACAAATGAAGCAATTAACATATTTTCATCTTATTAATTAACATGTTGCATGCTAACGTACTGCAAACACAAACAATGATTTCAGCAGACATACTTTCGATTTATTAATGTGTAATCGATATTTAACACCAAGCTAATTATTATGCAAATAGGTAAATTACATGAAAACAATCAGAGATTACAGAGACCACTGTACATAATTTCACTTTTATTCTGACTCGGAAAAATACAACACAATGAATATTAAAATATATGCGAACTTTGCAAATACATTATTGCAATAAAATTCGTAAAATTAATATATATTATTGATATGATCACATTTACCATTGAATTCTGGAAGAGGTCCCTGACAGTGAGGGTTGTGGCAAGGTGTGACAAACAGTTCATCAGCAAGTTAAGGGGTTCCTCTTAAGTAGTTGTTAATTTAATATTTCCATTTGTCCACTAATTAAAAACATTTACAACAAGCACCTGCTAAATTCATCTATCACAAGTATGTTCATCAGCAATTAACATCATTGGTCCGTCTCGTAAATGAACTTCAAGTGTACGTCGGAGAAATGCTGAGTCAAAAAGCGATCCCTAAACATTCATTCACTGAAAAAAGTAAAGGTTCGGGTGAACACGAGTATTTCAGTGCATCTTTTTCGTTGCCCTCCTGATGTTTAAAAAACACACACAAAAGTCATCACTATCTGCTTGGTTTTATATTTTAAAATATCTTGTCCTTACTTTGGCACGAATCAGGTGTGACCGTCTACATCCCTACAGCCCTTACTCCTTGAAATAAAGAATAGTAGGCTAATATACACGAGACATCAGTCCTAGAGTGTGAGAGATATGAAATATGAGATAAGAAATGTGTGTTTATGGTTATAGCCCAACATGAATATGTGCGGAGCACAAAACAAATGTGCATGATTTTTGACTGAATTGTTATTTTAATGTCATGTGCTTTCAAATATAATTCATGATTTAGTATTAATGGACACATACTGATCAAATATGTTTTTGGGGGAAGGGGGTATTTTCTTATATTTTCTCTAAACAAATATTTACAATAGGCTATTTATTTGACTGAATGAGTGTGGGCTGCTTATTAAACAGTGGTCAGAGCTACCAGTTCTGATTGGCATGTTGAATAACTTTCAAAACACGATCATTACTCATTAAACATATATATTTAGGTAATGGTATTCCTGCCTTACATTTTTCTTAGAACAGTTAACTTTTTTGCTATTCCTTATTCTTGCTACATTGGCAAAACCCACATGATAGAAGCATAAATATATCACACATAAGATGTCGTTCTATTATTTGTTGATGATATGCTAAGAGTCAGATGTCTGTCTGTTTGTGAATTCATATTTTTAATACAACTCAATCTGGGCAGTCTAGTAGGTTCATCTTACACCGGTGGATTGGGTTATCGAATATGCAGCGCTCGAACTGATGTTTTTTGATAGCCTATATGTGTAAGGTGCTGCATAAAATGTGGAGACTAATGTACAGCAGAAATGTGAACACTCGCCTCTCCTTCTCTACCGGGACTCCCACTCGTGTTAGGTCGTTTGAATATGCAAATGGGCAATGCTTGAAGACTATCAGGGCAAAGGTGTCCCGCTCCGCACTGCTAGCGTGTCCCAGTCGCGGCGAGCACTGGGGGGGATCACGGCTCCGGTGTGACAGGTCCATGCACTCGATGATCCCCTTGGTCGGACTGAACATAAGGGGGCGCTGCCATTGCACCTGGTAGCAACATCCTGCCCCATCCACCCTGGGCGGAGGGCCGGACAACAGTCCTGTGCTCTGCTGACTGCTAAGTCCCAGTAACTCCGTCTCAGTGTTTGATTAAGGAGCCAGATACAACACTATTGTTTACCCTTACTCCGCACAGACTTCAGTGCAGATTCATCTACTGGAAGGTCCACACAACTCCACGAAAGATGTCAGTTGTTTTTAATAATGACCACACTAGATGACCAAACGCATATCTCAAGCTACATAGGAAGTGGATAAGAAAGTAAACGTTATGAAACAAACATGCACCATAAGACAAAACTGCTACCACTTGTTGAGTATATCTTTGGAAAAAAGAGTGAGGGATAAAAATGTACAGCAAAATAATGAATGTCTTTTGAAGGTTGTTCAGTGGCCCATGCCCTCTTGTTTATCTAAATAAGGCAACGTGGACTTACATGCTTCTTATATTAATACAGTTGCATAAATCCCCCAAATCCGAAGACCTAAAATGTTCATCATCCTTTAATAAAGTTACGAGATTATTCCAGACAGATGCTTTTATCTCTAAATGCTTTCACCCCGCTCCCATTTCCTCACTGCGCGCTTTTGTGCCTCATGATATTGGGATGGCACGCGCGGCGCATAAAGGTTGAAGCAACAGACACACACACACGCGCGCGCACACACACGCCCACGAGAGCACATAATAACATAGCAGACAACGGCAAAAAATATTCATTTTCAATCAGAACTGTGATAAAAATACTAAACCTGTAGATATCTTTCAAAAGTGAGCGTTTTGATCACAAGCGAATTCTAGTCAGTGATAGGAAAATATAACTTTTTACACAATGTCAAGGATTTTGCACATGTCTGAGTGAAATGTTAGTTTTGTTATGGTATCCTGCACGATTAGGCTTTAGTTCCTCAAATAATAAAGGGATTGAGTGCAGCCTGCAGATGTCTTTTCTTGAGCTGCGCTTCTCAATTGTGGTCACTGGTTATACAAGCTTTACTACGCTCAGAGACGACTGGGTGTGGATGCAAAATGGGTTAATCATCACCAGTTTCACGATATGTTTAAATGTGTTTAGTAAAAAGAACACACGTTACGCATTAAACTATTCCGGATATGGTGAAAGTTGATAATAACACCTTACTTAATTTGGATATTTTTATTATAACAACTCATATTTAAAACTGACAGAAAAACACACATGTTGTCTTTTTTCCCATCGGCCTCTATCGCACCACAGTTTATTATCTAGCGGCCCTTCAACTCTCGCACTCTATATTCTACCCATTCATTTTTACAGTCTGCCTTTCCCCGGAGACAAGGCACATCGCAAATCCTGGCAATCCCTCCTTTCTGCCTGTTGGTGAGGAGAATATGAGTATCTTTGTTTGACTCAACACTATTGTGGCGTTAAATGTGGCGCGCTGTACTTTAAGCAGTGTACTGTCCATGTTAAGGTATTGCATATTTGGAGATGCCCAAGAGCGCATGCATAAAAGTTGGCTTTGCATATGCACGATATGAAAGATGTCGATTATTTGACCACTGTAAATCGTGATGATCGTGATGTGTCATTGTAATCACACATGGACACGGGCAACACGACACAAGCGCGCACACGCACATTCACTCCTCTAATTCTTGCCTCCCCTCACTCGAGCAACGCACGCACGCTCGCACTGTCGGTCTCCTGTGAGCGCTTCTATTCTATATGGACATTGTCATTAATATCACTGTTGTTTGCATCGTGTGTTCTTGCTTTTGGGGCCATCCGTTCAGCGCGTGTACAGCTGAGAAGTACACAGTGCCGGTTGTTTCATATGTAGATGCGTCCCTTTGTGATCTGACATATCCGTGCAACATACGTCTTCAATAGGAGGCTCCCCATTTTGACTACCCCTAGTCCTCCGTCCACCACACATCAAGATTAAGTTTTCACTATCATGTGACATTCCTTTATGTAAACTGATCAAATAAGTATTTCTGACGTGCATTATATCTTTAAAAATATAAACATGTCAACAAGTCACGTCGCCACCCAACGTATGATAGTGACCGTTTGTGGAGCACAAACGTCCAGTTTTGCTATATGATAAGTCGGGAGATTGGACCTCAGTTATGTTGACATCTAAATAATTTTATTTATCTGTTAATTCTGAACTAGTCAATCAGTGATTGCTATAACATGTGTAGGTACATTATCGTCGGTTTGCATATTCAGAGCGGCCTTAGGTCCTTTAGCAACTATAATCAAAAATATTTTTGTTTGTCTGTTTGACAGATGTGTCTCCATATTCTCTACCGTAAATGCAACGTGTAAAAACGTTTCATTTCAACCATCTACAGAAATAGCAAACAGGAATAATACCAGATTAGGATTATCCAATAAACACTACGCATACAATTAATGCAAAATGGTTTGGTTGTGGATTAGAACCCTTCTAATGTGTAATCGGAAAGGATGCATGCGGAGATTGAAGAACTGCCCATTTCTTTAGAGCGGATCAACAATGAAATTATCATGACAAAGGCCACTGGGCCAGTGTCAAAGGTTTAATTCTTGGAAATAAACTTTGGATTTGAGGAAAGGACCTTTTAGATGGCCGTATTCAGAAATCAAAGTGTTTTGGGGAAACGTGGAGTAAAGCAAACCTGTGGACAACCTCGTCGATCTATACTACAGTTGTTACTATTGATCAAATGTCACCTCTTTGAACGCAGGCGTTTGAAAGTTACTCTATTTATCAGGGATATTTTTTAAACCGTGGGATAGAAATGCATGTCTTTTTAGAGCACATTTTATTTTGGTTCATATCACTTAACGTCAGAGAATACTTTTTAAGTGGGGTAAAGTCGCTGACCTTTGGTGAAGATGGTGTGGTATGATTCAGTATGAAGTGGCGCTCAGTACCATCCTGACACTGGCTTACTATATGTTAACAGCGATGAGCCAAAATCAGAGAAAGCACAGAAAAGTTAACGTTACTTTATATTTTGATACTTGAAACAACGCACTGAGTGTTACAGAGATGGGAGAAGAATGGGCACACAAACATCCCTCTCTCTCTCTCCCTCTCTTTCTGTGTGTGTGTGTGTGTGTGTGTGTGTGTGTGTGTGTGTGTGCGTGCGTGAACGCGCCTGTAAGCATGTGTGTATTACTTTTATCGCGCCATGGACATTTTCATTAACAACTGTTTCAAAAGCTCTTTCTAAGGCCCTCTGTTTTGAACCAAGAAGTCTAAACTATAACTTGAAAATATTCTAAAAATATTTCCCATATACCAATGTGCTGACACTATTGGCTATGGAACATCGGTTCACTCAAAATAGTACACTAAGCTCATATATCACGTTCACAAATGGTTATTTTTACTTTGCATTTTAACAAACTCAAATAACCGCAACCGTGCATACAATGTTGCAAACCGCTGTTTAATCAACCAACCGGTAGTTGTAACCAGTATTAGTAATGTGAGTTTTTCTTTCTCTACTTTATATGCTATACAGTTTAAATCTGCCAGGTTCCTAATCTCAGCAATGTTAAAAGATACCACGGGATAACACGACATCTTTTTATAAGCTGCATGGAAACAAAACAAGGTCTGGGAAATAAACCTAATGGCAAATTATGTTTAAAATCACAAAAGTAATCTTTGCCCTCATGCATTATATGTCGTCCCAATAAACAACTTGGTCAATTCGAGTCCAGGTGAGAGATTTTACAGTAGCTTAGCATTAAACTTGCATCTCACACTAATATTAAACAAATTGCCTTCAGTGTGTATTAACACCAGTTGAAAATTTACATATGACTTTCAGATAAACAAGCTGACAATGACGAAAGTACGCTATTTACCTCTGCTGTAGATATGTTATGTTATCATCCGCTCTCTGAGTGTGTGAGGATGCCATGCAAGAAGCTTAGCCTACTAAAGCATACAGCACACCGTTTGGATGCCTCGAATGAGAAAACCGAGAACAAGCATAGGCTACTGATGCGATGTTTAAAAACATATATTATTTTAGGATATTCTGTTGTTTTGTCAATGGGGAGGCTGTATAACTTGGTTAACTTGTATCATAAAAATACTTAAGTTCATTTATAAAAGTATTCTCAAGTCATAGGAGTGGGCTGTAGCTTATAGTCTTCAACTCAGTACACCTCGACATCTGTAAAGTTACGTCGTGGCACACATCGCCTTTATTGTCGTATGGTTAGTTTAACATTTCTTTATGTTGTTTATTATTTTCATGTAGTCTCACTGCATATGCCTATGAACTCGGTTAACATTTCAATTTACGTTCAGGGTTGTTTTTATCTTAAAGACTTACAGAGTTTTATGCAGTAGGCTACAATACAGTGCTCATCGGCTTTGAAAGTTTTTGTCAATTGGAGCAAAGCATTAAACATCGCATGTTACATTCCGTACAGATTTCCCAAAATAAAATAAACTACAAAATAGTAACGTTTGACATTTACAAACAGCGAAAGAACGCAGTAAAAGCAACCAAACAGCGATGCCGCAACTGTGCCGACACTCTCCACTATTAACTTTCGCTGTCTTCCTTCTAATCAAACTCTTACTTTCCGCTGTACCTAATTCCATATTTTCAATTCCTGATCATTACTTTCCTCTTTTTCTTCCTCTATCTATCTATCCATCCCTCCCTCCCTCCTCTTTCTCTCTCCCTCCCTCCCTCTTCCTAGCTCTCTCCTTTGCTGAATCTTATTGATCCAGAAGGTGGCTAATTAGCCCTTCCCGTCGTGCCTGTGTAATGAAGCACATGCGCACTGAATTAATCACAGCCATTTTTTGCAGGAAACTAATTAGCAGGAATAAAGATCCAAAGAGTTTTTTTCTTTTCAATCATCAGATCTCACTTTCACCTCTTCCTCTCTCCCTCTAACACAAGACTCATCGCCTGCTTTGCATCCAAATTATTTTTATATTGCCTTTACAACTAATACTTCGTTTTTTACTCTCCGCAACAACAATGATCTTTCTTTTGCCATCCTAAACGCAAACTGACCAAAAGGGACTGCCTTGATGGGATCTTTAGCCAAACCGTCTCTATACTGGATTAAAAAGCGAGGATCTCAAAGCGGCAGCAAAAAATTGTAAGTTTCAACTTTGGTTTCTCTCTCCTGTGTCTCTATCTTTACGATAACGTTTCTTTTTAGTTTCAGTAGCAGGGTGATCGAAGGTTTTGGGGAATTTTCCTCAACCTTCCGAAGACTATCCCTTCGCTCACTATGAGAAATAACAGGCGATTGCAAGTTATTTTTCATGCAAGTTGTTTTATTTATTGTGTTTTATTCGTATCTTTACCTGTGTTTACATCTGGGTTCGTCCTCGTTCTTCTCTTGACTGGAAGAAAAGAAACGGGCAAGACAGCGATTCCTTCCCAAGCAGTTGACCACAAATCGTGAATTTAAAACAATTTTCAGCACTTCGCTGCAACCATAGTATTCAGAAAGGCAAAATAGATACAAAGAATGGGTTTAGAGGATGATCGCGACGTTAAAAGCCAGGGTTGATCAGTCGGAGGGTAGCGGGAGCTGCACATGATCGTAGCCTGGGAAGGAGCACGGTAGTCCAGCCTGTGGGTCCGTCTACGTCCGGCGAAAGGAAAACGTAGCCTGTTTCCCCGTATTCTCAGATAAATGCCATTTCTTCCTCAGCCTCTATTTTCATCTGTTTTCAGCAACAACACATCTTCGCTGACTCCTTAGCTAGTATTTGCCACATCTTTACTTTTCGAGTCCTTTATTAGTGTTGATTTCTCTCCGCCCTGCTTTGCATTTCAGAACTACTTTTCGGTCTCTCCTCTTTGGCTACATATTCTTTTTATTTTTCATTCCCGTTTGCTTGTCGAAGCCTTCTTTAGGACGATTTTGTTGATTCCCAGACGGAGTCACATGCAAATCGATCGGCATGTGTGTGAGTGTGCTTTGAGAGTGTGTTGGATTTGAAGACGGAGCCCCGACTCTCCCTCATGACATGAGCGGATCATCCAGAGCTCGGATACGGCGGAGCGCAAAGCCGAGGGCAGAGAGTTTAAGAAGCAGGTCGGAGAAAGCATCATGAATTAGAGAGAAAGACGTGAAATCACTTAAAAGACGGTCGTTGGACTACTATAACTGTTTTACTGAAATGTTTTGCAGAATATTTAGGAATTACGAACGTCCGTAGACAATAAACAAGCAACACTAATAATCATATTCGCATGCATGACCGTGGGGAGCTATGAGCAATTTGGCACAGTTTATATTCTAGATATGCTCTTTGCCATAATAGACAACATACTAAACACTAGTCTTAAGTACCTCTTTTTGAGCGGTTTTTAATAATTTGGAAACTGAAGACTAACTTCAAATATGAATTGACAAATATGTCACTAGATTAATTTAGTACAAAGCCTGGTAGAACAAACTCCAGTCGTACAATTTTAAGCGTAACGTAGGCTAATGGACGAGACGATAAGGGGACCGATTTGGCTCGATAGAAGAACATAGCCAGTCCCTCGGAGATACGGGCAGATAGGTAGGAAAAGCGGAAATGTTATGGATCCCACGATGCAGACTACAGTAGAGCCTCACAAGCTACTCTGAAAAAGAACCGAGACCCCAAAATGCACAGATACAGGGTACAGGAAAGACGCAAAACGATGGGGTTTCGCAACTGGGAGTCGGAAAAAGAAATGTGTTGGCAAGCTGGAGTAGAGATGTGCTTGGTAGTGGCTGAGTGAAAGGGGGAGGTTGGGAGACTCGGGGTCAGACGGCAAGAAACAGGGGAGCAGGGGTCACCGAGTGAGTGTAGGAGAGATAAAAAAGAAAGAGAAGGAAAACCCTACATTACCAGCCAAAGGAAAACAGGGAAAGGAGTGAGGTGGGTGTGGGTTATGTTAAGGGGTCACACAAAGCACAACACTAAGATTGTGAGGGTCAGCGAGCAAAAGATAAAACAACCCTCCGTTTTGGCCAGTGGATAAAGATACAAGGGCTAGCATTTCTCATAAGTTTGTCATTTGGTGAAACAAAAGAGTGCTGCTGCATAGAAGTCCTGGCTTTAGAAAATTGTCTTGTTTGCCTGTCATGCCTGCCTGTCATAGGGGTAGCGAGGATGAAGGCAAAAGATGAAATTGAGAGAAGAATATGGAGGAGGATCGCAAGGGTCAAATAGCCAGTGGCCAGAGAGAATGAATCAGGGAAGAGGTCAGAGACACACAGCCTTCGAGACCTTTATCCTCCTCGCAGACTTCTCCACGCTGGAGGGGCCAAGTGCGCCCATGTGGACATGCTGTAGTTTCTGTATGGCCGTCAAATGTTGGAGTAAAAAACAAACTGTAGGCTTTTGTAAACAAAATTGTGCCATTCCTCACGCTGAGGTTGTTTACATCGCCAAATTTTGAAGGTGGGGATGTTTAGAATTGGTCACCTCCTGTCTTTGTATTTATCACATTGCAACATTAAGCACAGTGCTGTAACCGGTATTTTTATATATACTTTTATATACTTTACTATTTATTTAAAGGATGGCCAAAAAGTGTGTAGGTAGGCCGACTGTGAGAGCGATAAGCGATAAGGTTTGCCTGTACCCCCCGTATATTGTCTGCGCTCTCCATACGTGCTTGGGCAGTAATCATAGGCGTCACACACAAAAAAAGAGATATAACACATTTCAGGTGCTGTGCTAGGACACCCTCACTCCCGCCCTTCCTTTCCCACTTTTTTGCCTCTGTCTCTCTCTCTATCCTAGTCTCTCTCTTTTTTTTGCTATCTCTCTCTTTCTCTCTCTCGCTCTCTCTATCCCATTCTCTCTCTGTCTCTCGCACTCTCTCTCCCACTTCCACTGTCATTCACTTATACAAAACAAAGACAGCAGACACTGCCATTGACTCTGCTCCTCGAAATTCTTGGATTATGCCTTTATGTATATGCATATTTTTCTTTGTACAAATTGAGGGGATTAGAACATAGATTTTTTTAGTATGATATTTAAAGGCATGTCCATTACAATGACCAGAATGTAGGCTAAGAGATAATAATATTAGGGTTTGTTTGTGTTTTTTTTTGTTGGCTTTATTTTCTTCTGACCTCATGACAATAATTTCTTCTTTCTTTTTTTTTTTTTCTTTTTTTTTAAATATGACCCGGGTGCATGTATAGGCAGAGCCTTAAAAAGAGGAAGGAGGGCTATTGGCAGAGTATTGTAAGAGTGGTCATATGTGACAGTAGTAAGGAGTATGCACGTTGTGTATGCGGCTTCCCCTGGCTTCCTCTGATGCGTGTAGAGGAGGCTGTTGTACCAGTGGGAAGGTAAAGCTACTATCTGCTGAACGGGTTAACGTACACTCTTGTCTGCTCTGATTTTGACCTCATTAGTTATGGTCAGGGTGTGTGTTTTTTGGCTGCGTATTAAATTTCTTTAATACTTGTCAGACGTAGGGGGGACAACATGAATTGTTGGTCTTGTCTGATATTTATATGGTGTGTGTGTGTATGTGTGTGTGTCTTTGCATAGCATTTAAAATATGGATTATAATGATATCAGATGTAATGTTACGTGTAATATTTGTCTATATATTTAATATGTAGATGGCTTTAGTAATTCATTTATATTTCACCATTGTTTTGTTATTTATATTATAGTGGTGGTGTCTGACATTGTCTTGTGTGTATTATTGTTTTTCTTTTGTATTTAATTTAACACATTCTTACACTTTGATTCAGCGCTGGGCAATGTATGCATGTACTAGATGGCCGGTATGTTGCAGAGATGAAATGCGAAAGTTATTTTATTTTCATGTTATTACCAGTGTTATTTACTATACATCACTCTGGCAACAGTCGTGTCATAAATAATGATACTGTCTGACAGGCGGCGTGATGCTTTTGAAGAAGGTTGGCGTTTCATCGCTGAGGCGAAAATGTCGTCGCATTACATTACAACGTCTGTAATTTTACCTGAGGCTCTTCGACGGCCTTATTCCTTTATTATATGGTGTGGCGTCCAGCGGACTTGTTTTTTGCTCATCTCTCCCAGTAATGTTTGTAGAGAGGAGAGTGTAGCTTTGGCAGCCTTGTGCCTTTAAAACATAACAAACAACAACAACAACAAAAAAAAGTAGTAACGGGATGCGGATGTAGAGATAGGATTGGAGGACTGTGTGTGCCCTATGCCTCTGTACTCCCTCCCTCCTTCTTTCCCTCCCTCCCTCCCTCTCTCTTTTTCTCCCTCTCTTTCTCACTCTTTTTTTTTTTTTCTCCCTCTCTCCCTCTCTCTTTCTGTCGTACGCACACCCTTTCTCTCAGGGGCTGGCACCCCTAGGGAGTGGAACGGTCGGTCATGTCCTCAGTGTGTGTGTGTGTGTGTGTGTGTGTGAGAGAGAGGGAGAGAGAGCCCTCTTTGGGTCGAGACCAGGGGCTGGCAGCTTTAGCCATGACATAGTATGTTAAAGCAGCTGAACTCCATTCAGCGTGTGGCCATGCTGATTTCACTTCAGGGACCATGTCCTTAGAATTTGCATTTACATTCCCTATCTACATCTGATTCTCACAGCCTAACATTTTTTTATATTAGCATATGTTAGAAGTAGGTTAACTAATATGTTAAGTATTACCATGTTATATTATAATTATAATAATTGTTAATGATTTAAATAAAAAAAATAAAATAAAAAAAAAAAACATGAAGGCATCTCACAAAAAAATATATTAAAAAGTGCCACTGTTTAATGAGGTGGTTTAAATGCAAAGCTAATCTTTGGCTTTTTTTGGTGTGTTAAAGCGCGGTTATTATGGCCTAGTGAAAGGGGCATTCCGTGTGTGCTAGGAGCGGTAAGGTGAGAGCAGATTGGAAATGTTTGTGTGGATGAGGCGATCTCTGTCATGAGGTTTCCATTAATCTAGCTGAGCTGTGGCGAGAGACGGCTAAGAGAGGGCTGGGGGGGTGGGGGGGGGGCAGAGGGAGAAGAGAGGGTGTGTATGTGTGTCTGTGTGTGTGAGTAAGAGAGAGAGGGGGAGAGAGAGAAAAAGAGGTAGAGATTGCAACCACCTCCATTTGCTGAAGGGCTCTGTGTGTTACGTGTGTATATGTGTGTATGTGTATACGTGTGTGTGTGTGTGTGTGCGTGTAAATTAGGTTAGAGGGAGCTCTGGGTCCGATTACAGATGATGGTTTTGAATATGCAAGCCCGTGCAGCCAGGACCAGTTCTTCCAGTTGTGGCGAAGAACAGGACAATGGTATACGTGTCAGTGGGACCATTAGGAAATGGCTGGGGGCGGCTCCTGGCGTGTGTGTGAGTGTGTGTGTGTGTGTGTGTGTGTGCGTGTGCTGTGGGGTGGGGGTAGAAGCAATGGAGGGCACCAACCGCCACATCATTGGTCGAAATCTCAGGTGCGTTTTACCTGACCCAAAATCCCTGTAGCCCCCGCTACGGCCCACAAAGGTCGGCCTCTTATGCCGATAGCATGTTGCACATCTTTCAATGTGTGTGCGTGTGTGTGTGTGCTATTTTTTACCTACCACTCTCTTTCTTCGTCATTCTCTCTCACTTTCCTCTTTTTTTTTTGCTCTGCTTCGTGCTGTCGTTCTTTTATCTCATTGAAGTAAGGTTGGCAGGAATTTCTGTGGCTTGCTGTTTCACAATATGTTATCGTGTTCACAATCTCCAAATCATTGTGGTGGTGTTAGATTTACGATAGTGGAAGGGTGTGTTTGTATGTGTCTGTACGTGTACGTGTGTGTGTTAGTGTGAGGGAGAATTGAATGTGTGCCTTATGTTGTTGTGTACCTCTCATCAACAGTTATTTATTAGAAATATATATATTTTTGAGTGTTTTTCCAACACATTTACCTATGTCCACAAACCTACCACATGTGTACATGCTAAGACACACCCTGCACACTCTCACTCTTATTCCCTCTCTCTCTCCCCCCTCGATAGGTCTTCAGATAGCTAAAACAAGCTAGTCATGTTGTGAAATACAGAAAGAGAGTGATAGAGAGAGAGAGAGACAGAGAGATAACAAAAGAGAGTGAGGGAGGGAGGGAGGGCTACACGACAGGACCAGCCCAGCACACACACTGCAGGGTTCACAAGTTCTCCGGTGTTTGCCGACAGGGCGATTCCTGAATAGGAGGCATTTGAGCCTCGGAATACGGCAGTCGGACCCAGGAATTCCTTTCCGATTGCTAAAAGCTCCTTTAGCCCATTTGTCATGTGTCACGGAGCCTGGGAGAAGACAGGGCTGGTCTGTATCATCTGCCTCTCTCAGTCAGGTCAAAACACAGACACACACACACACACACACACACACACACACACACAGAAAGAGACACACACAGAGTATTAGTATTAATTGTTTTTTTTTTTTAATAAAAGCATTGAGCTGTTTTTATGTTAGCATATATTTTTTAAATGTAGTTGAGTTGTGTATTACATATGCATAACCATAGTGAATGGGAGTGAGGATACAGGGATGTTGGTGGAGTGAGTGGCAAGTGTGTGCGTGTGCATGTGTGTGTGTGTGTGTGTGTGTGTGGGGAGGCCCGGCCTGGCTATCAGCCTTTAGCTCCCTGGCTACATGTCCCCCGCTGGGTGCAGGGATGGCGCTGCTTGTGTAGGGGCGCCTGCTGCCCTGCAAGATGGCTGGTGTGTGTCCGGCATCACTCACAACATAGCGCGCGCCCGTCCGTCTGTGTGTGTGTGTGTGTGTGGGTGTGTGTCTGTAAGGAGGGGGCAGTGTATGACAACAGCCATCAACGTTGATGTTGAGGGGGCTTGGGTGTGTGTGTGTGTGTGTCTGAATCAGCGCAGACAAGCCTAGCGTGCATCTTAAGCCACACGGGTGAGCATCAGGGGGTACATCCTCCTCCGACAGACCCCCCACCCCCCTCTCCTTCCCCTCTTGCCATCCTTTTCCTTCCATCCATCCATCCACACCACCACCACCACCACATCCAACCCCCTCCCCACTGCCCACGCCCTCCCCCTGGCCCCTCCGCTGCACCTTGAAGCCCTGTGTTCAGCACTCGCCGCTGCCTGCCTGCCTGTGTGCTTATCATCACAAAGGGCAGAATGCATAAAACATGGAGGACACACAGACACAGTCAGAACAGGTCGCCTTTCTCCGCGCTCACCGAGCAGGGGGAACAATGCAGGGGGCCCTCCGGTCCGTGACTTTGACCTGATCTCTCTCTCTCTTTCTCTCTCTCCCTTCCTCTCTCTCTGTCTCTCTCTCTCTCTCTCGCTCTGTCTTTAACCCCCCCCCTCTCCCTCGCTCTCTCCCGTGTGTCATTCTCCACTTCACTCTCTCTTTTGCTCTCCATTCACCTCCTGTTTCTCCCCTAGCCTCGCTCTCCAAACGGCATTTCAGGGCTTTTGCTCGTGTCTGTAATATGTCTCCTTTGTGTGGTTTGGGCTCCATCACTAAAATATGCCTCCTGTAACTTCAGCATTGCTATTAAAAATCCAAGGAATGGGAATCAGTTAGTGTGTGTGTGTGTGTGTGTGTGTGTGCGTGTGTGTGTGTGTGTGTGTGTGCGCGTGCGTGTGTGTGTGCGCGTGCGTGTGTGCCTGCCTGTGTGTGTGTGTGTGTGTGTGTGCCTGCGTGTGCGTGTGTTTGAGGGAGACAGAGAGAGGGGGAGAGTGTGTGTGTGTGTGTGTGTGTGTCTGTAATGGGTTTTGCAGATGGCACAAGGATCATTAGCCTCCCAGACATATCAGAGGAAGAACACACAGACAGTCTCATACTCTTAAATTATTTTTCTAGATGGAGCACAATGCACAGTGATCTAATATTTTACACTATGTGTTAATTTGATAAGCAAATATGTAACATGCTAAGTGAGTTTGTTTTTACACAAATTATCTTTTAATAAGGAAATGCTAATTTAGATAAAAAATAAGAATTAAACAATACATTACAATTAAAACATTATCACACTGTGAAGAATCTTGTTTTTTATTTGTTATAATCATTACAGTTGTATAATAACAATTGTATTGGGATTGTATTAGAACCTGCTTATATAGCTTGTTTTTGTCAAAACCTTCCTATGCAATTCAGCATAGGAGTTAGCACTATGCTAGCTACACTAGTGCATGTCTGCTAAGAGGGATTCCTCAGTGTGTGTGTATGTGTGTGTGTGTGTGTGTGTGTGTGTATGGGGGTGCATGCGCGCATCTGGATGTGCGTGGGTGTGTTTATGAGCATGTGTGTGCATGCTGCTGGCCTCTGTTTGCTGGTCAGTGAGCTCAGTGTTTGTGTGTGTAAGAATGAGTGTGTGTGTGTGTGTGTGTGTGTATGTAAGGCAGTGATAATGGACTTAGTTCGTGCCTCCCTGAGCTTCATCCCTGCAACCCTCCACACAATTTCATTTGCCTCCATTTTTTCCCTCCTTTTTGGTATGTCTTCAAACAAGGGTGCATATTTTTCCCCCCACTGTTCTCTTGTCACAGTTGTGACTTGTTTGCTCAGCAGAAGTATTTATCAAGGTATTATTTATCCAAGTGCTCGCCGTGTTTAAGATATTAATGATAAGATGTGCTATGTAAGGTTTATTTAAACATTGGCCTGAATGCTTCTGTCTCCTTTCATTCACATGCATGCAAACTGATTTCATATATTTTTATGATTTTTCTCTTATTTTCCATTTTTTTTCTGCAAGATGCAATAAAAGGGTCTCTTTGTTCTCTGGCAGCTGCAGGTATTTGTCTTTCGGTCTTCAATGTGTATATATGTGTGTGTGTGTGTGTGTGGGAAAAAAATCAAATAGAAAACATTGGTATATGTGTGTTCATGATAGAGGTGGACACAGGATGTGGATATACACGTGTGTGTATATAGGGTGTGTGTGTAGTGTGTGTGTTGTGTGTGTGTGTGTGTGCAGTGCCAGTACTGTCACTGTAGTGTGGTGTGATGTGGTGGCACAGGAGGCTGGCGAGGCTGCAGGAATGTTGGAGGGGAGAGGGCAGAGGGGTAGCAGGGGAACACGTCCGACCCCGGCAGGCCCACGCCACTTCCTCTCTGTGTCGCACACAGCTTATCCTCCTCAGGATTAAACACAGGCAAGAAAAGAAAAGAGGGGATCGCAGGAGCCCCCACCCTACCCCATCCCACACACACACACACACACACACACACACACACACACACACACACCCCTCGTATACTCTGTGTACAGAGGAGAAGGGGGGAAAAACCGTCTTCAACCTAAAAAACAAAACACAAAAAAAAAGGCATGATTCAGTTGCAAATGTGAAGCAGCCTGACTGGGTTCCCCACAGGGTGTAGAGAGAGAGAGGGAGGGAGGGAAGGAGAAAAAGAAAGAGAGAAAGAGAGAGAGGGGGCACAGACCAAAAGAGGGAGCACGATGGAGTGAGTGAGCGAGCGAGCGAGCAAGTGAACGACAGAGAGAGAGGGGGACAGAAAGAAAGAGAGAGAGAGAGGAACACACAGAGGGAGCGTAGCAGTCATGCTGCCTGCTAAGCTCTTTGTGGTAAAGGCCTCGCTGCTTGCAGCCCTGGCCTGATCAGAGTGGCTGCTATCTGCTATTTTAGTCTGCCGCCACACCAAGGCCGTTTGAGAATTGTGCCTCTGTTAGTGGCTGCTCTACGGTGACGCAGTCTTTCGGCATGTTAGGTCACACCGTGTGAATAATAACCTGTCATGCCCTGTGTTGGTGTGTGTGTGTGTGCGTGTGTATGAGTGTGTGCGCGTGTGTGTGTGTGTGTGTGTGTGTCCCGTGTGTGTGTGTGTGTGTATGTGTGTGTGCGTTTGTGCCCAGTGTGTGTGTGTGTGACGGGTTGCCGGCGGGGAAGGGGTTAAGAGGCAGGGATAGCCCCCTTTGTCTGGGCAGCCCTCTCTGCCATTGTTGTGGGGGAACTGAGCCCTCTGCACCTCACTTGACCACAGCAAAGCAATAAAATGGCCTCTAAGTGCTGCAGCCACCCGCTCCCAGCAACGGCAGCCCTCCTCTGGGCTTTCTCTGTTTCTCCACGCACACACACGCTTACACACACACGCTTACACACACACACACACACGCTTACACACACACGCGCGTTTAGAGACATACACTCATGGATACACATGCACACACACACCCACACACACACACACGCTCGCCAAAAAAAAAACACACACACACACTCTCAAGCTAGTAGACACCCCGTGCTTATTGTGTCCATTGGAACAATTTGATATTTTAGCAACAGTATTTCTTTTCACCTTGAAACTGTACACATTCAGAGTTTCATTTTCCCCCTGCTTCACCCATCTGAGGAATACGCAGTCAAACAAGATATATATCATTACACTGTTTCCACAATAAAATATGAAAATAGATAAAGTATTCTATCTCAGCATAGCATTTTTTTTTTTTTTTTTTCTCTCATAAATAGGTCATATGTCTACTGCCTCGTTCCAAGGCTAAGAATAGTCTCTATGCAGTCACACTATATGGATGCTCATTTCATACAAGATATAAAAGATAATTCAGTTTATTGTCAAGAAAATAATTGGAAATTGAATTAAAGCCAGGAGCAGCTTCATGTGGTGTATTTACATGGGTGATTACATTTTCTATTCTGTCAGTGGCCTAGCATGTTTCACGTCAACATGTAATTAAAGATACTGTGATTATACTCTTTATTTCCGTGTAATTCATCAACTGCTTATTGTGTCTGTTTGTGTGTGTCAAGGCCAGTGTCTGAGTGTGTGTGTGTGTCTGAGTGTGTGTGCACTGAGATCATATCTTTTTATTAGAACAGCCATTTTGGAATAACTTCTGGAATGTTTCTGGACATGGCATAGCTGAGTATAACTTGTGTTTGTTCGTAGCTCTCTCTTTAAGTATTTGGCAGTTACCGATTTATTCCTTTATATTTGAACATTAACATCCCAGTTTAGTAGATTGAAATTATAATGCAGTAATGAATATAGTTAATAGCTAAAAACACAATAATAACACAGTGATTTCTACATTTGCACATATGTGCATTTGCAATTTATTTAATACAGTCATTAAACTTTGAGGGGAATTCTGCTTACTACATAATAATACATATTTTATTAGTTTTTAATAAGCATAATAAGCAGAAGAAAACACCTGGCACTATGATATTAATTGTTAATTCCGGTGGTTAAAAATGGCATTCTCGTCTCCTTCCAAGGCGAGGTGGTTGTTTACTGCTTAGTTTCCCCTTCTTCCAGACATTATAATTAAAAAGGAATAATTCCTGTCTCTTTCTGTCGCCTCCTGATCAGATATGCATTTAATGAGACGCAAGAGGACCGCAGCTGATTGGTTCTCTCGCACACCGGGCCCTGGGAGAGGCAGACGATTGGCCAGGGCCTTTAATTGGCACTGTCCTGCACTCCCTCCCCACCCCCCCCACCCCCCCACCCCCTCTTGGGTGTAACCTGTTTATGGCAGGTGTAGCGCAGGCTGCACTAGGTGCTACACTGGGCCTCAATTAAAGCCGCCCTGCCATACAGCCTAATTATGACACGTTTGCAGGCAGCTGAAGGGTGTCTGGCTGGCTGGAGTCTCTATCTCACCCCCCCCACCCCCACCCACCCACCCCTCCTCCCTTCCCTTCTCCTGGCTTCTCGTGGTCCTTATCCTCACACACTAACAGTAGCTAAGTAACGACACCCTCCCCACTCAAATACAAACACTGGCCTGCATTCGAGCTAGAGAAGGCTGAGTGTTCTAGCCATGCATTTTAGATTGATTAAACAGATATTTGAAATTAAGCACAGGCTCACAGAAGCAGTACAGCTGTGTCAGGGTGTGTGTTTGTGGTTGTGTGTGTGGTGTGTGTGTGTGGGTGTGTTCACATTCAGGGTTTCACAGACCCTCTGACCCTGCTGTGTCTGACCTTTCCCCTCCCCCCTTACATCAGGACTTGATTTTCATTTGTTTTTCATTTAAATTTCAGCTTCAGTCCCCCCTCCCAATGTCTGCACACACACACACACACACACACACACACACCCTAGCCCACAGTCATTACTGCCAAGACAGGGTGAGTTTTTTTGATGAGGGCAGAAGGTGAGTGGGTTTGTGGGTGGGGGGTTGGGGGGTTGGGTTGTCAGGTCTCGGGGGATCGATAAGGCTGGAGATTTAGGTGGGGACGGACGGTGGCGTGCTGCAGTCGGGGCAGGGGGATGGGTGGAGTCTGAGGACGGGGAGGGGGATGCTGGGGGGGGGGCAGGGGGGGTTGGGGGAGCCACCAACGGTCGACGGATGGCTTTGACAGCCCGGTGACCTCCGCTGCTGTGACATCACAGACACTCTGTCTGCCCCAACCTGCCCCCCCCCCCTCCCACACACACACACACACACACACACCTCATGTCTCCTCACTGTTTACACTTTCCACAAGCAGCGCTGCGTTTATAAGGCCACTGGTTTGACAGTACACACCTTCAGGCACCTCATCATTGTGTAAATCCTCTCTGCTGGCTCTTCCTGACGCAGATTATTTTATACCAAACATTGGGTAGGTGTTGGATGGTGAGCCTGAGTGTGTGTGTGTGTGTGTGTGTGTGTGTGTGTGTGTGTGTCTGTGTGTGTGTTGTTTAATGTATTTTGAAAGGTATTAACACATTCACCCATGTCATAAGTGGCACACGAGTGTCATTTTTTCATGGGTGGCTAAGAAAAAAAAAAACGTTGCACAATTTATTTTAAAATTAAGTTCTCTTTTGTTTCAGCCTTCCTTTTTTTCTTTTTAAATAGAACAGGACAGACCGGATCTTTGTTGTCGTTGTCCAAAAGCAAACAGTGCGTTCTGACTGGCAGCCCTTTCTGCAGTAGCAGCTGATTGGAGCAGGCCCAATCAGGTGAGGTCACCCAGGGGTGATGTTTGCTCTGTGCTGGGTCCTGCTGGACGTCACAGAGCAAAGGGACTGCGGTTTGTGGGAAAAAGAGGAGAGGCTGCTGCCACACACACCTTAAGCCCTTGGTAAAAAAGAAAAAAAATCACACACACACACACACTGAATAGCACCTCTCCAGGATTTAGCAGCAGCCATAGTGAATGAGAGGAAGGTGGCGTTGGGGGTAGACTAGTAAGGGAATGTCATGGACGCCTGAAGTTATTTTCAGGGCAGTGGTTGTTTTTATTTTACCAAGGGCCTATTTTTAGGCTTCCAGGTGTTCCCGGCTGGGTCTTCCTGTTCCACCAGAGATGGCAGCAGCTTGGCTGAAAAGGGAAGGCCAGTCTGAGGGTCAGCCTTTGGACTGGAGGCCTTGAGGGTATTCAGCTGCTCTCCTGGCCAAGATTTTTTTTCTGAAACACCAGACCAGAAGGCCTAGAGAGAGGAACAAACAGAATCCGAGAGAGGGAGAGAGAGTGAGAGACAGAACACAGAGATAGGAAGGTGTGTGTTTAGATGGGGGCTTAGGTAGTGGTAGTGGTGGTGGTGGCGATGGCGGGGGATACAGACACATGTTTCATCACTTCCTTCCGTTCGTCAGTTTTTATGAATTGCCTCTGTCATAGCAGCAGTTTGAGCTGAAGAGGAAACGAAAGAGAGGCAGGAGAATAGAGCACGAAAAATAGACGAGAAAAAAGTGCCAGAGAAATGTACTAAGAATCCTGTGAAAACACGCTGTACAGAGGGAACAATAAGTCATGTCCCAAGGCCAGGGAGTGTGTGTGTGTGTGTGTGTGTGTGAGAGAGAGAGAGACTGTGTGTGTGTGTGTCCATGTATGTGTGTGTGTTTGTTTCTACTGGTAGTAGTCGTAGTAACTGTATTTCTTAAATTCCAGGGCCAGGACTGAAGCAGCTGGCTGTGCAAATTCTTATCTGTAAACAAAGCCGGCTGGGCCTCTATCCTCTATCTCCTCTCCTCCTGCTGTCCAAGGCTGTGTGTGTGCCACCCACACAAACCTGACTAGACACAAGGCTTCTTAGGACATATTATGAGTGTGTGTGTGTGTGTGTGTGTGTGTGTGCGTGCGCGTGCGTACGCACGCATGTGTGTATGCAGTCACTTGTTTGTGCCATCACGCTGTCCCTCCTCCTCCTCCTCCTCCTCCTCCCTTTTTTGTCTTTATTATTTTTTTATGTTTTTTTTTTTTTGTTTTGTTTTGTTTTGTTTTTCTGGCCTGTGCTGTGTCTCAGCCAGCCTGCTCATGCTCATGACCTGACCTGAGCTGGGCTAAGCTGGTGGGGGCTCTTTGCAACAGGAAGCCAGTCTGGTGCCTTTCACAATCTCCCTAGAAACAGGAACTGGAGAAGAGCCTGCAACATGCTGTTGCGCTGCGAAAAGGGCTCGCCGCAGACGCCTGCCATCCTGTGGCACTTGTCGTGGGCAAGAGGCCGAGGGAGATGAGAGAGAGAGACACACACACAGACAGACAGAGAGAGAGAAAGAAAGAAAGGGGAGGGGGGTGCTTTACTTCCTCTACTCTGAACAGGGCCCCTGGGACCCCCCCCCACTCACCCCCCCACCCCGGTCCTCCACCTCTCCAAATGGAGCGAGGTGTGGTGGCCGCCTGTTTTGGGCCTGGCTTGTGTAAGCTTGTTTAGTGCTTGCCAGTGCCCGCATTTATATGCAAATGCAAAACAACCAATTGGACAGCTAATTGCGGCGCGGGCCCTTTGTGTGCGTGCCAGCGCAGGGCGAGCCGGGGGTAGTTCTGACATGCGGGGATGGACTTTCCCAGCCTATTTACCCATTGTCTTCCCTTATTACCCCCTCATTGACACTCCCCCTTTGTATGGAGGTGCCAGCCTTGACAGCACGTCTCCTCTCCCCTCTCCTCTCCTCCAACTCTGTGTGTGTGTGTGTGTTTTTGTGTGTGTAAGTGTGTTTGTGTGTTAATGTTGCATGGTTAAAAAGGGAGAACCCAGCCACTTGTTTGCTTGTATAGCTTTTCTATACGCCTGAGCCAAGGTGGTGTGGTGTTACCTTACGCCCGTGGTCAAGGCAAGGCGAGGCGAGGAATGAGGGCCTTGTCTCCCTCTCACGTAAAAAGAATGCTTGGCTAATTACTCTGCCTGTTCAAAATGCATTCAGGTCAGGTTTTTTAATAGCATGCAAATTCACGAGCAGGCAGCGGGTAAAAATTAACTTGTGGCACCGCAGAACATCGGTGGATGGGGACAGGATTTAAAAATGGGGGGGGGGGGGCATGCAAAAACGGCAGACGACCCCGTTCCTCTCCTCCTCCTCGCGGCTATATGCTCCCCCTTGCTCTAGTTCGGCACCCGGGGAGGCCCAGGCAGTGGGACAGCAGGGGGGCCTGTGCACACTGGCAGCCTCAGTGTCTACTCTAGCCCCAGGATGTGTCGGGCCTACTGCTGCTCCTCCTCCCCACTGCAAACAACTTAATCGTGGCAATGATAACACCGCTTAAAAACAAACAGCAGCACAGCAACTCCGCTCCATGAATGAATACCTCTTTCACTACCCCCCTCCTCTCACAGAATTACTATATTTGAGCACTACATTTGAATAAGGTATGCTTGCTTAGCAGACAGAGCTCAGGTAAGAATAAAAGAACTGGAAATGAAACTGCTGTAATGAAGGTGTCAGCATTATTCTGTAGGGGGAAAAAAAACAGTGG
>CM059280.1:14432879-14472879 GCA_030347295.1 Setipinna tenuifilis | reverse complement strand
TTTTTGCTTTTTTTTTTTAGTACTTTACAATTCACTTCAGTGTGCTATGTGTGGCCAGTTGTGCACAGAGCTTTGTGTGGCCAACCCAGCTTTTGCTGCAAAGACATGACTTGTTGGTGTGTGTGTGTGTGTTTGTGTGTGTGAGAGAGTGTGAGGGAGAGAGCGCACGCGCGTGCGCTTGGCCTAGTGTCCAGGGCAGTGTCTGCTAATGCTCTTTTACACCCTGGTGCAGGGCTCTGGAATGTTCTGGGCCGTCACTGGAGACCGCAGCCACCGCCAGAGCTTCATAGGCCCTCTGCTCTTGCGCAACGCAACGCACCAGTCTGCCAGGGAACACACGGCACAAAAAAAAAAGTGGAACGAAGATGAGGACATTTTTTATTGCCGATTATTAGGGCTGTTACAATCATGTTTTTCAAACCAGTGCTCATGAGTGCGACAAACAGTGTACTTCTGGGTGTCGGTTCAGTTCAGGACAGTTCCATAGGAGGCGCGGCATCTCTGTGTCTCTGTTTCACACACACACACACACACACACACACACACACACACACACACACACAGCCCCACGCTTCTGTTCCTAGACCTTTTTGTGGCAGGCTTTTTCTGAGTTGATTTCAGAGGAATGGCCACAGAGCAGCCAAATGGCGGCCCGGCGCATGTAAATACCATTTGGGGCTGTCCGGTGAGAAACAAAGTTGGCTAATTATAGCCACTGTGAGAAACACGAGGAGGACAGTGGAAAATGTTTCCCATTATACCGCGCTCTCTCCTCAGGCCGAGAGCTCCAATAATTGCATCAATTGAATCGGGACAGAGACATGAGAGACCCCGGATAAGGGGCCGGCGAAAGGGTCCGCTTTTTTTTGGGGAGGGGGTTGGCAAGGCAAGAAAAATCCCCGTCGCAGTGCCTGACACAGAGGCTTGTGGGATAGGTCACGGGGGACACACGCGGGATTGTGGGGTGGCGGGGGTGGGGGGGCAAGCGAGGCAAGGCGGGTCTGGGAAGTGTCCCGCATCCCTTGTGATGTTTGGACACAGATAAAGCGGGCAGTTTATCGTTGGGAAGCAGGACGTGGGCCTCCGTGATGGCCGACCGGGCCTCGAAAGCCCCACTGTATGGACGCTTTCATGTGGACAAGCAGCCGAAGCCAGACCTGTGCAGATAGTGTCCGTCCACTCGGCTCCGTTAGCGTGTTTTTCCATTCGTCTCCACACAGACACCCAAACATTTTCACTTACCCTTGAGAAGCACAATCGTTGTACCAGCAAGGACCATTTAGCAGAACTCTCTTAATGTGAATGTCAGGCAATGATGGCTGTTCTTTTTGTATCTCTGTAGCCACAAATGCATTTTCACCTAATCTCGAAAAGCAAATGCTCGCTATCTGTTTTGCTTCGCTTCTAGTCTTTCCATACTTTAGGGAACCTGATTTAAAGTATCAATTAAGGACCCCGAAATAGTCTTCTGTATGAGAGACTGAGTGGCTACAGAAGGTCCTCTCTGGCTACTGGCCTAATTCATACAGAGAGAGAGAAAAATCCCCCAGCTGTAATTACATGTAATACTGTCCTGTGTTTAGGCGAAGCACTGGCAGACAACTTTACGCTTAATGACAAAGTAGCACTTAAAATTCCCCTCCGCAAGTAGCCGTCTCAGCATTCTTTTCTCCTCTCTTTCCTGCCTACGGTATTATCAAAAACATTCTGTCACAAGACGAGTAGACGGGCACTGAATGCATTCTGTCCTGCTGTTTTTGTGTGCCGTGTTGCACAGCAGAGATATCACCAGAAAGGTAGAGAATGAGAGAGAGAGAGAGGAAAGGAGAGAGAGAATGAAAGAGATTTTGGGTCGAGAGTCTTGAGATACTGGGTTGTGGGTTTTTGAAGATAAATGTGCTCGACAGGCTCTGCTTATAAAGCCCTGCCTTATGTTTTCCCTCATTTAGATCCCTCGCTGCAGAGGAGGGAATGAAGGAGGGAGTGAGAGGAACAGGGGGAAAGACTTGTTTACTTTACCTGAGTTAATGCCTCTAATTCCCTCAAATGGGCCATGTTTGATGAATTAAAAACAGGCAAGGGGGGAAGTTTCACCTAAATGGTGAGTGTCAGACTGGAGCCCTCACTGCGTGGCAGTGGTTGGGACCGAGAGAAGAAACACACACACACACGCACACACACACATATAAACACACATGTGATCTGTTTGGTCGACACTGCGCGGTTGATATCGAGGTCAGCTGTCCAAAGTGATCTCGCGTTAAGAAATCGACCGAGTCAGCATGGGTCACGATGTGGAGAAGGGAGTGGGGGGGAAAAAAATGCCATGACGACACTTTCTCCATGGCGATAGTGCCGCCCACTCCCACTCCGCCCTTCTCCTCCTTCCGTTTTTCGCGAGTGTTCCGGAACGTTTTCTAGACAGGGCTGGCTGGCTGGCTGGCTGGGTCAGTGGCTGGCTGTTTGGGTGGGTGGGTGGGTGGGATGGCTGGTGTAGGATGCCCTCTGCCCCAAAGCCCTGGCCGCTAAAAGCAGCTCCCCACTGCATGCCCCAGGCATGCTTGACTCCCAGCTCGGCCGGTCAGGTGGTCCACTCCCCCACTGAGAAGAATGCGATCTGGGCCATCTCGGTGTTAAATTTCCCTCAGTTATAATTCTTCTATACACCCTTCGTGTGTGTGTGTGGGGTATGTGTGTGTGTGTATTTGTCTTGAACACCTAACCACAACTAGTACCACAAAACTCTCTCTTTCTCTCTCTCTCTGTCTCTCTCACTATCTCTCTTGTGTGCTCTCACTCTTGCTCTCTCTCTCTCTCTCTCTCTTTCTCTCGCTCTCACTCTCTCTCTCTTTCTCCCCTCCCCTCCCTTCCCCAGCGCACCCTACCTCTCTCTCAGTTCTAAACAAACATCTGAAAGGCTTAAAATAGCCTCTGGGACGTTTCCTGCATGTCATGGTTGGTGCTAACTGGTGCCTGAACAATCCGCCGCTCTGTTTCCCAGGCGGGATGCCACGGAGCATGGCGTAGGAACTGCGTTCAGGAATTCGTGGCGAGGGGAGCCGGGACTGGAACGGATTCCTCTTTAACAGTTCCGTTGGGAAAGAGCGGGACTGTAAACAGATAATGGCGCTCATGCAGAATAGGGCAGGAAGTGGGAGGGTGGTAGAGGGCAGGTCGCGAGCACAGGCAGTCTCTCTCTTGCTCTGTCTCTCTCTCTTTCTCTGTATCTCTCTCTGTCTCTCTCTCCCTATTTTTCTCTCTTGCCTACCCCCCACCCCCTGACTGTGACCCTGGCCGAGGAGAGAGAGGGAAAAGGAGAGATAGAGAGAGAGAGGAGAGGGAGGAAGCGAGTTGTAATGACTGGGAGAGAGACTCAATGGGTCTGTGAATGGCAGTGTAGTATTATCCTACTCTGAGAAGAAAAGACATTATTACAGAATATGGAGGAATACCACATGCTGAAAGATTGAAGAGATCGATAAATATGGTACATATGAACTCCGAGAGACCCACAAAAGCTGTGCACTAGCATGCACGATTATCTCACACACAGACATACACACACACACGCACACGCACACACACACGTACACACACACGCCGCTGCTAGTCTTTTGTTCACAGATGTAGTCATAGCTCACAGAGGCCCTGAGGGAGGGCTGGTGTAAGGTGATCAGCTCTGTTGGGGGTATTGACCAGGGCCCTGTAGCAAAAACTTCCCCACCATCTCATTTTCACCTAAAAAGTCCCTCAGGCACACACACAGACACACAGACACACCCTCACAGAATCACACACACACACACAGACACACACACCAAACATACAGATACCCACACCAAACACACATGTACACAGTCTGTATCTCTCTCACTTTCAGTCACACATACACACGCATACACACGTACACACGCACGCACACGCATGTGCCTATAATTTATGGCTGCTAGGTCCTTGATCAATTGATAGCAGGGAATCCTTTGGTAAATAGAGTTTTAGACACATTGCCAATAGACCTGGGCTATTGATTGGAGTGTAAATTAAAAACTTAATCAGGTCTCAGAGATAAGATTTATCTCCGCCCCTAGCAAATTACAGGGCCAGCGTGGAGATAGGGTAGGCAGGCCTGATGGGGAAGAGGCACTGCCCCCTTGGCGAGTGCCAAGGCTGGGACTGGGCAGCCAGCAACACCCCCCCTCCCCCCTTTCCCTGCCCTCCACACGAACCCATGGGTCTCTCTCTCTCCCTCCCTCCCTCTCTCTCTTTCTGTGGATTCTGACTCTCTCTCCCCTCCTCTCTCTTTTTCTCTCTCTTCCTCTCTCCCTCCCTGCCTCTCTCTCTACCCCCCTCTCTCTTTCACTATCTCTCTTTCTGTGGATTCTGACTTTTCCTGCCTATCTCTCTCATTCTCTCTCTCTCTGTCTCTCTCTCTCTCTTTCTCTCTCTCTTTCTGTGGATTCGGGCTCTCTTCTTTCTCCTGGGTGGATGACAGAGGCCATCTCTCACTTCGCCCCTCCACTTTTACCCTCCGCCACATCTGTCCCCGATTTTTCACCTCCATATCATTGTCTGTCTGGCACGGCCTCATTCCTTTCTCCCCCTGACACTGACTATCGCTAGGATATCGTGAATTACACAGCGTGGGGTTGTACATGAGCCTGGGTAGATTAACTCCAAAGGATTTTTTTTTGCTTGCTTGCTTGTGTGTTCCTTCTTTTTTTTGTCACTTGGTTATTTTGTTTTACCTCTGCCCCAAATATTCTCTCGGACTGACTGTTTCTTTCTCTCGCTGTAACTGAAACACTGGGCTATTGTTTCTGGTGAAATATGTAAATCATCCAGCTCTCTCTCTCTGTCTCTTTCTGTCTCTGTCCCTGTCTCTCTCTCTCTCTCTCTCTCTCTCTCTCTCTCTCTCTCTGTCTCTGCGTGTTTTCACGGTCCTCATTGGCTGAGGTCACTGCTGCTCCCTCGTCCATTCATGCCCACCGGGTTGCCCGCCCACCCTGGTGTGCTATTTTGCTTGGCATTTTGTGTCTATTGAGATAATCTTTCCGATTGCCCATTGATTGGATTATAGATTCTTGGCGATAATTGCTGAGGGAAATTTGGCCCATCTCGGA
Source organism: Setipinna tenuifilis (assembly GCA_030347295.1). Taxonomy (NCBI): domain Eukaryota; kingdom Metazoa; phylum Chordata; class Actinopteri; order Clupeiformes; family Engraulidae; genus Setipinna; species Setipinna tenuifilis. The sequence continues at coordinate 14,467,759 of CM059280.1, read as the reverse complement.
TCATTTTCATTATTAATTCGGGGCAAATAGGTAGATGCTGAAATGAAATACCTCCTCTCTAAGTGGTGCCTTCCTTTGGCAGAGACTTGAAAACCTTTCATCCCCCCACCACCACCAGCGCCACCACCACCCACCGCCACCCTCCCCCCTCCCTCACTCGCTCGCCTTACGTGCGGCCTTGCGGATCGCCCCACTTCTGGCATCACCCCTGCGCTGCGGAAGATAAGGGTTTACCCAAGCCGCGGCTAACTACCAAGCCCTAAGATCTATTTTTCTTCCCCTAACGATAATTAAAAGGTGCGGCTCTCTTCTTGATTAGAGGATGTATTAGCCTCCACTGAGGGATTATACCGCTCCCATTATCTGGAATATTTTTCTTTCCTTCGCATGCACCGAGGAAAAAAAAAAAAAGATGGCGAGGGCTTTAAAGAAGCACCCGGGTTTAAATGAGACGTGTGGCAAACAGAGGCTATGCAGAACATTCATCCACAGTGCCTTTGCATTAGCCCACCTGTATGTCTCAGCCACGATAAATCTCCTGTTTCTGTGCTTCATCAGCGCCATCCCCTTGTTTCTGTGGTATATCAGCACTTGCTTTATACCTCAAGGGGGGGTCGGGGTGGGGGGGGTGGTACAGACGGTGGTGAGGAGGCTGCTGCCTGAGTGGAGTTAGCTCGTTAGCTAGCTAGCGGCGGCTACGCTTCTTCTTCTTCTTCTTCTTCTTCTTCCTCCTCCAGCTCAGTGGGGGCAACCGAGGGTGTCAGTAATAGGCTCTTTGTCTGATAAGCCCTGAAAATACTCGTTTAGTTAGTAAAAGTGCAGCGGGATCCTGGCCCGATAAACCCGCTGTTTCCCCCTCTAATACCCAGCAGCTAAAATCAATAGGTGGGATAATGCCGCCGCTCGTTGTCCAGTCTCCTTTATCTTCTCTTCTCCTCAACCCACGCGGCACAGAGTGGGAGTCAGACAGGGGGGCTGTGGGAGTGTGTGAGTGTGTGTGTGTGTGTGTGGAGGGGGGGTGGTAGCTTTACCTAGTGTGCATATGTTAGGGCACACTATATTAACAGTATGTACATGATGATGGTGTATAGGACACAGTTCTAAAAGGGTTTAAGTGTGCACTTATTAGAGTGCTGGATATGTTTCCAGGTGTTTTGTTTTTTTTGGTCTTGCGACACTTTTTTTTGTAGTTGTAGTTTCTGCACCCTTTTTCTGCCCTGGCGGTCTGTTGGAGGGATGCCAGCTGTAAGAGCTGTTGTTGGCACACAGTCAAATGCATAGATCAGGCCCACTGTGGGTAGGGTGGGGTAAGGTTGGGGGGGGGTGCATTGAGTGTGAATCATAGGGATGGAGCTGTACTGTGTGTGCGTAGCTGCGTGTGTGTGTGTGTGTGTGCGTGTGTGTGTATATACAATGGAGATATGCACATGTGTGTATTTGTCCACACACTGCGTAGGTCAGACGTGTGAAGGTAAATCTCTGTAATCTCATTTGCCTTCCCTTTCCATTTCAACACTGCTCTCTCTCAGCACACACACTGCTCTCTCCCAGCACACACACACACACAGGTGATGGATAAGAGAGCCACTGGGAATGGAGCAGCAACCGCAAGTGTGGAGAGCATATCTAGCATAGTGCCAGTTGTGCTCTGTTACACTGGAATAGAGAGTGTAAAGACATGTTTTCTCTATGTGTGTGTGTGTGTGTGTGTGTGTGTGTGTGCGCGCGACTGCGTGTGCGTGCTAGAGTAAAGGGGGTGTGTTGGAGAGAGACGGTGAGCTTTCCCAGATGTCAGGCTAGCGAAGTAAAATATCGCCTCAGGTGATGGCCAGGCAGCGAGGTTAGCCTGTGACACCGTTACCCAAAGTGCAGTGTATTAAAAAGCAGTCTGTCCGCCCCCCCCAGTCCCCCCATCCCCACGTCCCCACCACACCCACCCCCCAGCCCAGATCACAGTATATCACAGCGCTAGGCACAGCGATAAGGCCTGCCCGCCCGCCTGTGGATCAATGAAGGTTACTGACATCATATCACAAAGTGAAAGCAAGTGCTCTACCCCCAGCTATTTATCAGCCCCACATCGGGAGCAAGGGGAAGTGTGTGTGTGTGTGTGCGCGTGTGGGTGTGTGTGTGTGTGCCTGTGTGTGTGTGTAGGTGCTGTTTGGGTGGCTCGAGGCAGGGTGGATTGAGTAAGCATGCGACAGCACTCCTGCTCCCCTGTGCCCAACCATAACACACACACACACACACACACACACACACACACACACACACACACACACACACACACACCTCTTTTTGCTTCTTTTCACATCTCTCTTTTTTCCTCTGGGGTAGAAAACCTCCCTGATGGGGGTGTCAGAGGGGGGGGTCTCTAAATGACACACACACACACACATACATGCGGGGACACACACCTGAGCATACCTACATACACACACACACACCTGCACACACACACACACACACATTAAAGTAACACACACAATGGCCTCATCACCATCAATCACCATTCACTAACAAGCTGTGCACACTGATTATTTTATAGATGCATATATACACACACATTCTCAGACACACACACACACACACACACACACGCTTCCCCCATCTCTCACCCGATCTGTGTCAATACAGACACTCAGATGAGTGCTTGGGAGCTATTTCCAAGGCCCTTAATTGGCTATTGAGTGGTGAGTTATTTTTTCCGCACTGTTTTTAATAAAATATTTTGATGATGGGCGAAGGAATTGAGCGGCACAGGCCTGCTCTGTAATTTCCTTCCTTTCCTTTCCTGCAATCGGTTCGAGTGATTAGCCCTGCAGGGCCGAATCTGATGAGAACCCTGAAAGTGCTGTGTGTCCAGATGATGAGGATGATGATGATGGTGAAAGTGAAGGTCGGCCGAACAACCTTGACCCCACCTCACCTCTCAACTCTGCCCTCTCTCCCTCCCTCCCTCATGCTGGTCTGGGCCCATCCACTGCCCTGTGGTCTGCCCTAGGGCCCCTCTCTGTCAGCTGACGTGTGTCTGGTGCACTCTGGATGTACTTTTTCTTTAGTGTTAGTCACCGAACACATACATCGACCTTTATTTCTGTGTGTGTGTGTGGGTGTGAATTTTTGTGTAAATTTGTGTGTGTTTTCTGTGCCTGTATGTTCCTTAAGCTGTGCTTATGTAAGTATAAGCGGATATCGCATATCCCTGTCTCTTTCTGTCTCTCTCTCCCTCTCTCTCTCTGTCCCTCTCTGTCTCTCTCTCCCTCTCTCTCTCTCTCTGTCTCCCTCTCTGTGCTTGTGTGTATATGTGTGTGTGTTTGTCTATATTTCTCTGTGTCTCTCTGTTAGCTTGTGTGTGTGTGCGTGCTTGCATGTGTGTGTCTGTGTGTCCGTGTGAGCGTGTGTGTGTGTGTGTGTGTGTGTACAAACATGGTGCCCTTAAGCTCCCAGGTAGCGTATGAGTTCCATTTATCAGCTGCCTGGGGCACAATGTGGAGGATTTCCCCCAATGGGTTAGTGTGTAACTGTTCTGTCAATACATGCTTGTCAAGGCTGGGGAGAGCTCAGGGAAAAGGGCCCTCACTCTATGCACTGAAGTCACTTATTGAGCAGCCAATAGCTATTTACCTTCTGACAAGAGCAGGAAAGGGAGTCTCAGGGTCCAGTCAGGCGCACGGCAAACTCTCTTCTGCGCTCTCTCCCTCTCTCTCTCTCCCTCTTGCTCTCTCCCTCCCTCTCTCCCCCTCCCCTCTCTCTCTCTTTCTCGCTGTCTTTATTCCCCTCCTACACGATAGCCACCTCCACATAGCACTTAACTTAATAGCTGCATATTGATAGCATGGATGTATTTGAAGATCTGCATTTTTAAAAAGCTATTGTGCTCCGAGGGGTCAGCGTAGCAGCGGGTCAGCCCCCGGGAGTCAGCGTGTAGGTATGAGCGCCGGAGTTTAAAATCGGTGAGATATCTCACGGACTCCCCGCTGGCAACACACACACACCAGGACCCAGTGTAAACACACACACGCATAGCAAGAGGCACACCATCACATCTGGTCCTGGTTTTTACATTGTAGGTGTCCTGCCCAGTGTTTTTGGGATGCAGTGTGTGTGTCTGTAGTCTTTGGCACCAGCACCATTTATTGTGTGTACAGTGTGTGAGTGTGTGTGTGTGTGTGTGTGTGTGTGTGTGTGTAAAAGTATTGTGTATGCTGATATGTATGCAGTGAGCTCTTGTGTGGCCCTGCATGTGTATCAGTAATTGTGTGTGTGTGTGTGTGTGTGTGTGTGTGTGTGTGTGTGTGTGTGTCCCTGTCTGCGTGTGTCCCTGTGTGTGTGTGTGTGTCCCTGTGTGTTTGTGAGCATGTGTAGTATTGCGATTGTGAGCGAGCTGACAGAGTGGGAGCTCCCGGTCTTGTGCAGGCCGTGGGCTGTGCAGTGCGGGGCGCTCACGGCCGTAAAGCCCTGTTTCCTCTCTGGAATCTCTGTGTTGACAGAGAGCATCTGGACTCCGGGAGAGCGTCCAGGTTCTCGCCGGGTTCTGCACACACACGCACACACGGCCGGTTCCTGTCAAAAAGGGTTTGGCCCGGCCCGGCCCGGTGAGGCTGCAGGACCCCAAGGTTTACCCCCAGTGCCACCCCGTCTCACTCCACCCACCTACCCAACCACCCACCCACCCCTTTCTCTGGGTAGGCCCTGTACCCACACCCTGCCCATTAACCTCCCTCAGTCTCTCTCTGTCTTTCTTGCCCTCTCTCTCTTTCTCTTTCTTTCTCTTTCTACTTTTGTCTTTCTTATGCTCTCTTCGGTCATAATTTCCCCTCCCTTACTCAGTCAGATCCACCCCACCCACACCACCACCACGTGGTCTGCACTCCTCCAAGCACCTTGCCATCTCTCCAGCACCATCTCCACCACCACTACCCCACCCCCACTGCTGGCTGAATAGCTGTTTTGATGGGTATTTCATTTAGGCTTATCTACTTTGACTTCACAAACAAAAGGCCTTTTCTCTTTGACTTTCTCACTCTTCCCCTCCGCCTTTGTTTTCTCCTCCACTCCTCGCTCCGGTGAAATTCTTCCCGTCCTTCGCCACCCCCATTCCAACCTGGCCTCCACCCCCCCCGTACTCTCTCTCTCTCTCTCTCTCTCTCTCACACACACACACACACACACACACACACCACCGCCACCACCACCACCCTTTGGGCTGTTGGTATTTGGCAGGCTGGAGTCACCTGTTGGGACACGTCTGTGTACCTGAGTCACGGTGGAAGTGTTAACCCCTGCTGTGTCCCTAGCCAAACAGAGCTGCGGACCGCTAATCCAAAGTCACGTAGCACTTTCGCAGTAAGAGGGAGAAACAGAGAGGGAGGAAGACAAGTGAGATAAAGCAGGGCTTTCCTCTGACACTTCGCTTCTCTACTGTTCTCTAGTACACACAGCATCAGGGAGAGAGAGAGAAATGACACTCCTCCCAAAAAAAAAGAAAGTGCTCATTTATACGCACACACACATACACACACACACACACACACACACACAATCTCACACATTCCCCATCCTCCAGTCCTCCCACCCTTCCCACCAATCCCGTGCGGTGCACTTTGTCTCTCGTTGCCAAATTTGAAATGTATTTTATATTTATTAAGATGAAATGAGACGTTAATTCGGTGGAAAAAAGAGCGGCCCGTGTCATGCTAGAGCAGCATCTCCCGACGCCCCGTTGTTAAAGGACAGCTGTCCAAACAAAGGGAGAGGAGCAGGCCGGGGGAAAAAAACGACGAGGAAAAACACATTATATAAACGTTTGACAACAGTTGCTCTGTAATCTGGTATTACTTCCACAAACCAACGAGAGGCCCACGGGCCCGGTCCAAAGTGAACTCGGATACTGTTGCCGGGGCTGGGGCGGGGAGGGAAAAGGGCTGGGGCTGGGGCTCGGACAACTCTCTCCCTCTCTCCCTTTCTCTCTTTCTCTCTGTCTTGTTCTCTCTCTCTTTCTCTCTCTCTGTCTTGTTCTCTCTCTCTCTCTCTCTCTCTCTCGCCCCTTCTCGAGTCGCCCGCCCCAGACAAGGAAGTCCCAGAGACTCCTTGTGTACTAATCCAGCTGACGTGTTCCTAATCACTTTTGATGTGCCCCTCGAACCCGTCCACCCCCGCCTCCTCTTTCCTTTTCAAGCCATCCTCATGGTGCTCCATGCCAGGTCCAGGGGGCAGTCGGAAAAGAGAGTAGGGGCCTCTGTCTGTAAGTGTGTGTGGGGGGGTGGGGGTTGGTGGGGGGGGGGGACACATTGGTGTGGGTGTACGCTAATTAGCTTCAGGGCACTTTTCTCTTTTCAAACCTTGCCTTGGGCTGAGATTTAAGGCAACCTGCTTTCCCACCCCACGCCAACACACACACACACACACACACACACACACACACACACACACACACACACACACACACACACACACTCACCACCAATCAACCAACCTACCCCACCCACTCACCCACTCTTGTCTCCTTACTTTCAGATCCCAGCTTTTATACCCACGCTCATTTCAGATGTGTGTGTATATCTGTGTGTGTGTGTGTGTGTGAGTGAGCGAGCGGAGATGAGGAGGCAGGTTTTTTAGGGGCTTTCCAGTGTGAAAGCGGCGGGGGCTGAAACAGAGAGGGGCTTGTGTGCGGGGCCTGGCAGTGGTGGGTGGCATGGCTGTGGCATTCCCATATGTGTGTCAGGGCACCACTGCCGATTCCGCCAGCCACTTCCCAATACAGCCCCTCCGGTCAGACACAACGCCATTAGCATTTCTCTGTGAGCCTCTGTCTCTCAGTGTGTATTTGAGTGTATGTGTGTATGTGTGTGTGTGTGTGTGTGTGTGTTTGAGTGTATATGTGTGTGTGTGTCCATGGCTTTTTGAAGTGTGGAAAATGTAGAGTCAGTTGTTCGAGGCTGTCCGGCCCTGCCCTGTAAGATTCAGAGGGATTTAGGGGAGTGAGAGCAGTCCTGTGCAGCCGGGCGCTCTTCCAGAGTGACAGAGCGGAGAAATGGGAGTGGGGGAGGTGAAGGGGTGTTGGGGCGGGGGTGGGAGTCAGTGGGTGGACACTGTATGTGTGTGTGTATGTGTGTGTGTGTGTGTGTATTCAGGGTATTGGGTGAAGAGGATTGGTGGCGGTGGTGGTGGTAGAGGGTTGGGCAAAAGGATTAATGAGAGAGTTGAACTCATGCTCTGGCATTGGTAAGCATGCACACTTTGAAACACACTCTCTCTCTCTCTGTCACACACACATAGACACACACATACACACACACACGAGCGCACGCGCACACAGACTCCCTCACGTCGCCTGTGGACCTGGTTGGCTTGCTGTGCCTCCCCTGTCGTCTGGGCGAGAGTGCTTTGGAGAGCTTCAGGTGCGGTTGTCGTTGGCAGCGGAACCCGGAGCCCGGGGCAATAAACAGGGGAATAGGCAGCGAGCCAGACGCAACTCGACAAACTTTTAACCCCTCGTCTAATCCCTCCCCACGCTCGGCTTCTCTCTGTCTACCTCTCCCTCTCCACTCTCTCCACTCTTCCTCCCTTCCCTTTCTCCTTTTTTTCTTTCTGTCTTTCTCTCTCTTTTCTTTCTTTATAAAAACTCTTGTCACTGTTTCTGTTCTTAATTTTGTGCTGTGGCTCAACCATGCAAAATTTGCACTTACTGCCCCCCATCTCTCTCTCTCCCTTTTCTCCCTCTCTTCCTCTCTCTCTCCCTCTCTCTCTCTCTCTCTCTCTCTCCCTCTCTCTCGCTCTCTCTACCACTCACTCACTCTCTCTCTCCACCCCCTGTCTTTTATTCCTTTTAAGTGAAGGCAGTTCAGTGGCCTGACCTTTAAACAAGGGCTGGAACACTACAGCTGTTACCAACTTCAAACGTGGCCCGAAAGCAGCTCGGGTTGGGGTGGGGGGGTGGGGGTGGGTGAGGCCGGTTCTAATGTGGCTATTAAAATATACTTAAAGCCTTCTTTCCTCCTGTGGCCGTGCATGCATGGACTGACTCAGGCCAGTCCCTGGGAGAGGAGGAGAGAGAGAGAGAGAAGGAGGGAGGGAGAGAAAGAAAGAGAGAGAGCGAAAGAGAGGACAGAGATGGACAAAGACGGGCTTCTTCACACACAGGGGCCGAAGCCTTCCGTCATGGGTGTGATCGTCCCACGCCAGCGAGAGCGAAGTGTGTGGCCGTGAAACTGGGAGACCGCCCCTTTCTCCTCTCTTTTCTCTTTCTCTTTCTGTCTGTCTGTCTGTCTCTTTCTCTCCCTCTCTTTCTTACTCTCAGATACAGGCACACACTCATGTACACACTCACACCACCACCATCTTGGCCATCTCTGTGTGCTCTACAATTATGATAATGGTGCCCTTGCAGCCTAGCCACACTGCCTGTTCATTTGAGATGAGGGTATTGTTTTTCAGCTGAACTAGATTTTTTTTTTCAAGAAAGATATGTTTTCAGCTGGAGGGCCCAAACCAAACAGGAAGTTGTACATGGAAGGAAGAGGGACACACACACACACACACACACACACACACACACACACACACACACACACACACACGCACACACACACATGTACACACATGTGCATACACGCACACACATATAGACACACACACACACATATAGACACACACACACTCTTGCGCGCACACACACACACACACAGACAAACCCACAGACACGCACATTCACGGAAAAACTTTGGAGTCCATGGAACATTCAGTTCAGCTCCAGACATTCACCTCTGAATCACAGCTGAATCACATGGTCACACACTGATATTTCTGGATAGTGTTAAAGAGAAGCCCACGTCTGCACTCGCCTGTCTCCAGTTGCCTCTTCACATAATAAATGGCCTCGCTTGCACAAAGGACTTTTTACAGAGTCAGGACTTCTCAGTTCCTGACACCTCCTCGCAGCCTACGGAAGCCCCTGTGGGCCAAACAGCCTTAGTGGGTGCGATTTTTTTCCCAGCTCACGCTTTTGAACTTGCACCCAGAGTCACCGTAATTTGTCGTAGTTAATGCCATAACAATAGAGGATGGTGGAGAAGTGTGCCTCGTAATTCATATGTACCGTGTTAGTGGATGGGATGTAGAGAAAGAAAGATGGCGGGCATACAGGGAGGCCTGTTCAGGGGAGGTCCTGGCCTCTTGGCTGGGCCTCGGCTACCAGAGGGGAAAACAACTGCACGGACAGACAAAACATCATCAGCTCCAAACGTAAACATCTCACATTGGCTCATCAGCGTGTATTCACACACACCTATCTGTGTGGAGGTATATACACAGCAGCAGCAGCAGCACTTTGTGTGTGTGTGTGTGTGTGTGTGCGTGTGTGTGTGTGTGTGTGCGTGCGTGTGCGTGTGTGTGTGTGTGTGTTTGCATGTGTGTGTGTGTGCCTGTATATGTGTGTGTCTGTATGCATGCCTAGCTGCCTATGTATGTGTATACATTCGCAGCTCATCCGCATGAGGTTTTTTTTAAGCATGTGAGCTAGACTCCTCACCTTCCCCGGTTTGCTGGAGGAGGGGAGGGGTTAGAATGCCCTCTCTGTCCTTCCCCTCTTCAAGGACTGGAATGAGAGCAGAGGAGACAGCGGCGGGAGTCACGGGACCAGCGGAGGTGTAGCGGCACAATGAATCCGTTTCTTTTGCTCCCAAATTAGAGGGGAGCGCAGGGCATTATGAAAGTGTGAAGCTTACACACTGAATTAATGTGGGCTACTGAGCCACAAGCGTGTGTGTGTGTGTGTGTGTGTGTGTGTGTGTGTGTATGTGTGGTTGTGTGTGTTAGTGTGTGTGTGCGCTAATCTTGACGAGGATGGGAACAGAGCTCTCCTTTGTGTGTTACAGAGAGAGAGAGAGAAAAAAAGAGAGAGAGAGAGACCTTTTTGGGGTGGGATGGATGGCGTTTGCGGGGTTGGGAGCTAGTGGTGGTGGTGGGGTGGAGGGTCATAGCATTAACCTAGCAGAAAGGGAACACCAGCAGAAGTGGGCCCTAGCTTCTCATTTAAACTGCGCCCTTAAAGGTTTGGACAGGCGCCCGCAGTGCTTTACCTGTGCTCTGGCCTTATCTGTCGTGTTCGAGCGGCTGTGTGGGAGTGCACCAAGCGAGGCCGAGCACGAGGCACGAGGCTGAGGCGGAGGCTGCCCTGCCCGCACTTTGTTATTCCGGCAGGGCTGATTTGTTTGCCGGCTCCTGGTACACTAGTAATTAGCCGCCATACGGGCTGTTTGTGTGCGCCTTTTCCCCAGCTGCTGGGAGGAGGCTGTCATTATGGACACGTCTGCATACCCCCCCCACCCCTCACTCCCCCACCACCACGTACACACACACACACAACCACCACCACCACCACCACCCCACCTCATGTCTCACCATCACCCCCCCACCCCACACACACACACACACACACACACCACCACCACACCTCATGTCTCAACAATCACCCCTACACCACACACACACACACACAAACACACATACACACACACACACTTCACCTCATCCACCATCAACAGTTCCCCCCACCACCTCCACCACCTCCACCCCCACCCACCCCTCTGGACAGCATGTGCCAGTTCCCTCTTGACTGCCGCAGGTTAATTACAGGCCTGTCGGTGATGTCAACGCCACGGCGTCTCCTGCCATTCTCTTCCTGCCCTCAGCTGGTCCCTCCCTCTCCGCCCCCCGACCTCCTCCACCGCCTCCTCCCACCTACGCCTCTCTCCCCACCCCCCCTCCACCCCTCCTGCCATTCTTCATACCTGTCTGTTTGTCACACTGTAAAACACACATACAAACAAACACACATTTGTAGACATACTACACACACACATATGCAGATAGACATGTTGTCCACCCCCCCAACCCCACACCCTCCCAAAATGTGTACAGCTCCACCCCATACGCTGTCAAGTCAAGCCCCTGTGCCACCATTCTCCATGTGGATGTTTAGTGAGGGCCCGAGATCGCTTTTGATTATTTGCTCTGCCGACGTGGTTATTTAACTTCCCTGCTGAAGGAGGAGATAAGGAGCTCTACATCTGTTTTGACAAGAATGGACTTGTGCCAGAAAGAGAGAGAGAGAGAGGAAGAATGAACATGAGAGAGGAGAGCAATGAGAAAGAGAGACACAGAGAGGTTAAAAAACGAGTGTCCCCCCCACCCCATTCCTTAACCACATAAATCCACCCTCCTTCCATACTGGGCTGTGGAGGTGTGCGGTGGGGGGAGAGAGGGGGGGGGTTAGTGTTTACAGGTTAATGTGGGGCTGAGCTTTCAGCGTCTCGAAAGAGTGAGGACAGACATGGACTCGTTTGCTCATTGGCTGAGGCGTTCTGAGGCGCGCGCACTGTGGAATTGGGTGAGAGAGAGAGAGATGGAAAGAGAGAAGAAAGAAAGGAAAGAATTATGGAGTGAGCAAAGGAAAAGGTAGGTAGGAGGTAGGTAAGAAGGAGGGCAAGAGGGTGAGAGAAGGTGGGATAGTGGCATTCCTTCCTTCCTTCCTTCCCCGAAAGAGAGGAACGCCACGAGGTTCATACAAATAAACACCTGAGAGGTGGAACAGAACTGGAGGCAATGAAAAAAAATCAGGGCAAGGTGGTGTGTGTGTGTGTGTGTGTGTGTGTGTGTGTGTGTGTGTCTGTGTGTGTGTGAGTGTGTGTGTCTGTGTGTGTGTATGTGTATGTGTGTGTGTGTGTGTGCTTCTGTGTGTGTGTGTGTGTGTGTGTGTGTGTGTGTGTGTGTGTCTGTGTCTGTGTCTGTGTCTGTGTCTGTGTCTGTGTGTGTGTTTCTGTGTGTGTGTTTCTGTGTGTGTGTGTGTGTGTGTGTGTGTGTGTGTGTGTGTGTGTGTAGGAATTTTGTGGAGACGACAGGGCACATCCTCAGAGCCCAAAACTGAACTGAGCCGGGGAAACGAGATGTGTTTTACCCTAACGTCAGAACGACAGAATTGCTCCAAGGCTGGGTCCCTCTTATCAGAGATATTAGATGACCCCAGTGCAGAGGGAAAAAAGCAGGTGAAACAAGGGGGAGAAAAAAAACAGACGAATCCATCATGTGGAATAAGAGACTTGTAGAGAAACAGGATTGAAGGCTTTCTCTTTCCCCTTCTCTCTCCCTCTCTCTCTCTCTTTTTCTTTTGGGTGGAACGAAAAAAAAAGAGGAAAAGAATGGTAGGTAATGTTATCTTGTTCACAGTTACAAGAATCCAGCTCGGAGAGGCACTGGGTTTCACATTTCTAATATGTATATAAAGTTTCACTGCACAATGGACCTTTTGTGTTGAGCAAAATGAACACCCCCAACCCCTCTCCACCCTCCACACCCCCCCACACCTCCCACCCACCACCCTCCACCACCCCATCCACCTCTCCTCCCTCGCTGCCTCTTGTAAAAAAAAAAAAAAGCATTCATGTGTGAGCAGGGGCCGAGAGAGGGAGAGAGCAAGAGAGAGAGCAAGAAAGAGGGAGGGAGAGAGGCAGGGAGGGAGGGAAAGAGAGAGGGAGGGAGGGTAAGAGACAGAGCGAGAGAGGGAGGGAGAGAGAAAGAGAGAGGGAGAGGACTCAGGTTTCTGCTATCTTTGTGTGGCGTGTCGTCACTCGGGCCCCGCCAGCTGAAATGTGCATCTCGCGGCAGCCGGCACTTTGCCAGGCCGGCTTCCAGCCACGGATTAGGCAGAGTCCAGGGGAACAACGGGGTCCTGACAAAACGGCAGCATGACAGGTAACCCAACACGCCGCAAAGGAGGGCAGGCTGGGGTGGGGGGGTCAGAGAGCGAGGAGAGGGGTGGGGGGGGGGGCAGAGAGAGAGAGAGAGAGAGGAGGGGAGAGAGAGGCAGACGATAATTACAGAGCTTTTTGTTTTCTGGGCACTTTTAGCTGGCTACTTAAGTGCCTGATCCGAAATCTGTGCCTTGTAATTACAGTAGTGGGCCCCATTAGGGCAGAGGTCTTTGGGGGGATTATGCTCTCTCTCTCTCTTTCTCTCTCTCTCTCTCTCTCTTTCTCTCCTTCTCTCTCTCTCTCTCTCTGACCCCCCCACCCCTCCCCTTGCTGTATGTGTGTGTGGGCGTGACACTGGAGTGGGGGTGGGTGTCACTGCTGCTGAAACGTCTCTGGTTAGCGACAGAGACTCGGGCTACTCAGCTGTGCTCCACTGGGCAGGGCAGGGCAGGGTAAGGCAGGGCAGGGTAGGGCTGAGCTGGGCAGGCAGGCTGGGTCATGGCCAAAGCTTCCCCATGCTCTGTCCCTCACACAGGAAAAAGGCTGCTCACTTCCTGCTGGGCTTGTCTGTGTTCCTCTCTATGCCTCTCTCTCTCCCTCTTTTCTCTCCTCCTCTCTCTCTCTCTCGCGCGCTCTCTCTCTCACACACACACACACACACACACACACACACACACACACACACTCTCACAGTGTCGTTTGCTCTTCATTCCTCTTACCCATGAGGCCCCAGCTGAGCCAGGCGCACTGCTCTCTCAGAAGGTACTCTCTGACCCTGCTCTTTACCTCCTTTTGAATGTCACAACCCCTCATTTCTCTTTTCCTTTCCACAGTGTTGTCTTTTTTTTGTCCCTTCCTTGCCTCTGTAGTTTCATATGTGTCGCCATATTTTTCCTCCCTTTTCCTCTCTCTCCTTCCGTTCTCTCTCTCTCTCTCTTTCTCTCTCTCTTCTCTCTTCTCTCTCTCTCTCTTCTCTTCCTCTCGCAGTCTTTGCTCCTCTCTGTGAGGGAGAGTGCTGATGCTAAGAGATTTATGTTGATTATGACAGGGCCGTGGCATTGACGAGTGGGCGGCCTGGCGTGTGTCATGTCGCGTTGACAGCGTTGAGACCTTTTTTCTTTTTGGCCTGGCTGCAGTCTGCCAGCCGAGACTGCAGCCAGCGCCCGAGATATAGAGAGGAGAGGAGAGGAGAGGGCCATCTTCGCACCCCCCCACCCCCACCCACACACACACACACACACACACACAGTCCAGTCGCTGTGCCAGCACCTGTGCCAACACCACTGGGCCCCTGCGGCGCTGCCACCGGGTCCGTGGAGCCACGCCAAGGCCTCCTGCCGAGGGAGTTGAGCGCGGACGCTTGGGGGCATTTGCCTGTGAATCGTCTGTCGCCTTTTAAAAGGAGGCCAAACAGACACACACACACACACACAGGCAAACAAACTAGGACACCTGAATGAGTCTGCGATTTTTTGATAGGGAGGGACCTTGCTCCCCTGAAGCCCAGGTGATCTTCTACTGATGTGGACTTGTAATGGATCCACAACGAGAAGGAGCCGTTTATGGCATTCATTCTAATCAAGCCAACCTGACCGAGGGAGAGAGCGAGAGAGAGAGAGAGAAGGAGAAAGAGAGATCTGCCTCTTTAAGCTGTTAGCTCTCTTAATAGATTCTTAAGCACTGGCTTTAGTGCATGTTAAACCTGGATTACCCAATCAATTATGGCCAGTACAAACAAGGATTACTTAAAACACTACATTTTTCTTGTGGAGAGGCTAAAAGCAGGGTGATTGCGATGCGGAGCGCACAAGTTGATAAGAAGGGGTGGGGAAGCACGGGTCATCCTGACCCCGGTCACAGCGTGGGTGGGGGGGTGGGGGGGGGTGGGGCGTTGGGAAGGGGTGCAGAAGGGGCAAAGGAAAGCCACACCTCTAGAACCACCAGAGATGAGCACATGTGCAAGTCCAGTATGGAACCTGTGCAACGGGCATTTGATGCATGTTGAATTTTTATTACTGTGTTGCCTGCTTTAGCCCTAACACACTTGTGAGTAGGTTGTCCTTGTCAGTGGGTGTTGGGAGAGTCACCGGTGATAAAAAAAGAATGCATTCTACTGCAGTGATATATTTTCCTGTCCAAATAGCTGTTCCGTGCAGACACAGTGTTCGTTTTTTGCAGCTTTATACATACTTTCCAGAGGTCAGCAGTACTAGTTGAATTCGCCTTCCTCCTCCTGTTGCTTCTCGCCAGTGAGTTTTAGAGGGAGATCTGGCGACGTCTCCTCTGGAACTCGATCCGCAGCTTTGTGTGTGTGTACAGTGTCCCAGTTGACTGATCCGCCCCCATCTCTGAAAATATACAGAGCTAGCCTAACACCCTGTCTGTTTGCTTTTTTCATCTCAATTAGCAGCCTGAACCCACGGCACCATGTGTAACAAGTATAGACACATACTTGCCAAACCAGATGCCTGCATGTGTGTCTGTGTGTATGCATGTGTGTGAGAGTGAGAGTGTGTATGCATGTGTGTGTGTGTGTGTGTGTGTGTACATGCATGCATGTACGAGCATTAATTGTGCTCACCTCTTTATGAACCGTCACATACTTGGAGGATGTTGTAAGCATGGGACAGCCAACAGGACCCGCCCCCCTTGTTTCCCTCCGGAGCTCAGGCTTTGGCTCTCCCGCCTGTCCGTCATATCCGACACTGACTTCTTTTCTTTAGTTTCTTTTTTTTTTTTTTTTCTCAGGCAGTGTTTGACTCGGGCTGCCCTGAGGGTTAGCCAGAGAGGGAGAGATAGAGGAGGGGGAAAGTGGTTTCTCTTTTAAAGGATGTGTGAGGGCTTTTGAAAGGGGGCTTGTGTGTCTGTGTGTCATCTTAACCTTTGGGAAGGGGTCATCTCCTCTTCAGAAAGTGCTCGGGGCAAGACAGAGAATCCCCCTGGATCTTTCACAGTAAACTCTCGCTCTCTTCCTACCCCCCCCCCCCCCCCTCTCTCTCTCTCTCTCTCACTCTTTCTTACTCTTTCCTCATTTCTCTCTCTCTCTCTCTCTTTATCGCTCTCTATCTCTTACTTTATCTCATACTCTATCGCACTTGCTCTATCTCTATCTTGTGCTCTCTCTCTCTCTTTTTCTCTCTTTCTCTCTCTCTCTTTCCTTTCTTTCTGTCTGTCCACTGTGCGCCTCCCCTCCTCCTCTCCTCCTCTGGCATTCCTGGCCTGTCTCTCTGTGTGTCACTCAGTAGCTGCTGACTGAGAGGCCTCTGTAGTGGGACCTGGTCTGCTCTGGTGGGAAATGTGAGTTCCCCCTAATCAGCCCTAATAACAGTGTGTTAGTGATGGCGGAGATGCTTGTGTGTGTGTGTGTGCCCTGTGCTAGAGACAGACAGGGGAGAGGGCCCTAAGACACACACACACACACACACACACACACACACACACACACACACACACACACACACACACACACACACACACACACACACATACATACATACCCCAAATCCCAGGAACACACACACACACACACACACACTCACAGGGGGACACACTAATACAGGCACATGCCCATATGCATTCTCTCTCACACATACATGCTCTCTCATGTACACACTCTTGCACTTGCATGCTTACGCACACACACCCAAACACACACACACAGTGACACCAAGTCACACACACACTCACACACTCACACGCATGCAAGCTCACAGTGAGCCAGCAGACAAGTCGGGTATCCAGTTTCCGTTTGCCTGTCTGGCGAAGGCTGGCTAGTCTGGTGGCAGGTTTTCTCTTTCTCTCCCTCCCTCTCTCTCCCTCCCTCCCTCTCTCTCTCTTTCTCCCTCTCTCGCTCTCTCTCTCTCGCACTGTGTGTGTGTGAATGTGTGTGCTCATGCTGGGCCTTCCTCATACTTAAGTGACAGGCTTGCAGAGATAATGAAATGTTTGAGTTGTTTCAGTCGTTTAGTTTCCAAATGTGTCCATCACACCATGGGCCCACTCCACTCGGCCCTCCCGACATCCTCTGCCATTCCCAGAGCTACCTCGCGCCCGCACTCCACCATTTTCGCTCTGTCAGTTTGTCGAGGCATAATCGTGGGAGAGACATGGGCAACATCACAGCACAGGGCTTTTTTGGGGGGAGAGGATGGTGGTGGTGGGGGCTGGTCTACAGAAAGAATGAAAGAAAGAAAGCAGGGGTAGAAGAAAAAAAACACACACAACCCTTCACCCTCTTCCCATCAACCCCCTCCTCTCCATCCCACCCCTTCCAAAAACTGACTCCGTTCCCCATTTTTGAAATGAATCCTACTTAATTAAGAAGCAATGAGAGTCCGCAGATAGCATTCCTTAATTAGCCTAAGCTGGCTGCTGTAACCAGATCCTCTGCATTAATGACAACACAGCCCTTGTGAAAAGCATCATTGTTCTCCAGATAATTGTCCCTTTTAGTTAACGCGGCGGGGGAAAGGCCTCTCCTTGTTAGAGGAGCTGGCTCGGGCTGTCGACAGCCAGAGGCGGGGACGAGACCGGGGGAGAGCTGGCACTGGCCCCGTGCCCACCTTGACAAGCCCACTTGTGCCCTCTGCCGAAATCCCCTTGGCATGCAGCGGAATTAGCTCTCCCAAGGGGGCTGGGGCCCATAAGGAGGAGGAGGAGAAGAGGAGTCGGTGGGAGGGGGGGAGGAGGTGTGGGGTGATGTGTGTGTTGGGGGGGGGGTGATGGTAGTGTGTGTGTGTGTGTGGGGGGGGGGGGGGGGGGGGCAGGCTGTTAATTATAGACCCTGAATCTTAATGAATGAAGGGGGATCAATAAAATAAGGCAGATGTATGCAAACAGCATGCTGATTACTCCGCCTAATGATGCCTCGTGTTGCAGTCCAAGTAGCCTGGGGAAGGGAGGTTAGTGTCTGCCTGTTGTGTGTGTGTGTGTGTCTATGTGTGTGTGTGTGTGGTGTGTATGGATGGATAGATGGGTGGGGGGTGGGGGGGTTTCGGTGTACAGCCTTGAGTCTCTGTACACAAGTGAGTGGAGCAGCAGAAGAGCCTTCATTCATCACGCTAACAGGAACTAGCGTGCACAATTAAAAACAGACTCTCAGCCCCCGGTGTATTTTTTTAGCAGTGGACACCTCAAATGGTAAACAACCATTTATTTCCTTATTTTGTCACACCAGTATCACTACAACCAGTCATTTGTAATATTGAGTTTATGTGTTCTGCAACTGAGACACTACACGGAAGTATGTGACATAGGGAGTGTTTGACACAGAACACAAAGAGATTGAGAGAGAGTTGGTTTTAGGGGGATGGGATTAACTTTGTCTGTGGTGGGGGGTAGGTGGGGGTGGGTGCAGAGAGAGAGAGAAGGTGGTTGTGTGGGAGGAGGAGGAAACGAGGAGGCAGGTTCACCTGTTTGGAGCTGGGCCTACTCTCTGAGGTCTCTATTGTATCCAGCCAGCCAGAGCTGTTAGAAACCCTATACCTGCCTTTAAGCAGGGAGGGAGGGCAGCCAAGAATTAACTGCTGCCTCATTCTGGCAGCCACTGAGGATGCTGTCTGCCTCCATTCATGGGGAGAAAGAGCGAGGGAGGGAGGGAGGGAGGGAGGTAGAGACAGAGGGAGGGCAAAGAAAGAGAATAGAATAGGAGAGGAGGAGGAGGAGGAGGAGGAAGAGAGACTGTGCTTCCCCTATGGATCAGCTCTTTTTTTGGCATGAGGAATGTGTCCTGTTTTTGGGCATGTGGGGCAGGGTTTTTTTTTACCTCTCCCTCTCTCTCTCTCCCTCTCTCCCTCTCTCTCCCTCTCTCCCCCCGACTCTCTCTCTGTCTACCTTTTTTTTCACCAGGAAGAAAGACACTGTAATAACTACAACAGATAAAACCCCCAAGCTCTGCATTTCCTCTTAACAGAGGATGGATGGTGTTGGGTGACAGTGTCGGATGTCTGGGCCTTTCAGATTTGAACGGGGGGCCTCTGTGGTGTGCCTTGTCTCTGGCCAGACCGTGCAAAATGACATTTTAAAGGCACCGTGCCCTCCCCGAGCACAAGTGTGCCAAGAGAGAGAGAGCGAGTGAGAGAGGGAGAGAGGGGAGAGAGAGAGAGACAGAGAGAGAGAGAGCGGGCCCCCAGTGTGTGGCTCCGTGCCAATGGCAGAGTACAGAAGATAGTCATCAGTGTAGCGTTAGGAACAAGAACTGTGTATGGGCTGATCTAACGGAGGGGGATGAGAGAGAGAGAGAGAGAGAGAGAGGGACAGAGAGAGAGAGAGAGAGTGGTAGAGAGGGGAAAAGAGAGGGAGGGAGAGAGAGAGAATGAGAGAGAAAGAGAGAGAGAGAGGGACAAGATTGGGACAGTGCTGGCAGGCACTGGCAGCTGCAATGACTTTGTCTCCCTGCATTACTCTAATGAAGGGAAGATTCAGCCATCCATATCGTAGTGGCACACACACACACACACACACACACACACACACACACAGGGCAAACGCTCGACAGCAGCCGCGTTGTTTGTTAGTGCACTCTGTCCTGGCGGGTCCAGAGGTTTTGATTTCACCCCTCCAGCCTTCCCTAACCTCGTCCCCAACCCCCCCACCACCCACACACACACACACACACACACACACACACACACACACACACACCAACCTCCAAGGCAGAGCAAGCGATACCGGAGAGCGCACCTTTGCCTCGGCCAAGAGGAGAGGCCAGAGAGCAGGTGGTGACCCCGTGTGGCCCGGAGAGTATATTATTGACCAGGGTCCAGCAACCCCCCATTGATTGCCTTATTGAATTGCCATGAACCTCAGTGGCTGGAGACCTCCCGGTGACCCTGGCCGGGAGGAGCGTCGCACTGACCCTCACCTTAGCGGAAGACTTATGTGGCTTTGACCCCATCCCAGATGAAGAAGGGGGCGGTCGGCAGTGGGGGGTGGGGGGGTGGGTGTGGGCGGTTGGCTGGGCTCTGACCTGATGGGCCATGGAGCACAGGCCAACAGATAATGTAGCCCCCCCCCCCCACCCCCGCCCAGTCACCTCACACCAGCACTGCTCGTAATTTAGAGGCTTGGGTTGGGGGGGTCGGGGAGTGGGGGGTGGGGGCGGGGGGTCAGGGCTGAGAGGCCATCCGGCGGCCACTGTGACCCTGATGCATTCTGGGTAGCTCCGTGGCCTGTCGGAAGACCTCTCAGATGACCCGGCGGTGTTCATCACTTGAAGGGGGGGTGGGGTGGGGGGTGGATCAGGATGGCGAGACACTAATTCATCCTCTCCAAATTACACCAAAAAGCGGGGGCAGATCAATAAGGGCCCCGTCCCTGATCGGCACTCGAGCGCAGCGGCGTGGCACCGGGGTCTGCTGAGAAATGGATTTATAATGCCGGATGGTGGCATATAATGTGTCGTACAAGACGTGTGGGTTGATAGTGTTCAGGGTGGGGGTGGTGGTATGTGTTCACAGTAGCCGCTGTCTCAGCCTCTGCGGAGATGTGCTGAGTGGACACTTGGGGGGGACGGGGCGGGGTGTGGCGTACCGTACGTGCGCTTTCGGGAAGAGCGGCCGGGGCGATGGTTGCTCCGAAAGGCTTTGTGGGGGGGCCTCTCTGTGCAGTAGTGTAGTGTAGCTGCTCAGCTCCTTGCTTTATTAGTTAACCCCAATGCCCCCCCTTTCCCCTCAGCTGCTTCACACACTGACTTGACACACACTGTCGGATCTTCTCCATTATACGCTTTCTCACTTTGTCTTTCAGTCTTTCCCTCTCACTCTCTCTTACACACACTTTTTCTCTCAGCTGTCACTACTGTGTGTCTGATCACGCATCAAACACAAGAATGGAGAGTGTAAAAACACACACAAACACAGAGTAGAGTAGATCAGGATTTGGTTCGATCCCACCCCCACCCCCCCTCTCCCCTTTTGCACACAGACATCTCTCCCCATTACCTGGTAGCGCTTGTTTTTATTTGTTCGTCTCTTAAGTGGCAGCTTCCCAAGGCTTGCGTGAAAAGGTGGGCTGCTTAAACTGTTTGAATTAGGCAGCCTGAGTGTGTCTGACGCTGTGAGCGCGAGTGGGAGATCTGAGGTGAGAACAGCAGCTCCCTGTGTGCCTCTTCTCCCTTCTCTTCTCTTCTCTTCTCTTCTCTTCTCTTCTCTCCCATGCAGATACGCTACCCGTCCCTGTGTTTACCTGCTGCAGTGGGTGCTGCTGTTGATTTTTTATTTATTATATTTGCTCTTTTGGTGGAAGGGAAAAAAGAGAGAGAGAGAAAGAGAAAAGAGAGAAGGGGGCAGGAGGTTGGGCAGTAGTGTTTGTGTGTGTGTGTGTGTGTGTGTGTGTGTGTGTGTGTGTGTGTGTGTGTGTGTGTGTTTGGGGGGTGGGTTGTAGTGGGGGTAGATGTGTCCTGTGTCAGCTGTTTGAAGTGGAGGCTCTAGTCGTCTTCAAAGCAGGATTTGAAGGCCATGGCCCCTCACTCATAGTGTGGATCTCCAGCAAGTCACACAGGTGGATCCTCCCCCTCTCTCCCTCTCTCTCTCTCCCTCCCTGTCTCTATCCCTCTCTCTCTCTATCCCTCCCCCCCCCCCCCTCTCTCTTCCTCCCTCTCTTTCTCACTCTCTTTCCCTCTCTCTCTTTCCCCCTCCCTCTCTCTCTCCCTCCATCTTTCTCTCTCTCCCTCTCTTTCTCCCTCTTTCTCTCTTTCTCTCTCTCTCTCTCTCCCTCTCTCCTCTCTCTTTGCGTGTAGCAGGGCGTGTTTGTTGATGCGACGCTCCCCCCGTGGGACCACATTGCCAGAGCTTCGGTCCTCGCCCTACTCGCCATCATCTATCTTTGCCCCTCATCGCTGCTAAGTTGCCATTGACGACCTGTCATTTGCAATGCTCCACACCAGGCTTGTCCCAAATTCAGAATTTCAGAATTCAATTCAATTCAGGAAGTGAATTTGAATTGAATTTGAATTGGCTCCACCCCAGGGGATATGGAATTGAATGTGAATTGGAATTACAGGAAGTGGAATTTCAAATTCAGTGCAATTCAAAGAAATTCATTCAAACCACATATCAATAAGAATGTGATTCTTGGCATGTGTTCTTCTTCCATATTGGAATAATTATATATGAAACACAACTAAAGCTATACAGAGACTAATACTAAGCATATATTTATGCTTATATATATTTTTAAGCAATATTTTCATTTTAAACGTCATGGTGTTAATGGTCAAAATTGACCGCCTAAACTACAATAATACATTTATTAAAAATCTGATTTGCATATGTTTTGATTATCTACTGTATTAGACATCCCTTTGAAACATGGCCAAGGTGATTTAAATGTTATTCTACTTTGTTGTATCATTTATAGGCTTTATTTTTCTGATCGTGCACCAATTCGATTCATTAAAATTAAGTTCTAATAATGAAAAAACTAATACAACACAGTTAATTCAAATTTCAGTTTTATTCTCAATATAATAACATTGAAAGTAATTAACTTCTCGTCTGCTCATAGACATGTTGATGTTTTAGTTGTAACAACAAAGTAACATTTCCTTGTCGCTGTGGAGGTCAACTAGGTCAAGCATCCTCCAGTTAGTGCCATACACACGGTGACCCTCAATGTTTGTCATCTCCAGTATGAAGCCTTGAATTGGATTTGTTATGAACAACTCACTGACAGAATGCCATCTGTGTGGGCGATGGTATATCTGGTAGGCCCTGCATTTGCATTTTGGCTGTAGTGTCAGGTGGGGTCACTTCACTGACACTAATCTATTACCGCTTTATTATAATCTATTTCATATGGGCACCACATCCATCCAAATGCAGTTCTGGGGTTCTACCTCGCCACTTGCCACACTAAGTGAAATTGAAATCATGCCAGTCGGGCTCTTAAGTGTCTGATTTTATGTGAAATAACCCATAGGCCTACACATGGTACTATGTAAATACAGATGTCTCATACAGAAGGGGTAATGTAGAGATGTTATATGAACAAATGTACAGAATTTATAGACTTTAAAAACACTTTATAGGCCTACTACTGACTACTGTATCCCTGATGTACATGTAGGCTTATTACTTATTACTTATTATGTTATAGTCTTTCACAATACATTAAATGATAACAAATCTGTTACTTTACCTGGAGGTGTCTTTTGAAATTTGAAGTTGCCTTGATGGAACCACAGATCTCAGTACTGCAGTGATTGCAGATTGCTCTATGGTTTCCGCGAGTGGTAGGAATTGGCTCACTAAAGTGAACCAGGACAGATGTCCTTTTAGTTGTGTTATCATTTTGCATGTTGTGTAATCAGAGAACTCAAAAGTACAAGAGCTATAGCCCTTAAATAGAGTAGTACACACAACAGTCTACTCAAAACAAAATTTTGAATATTAGGTTAAAGTAAAGCATTCTGGGAAATGAAGTCTTGTCTTTTTGAAACATTGCTCCATTTCACTGTTTACAATTTTAAGGATCAGTATATATTAAGTGACAAATTGCTGTGCAAATGGGGCCTTTTTCTGTTAAATAAATGTACAAAATCATGCTGTGGACATGAGATAATGTCCTATATTAATATGCAGTAGATATTAAATTCATAGTGTAATCATAAAAGTCTGTATATAATCTTTGTTAATGGTACTTTCATTATCATGAATTTCTTTGAATTTCAAGGAATTCCAATTCTACTTCCTGCAATTCGAATTTGAATTGCAATTCCACTTCCTGTTTGAATTTCAATTCAAATTCATTTTGAAATTCAGGAATTGAATTTGAATTTGGGGGTCATTCTCAATTCAATTCTGAATTTGGGACAAGCCTGCTCCACACGCACTAAGCAAGCCATCGGATTATGCTCTGAGGTTAGCGACAGGCTGGCCTGTGGTTTTTTAACTTGTGTAAAAGAGAGGGGGGTTGGTGTGGCGCGGTCTTGAGTAACCTGGTTGGTGTGTGTGTGTTTGCGTGTGCGCGTGTGTCTGCTCCTGTGTGTGTGTGTGTGTGTGTGTGTGTGTGTGTGTGTGTGTGTAAGTTATGGGGTCGCAGGTGACAGTGGCGCTCCACACATACCTTCCTCTGCCCGGGGAATGCACAGACACGCCCCTGCCCCACACCACACCGTCGCTGCAGCTCCACACGCTAATTACGAGTAATGACACGCTTCAGGCCAGGACAAGCAGGTGTTATTAACACCCCCCAGAGACTATGTGCCCTTTTTTTGTCTCGCTTCCTCTGTTTCTTTTGACTCATTCTCTCCTTCCCTCCCTCGTTTTCTCCCTCCCTCTCTTTCTCCTTTTCTCTCTCCTTCTCTATCTGTCATTCTCTCTCTCCCTCCCTCTCTCTCCCTCTCTCTCTCTCTCTCGCTCTCAGGCATGTGCTGTCGCCATGCTGTCTCCTCCTCTGTGCCTACTTCCTCCGTGTGACATTTTCCATTTCTTGACGAGAGCTTCCTCTGGTCCAAATGTAAATGCGGAGGACTCATTAAGCTCTTGTTTTAGAGCAGCAGCGCCCATACCTGAAGCAACACTCCCTCTCTCTCTCTCTCTCTCTCTCTCTCTCTTTACTCCCCTTCCCACCTCCCTCTCTCTCTCTCTCTCTCTCTCTCTCTGACACACACACACACACACACACACACACAAGCACAGACAAGCAGACGTGCGCGCACACACACACACATACACACACACACGCATGCATGCACACACACACAAGCACACAGACACCTTGCTATGTCTGAATTCCACAAACCTGTCTTAGGAGTCCAACTTGGCCTAGATAGATTTTTATTTTGGTATGTGTGTGTGCGTCTGTGTGTGTATGTGTGGGGCTGTACCTCAGCAGTAGCTCGTTCTGCATGGCCGTTGGGCCCATCGTATAGGTGCTGTACATCTGTGAGCGTGGAGGAGGAGGAGGAGGAGCAGGGACGTATGTACATATGCGTCTGTGTGTGTGTGTGTGTGTGTGTGTGTGTCAGAGTCAGCGCTTGACCCGGGGCCAGCCGCAAGGCCAAACCACTGCCCTCCCCCCGCCCCCCCCTCCCCACACATGCACCTGGCATCATGGAGTCCTCTCCAATTAGAGCCCCCCAATTACAGGTCCTGAGCCAATTAGTCAGCCTCTCATCTTACAAATCCTACACCCCCCCACCTCACCAAACACCCCCCCCTTCAAACACCCTGATTACAGCGCATCTGTTGGGGTGGACAAGACGATGACGGTCGTGGAGAACCAGCCTCACTGAAGTGAATGAGTGAGTTAGTGTGTATGTGTGAGTGTGGGTGTGTGTGTATGTGTACATGTGTTATGTTTTTTTTTTTCTTTTTGTGGCGCGAGTGTTGATGGATGGTGGCGTTTAGTGTGACACTATCGCTCTTGTCTCGGCAGAGCCGATGCAAATGACCGGTTGGTCAGGTTTTTTTTTGCTCGGCACCTCGGTGGACGGGACGGCGTTGGGCCATTTGCATGGCAGACTCAGCGGGGGATTAGATGCCCCTTTAGTCGCCCCATTATGTTACACCACTCCCCCCCCCCCCACACACACACACACACACACACACACACACAGAAACACTTACACACACACTTACACACCAGGCCCCTGGAGCTGCACTCTCCACCGCTCTCCCAGAAGCAGCGCTCCACTTGTTTGCATGGAATTTGTATCTCTAGCTCCAGCCTCAGGGCTGTGATTTGTCCATTTTTAGTCCCTTTTTTTTGTCCCTGGTATTCAGGTGTCAAAGTCACACTGCACTTTCATAGAAAAACCAGTTAGGTAACTTGCAGGGAACTGCTGAGCTGTGTTTGACCATGGGTTTGTTTGCGTCCATGTGTGTGTGTGTGTGTGTGTGTGTGTGTGTGTGTGTGTGTGTGTATGTGTGTCTGTGTGTCTGTGTCTGTGTGTGTGTGTGTGTATTTGTATACTGTGTAAACACAGACACACACACACACACACACACACACACTCACACACACTCGCAGCCATGTGGCCTCTTTCCCATGTGCTCTTGGCATAAGGCACGGGCTCTCACACATGCCCGCGGCACTGGCAACACCGCCACCCCCCCCCCACCCCCCACCACTCCACCACTCCACTCACAGTGGAAACTCACTGTGCCACACCGGGATTTCATTCACAGTGTGGCACTATATCTGGCTGCCCTCCCCCTGGCACTGCCACACAAACACACACACACTCACACACACACACATACACACACACACACAGGGTCACACTCTCAGTGACTCTCTCACTCACTGTTGTGTACACAAGTACACCAGCAGTTTTTTTTTCGCTCCCTCTCCCCTCCTTTCTGTCACAGGCTAAAGACTTAGACACACATGCGCACACACACACACACACAAAAACACAGTCACTCACTCACACACATGTGCGCACATACACAATCCCTCTTGCACACAAGCACACCCACAGGGACTGTCTTAGACATGTGCACATGAACTCACACACACACACGCACACACCCTTCCTCACTCGCATGAACTCACATATTCTTGTGCAAACACATCTCTCATACACACATATACACACACACACAGATGTAGCCACATACAAAGACAAAGACACACACACACACACACAGTGACACTCAAACATAGACAAACAGCCATGTAATCAAATGTACATATATACACACAGAGACATTCATACATACACACACATGCATAGGCACATAGACACACACACACACACAGAAATATACATATATACACACAGACATTCAAATATAGACAAACAGACATGCAATCAAATGCACATATATACACACAGACACTCATACATACACGCATATGCATACGTACATAGACACACACACACATGGATACAAATATACATATACACACACAGACACTCTTAGACAAACAGGCATGTAATCAATTGCACATATATACACACAGACACTCATGCATACACGCATATGCATACGCACATAGACACCCACACACACACACACAGACACACACAAACTGCTCAGGGCGGAGGCCCTGCAGCTGGGCACAGCAGTGTTGCTCGGCCCTCATCTGGACAGACGGACTGAGTGAGGTGCTGTGAAGGCCTGGGGGTTGAGGATTGCGAGCGCATCGGTCGGTCGGTCGGTCGGTCGGTCGGTCGGGGGGGGATCTTTCCGCCTGCCTGTTTCCTTTAGTATTCCGATAGCACTCTCCCCAGAGCGAGGCCCTGTTTATCTTACTCGCTGGCATGCGCTCGCAATGTCAAAACAATGACATCATTAATTAAACGTGTATTAAACGCTCCGTTTGGAGCCCTGCTTGGCAGCGCTGAACACACTGCTTTCGGAGCAAAGGCAGCATGCCCTCAGAGCCCTCAGCGCATTTCTGAGAATTTCTTTAAAGGGTGTGTTTGTGTGTTTGTGTGTGTGTGTGTGTGTGGGGGTGTGTGTAAAATTGGGGGGTGGATGTTTGTGCATGTCTGTCTGTCTGTATATTTGTGTGTGTGTGTGCTGATATGTTTATGTGAATATATTACACTTGCTCCTTTTGCATGTGTGGCCAGGGGGGGTGGTATGTGGCCTCCACCTGTGGATTCCACCTGGCCTCTAAGGCCCCCTGCTGTGTGTGTGTGTGTGTGTGTGTGTGTGTGTGTGTGTGTGTGTGTGTGTTTGTGTTTGTGTTTGTGGAAGATAGGCCAGCCATTTATAAACTTTACTCCATTTACTGAGGCCAAACATGATTGCAGATGTAGAGCCAAAGTTTATGTGAGCTTTTTCCTTACCGTTGTGTGTGTGTGTGTGTGTTTGTGTGTGTATTACGGTATTACTCAACTGCATCCTCAGGTTAGAAAACACTCCTAGTTATCTGCCCCATCAGGTTTGTCTGCTAATCAGCCACAAAGGTGTGTACATCTGTTTGTTTCCGTGTGTGTGTGTGTGTGTGTATTGCTGAGTACACCTTGTTTTCGCCCTCAGCTGTGTAGGATGATGGACAGGAGTTTATCGTTGCCATTTCCTGTGGTGAATGGGGCTAGTCATGCCTGTGCCGTTCGCCTCCTGTGAGCTAGCTAGCGTCCCACCGCGCCACGCCAAGCATAACTCTGCGGCCTTGCTGCCTCGCTGCCTCGCGGCCTCCGTCTCAGTGCTCAGTGCGCTGCGCTGTGCTTTTGGATGGCGCTCTCTGCCGCCCCTGCCTCCTCACCTTTCTTCCCTGCACATTCCCTGGCCTGGGCTCAAGGCCCTGGGAGAGCCTTTGGGATGATGCAGGAGGTGTTCAAGTGTGTGTATGTTTGTGTATGTATGTGTGTGTGAGAGAGAGACAGGGAGAAAAGAGAGAGAGAGAGAGAGAGAGAGAAAAGAGAGAGAGAGAGAGAGAGAGAGAGAGAGAGAGAGAGAGAGAGAAAGAGAGAGAGAGAGAGAGAGAGAGAGAGAGAGAGAGAGAAAAGAGAGAGAGAAAAGAGAGAGAGAGAGAAAGAAATGTGTAGTCTCCTCTCTTAATCCTCCTGGCCTCTCTCTGCGCTCTGGCTCCCAGGGAGACGCATCTTTCATTGGTTTGGAGCCCCTGATCCTGCAGATAATTACCCAGCAATGTAAATTACAGCAGAGCAGCTCGGAGAGCTTCGGCCCCCACCGGCCTTCGCCACTCCCCAGTTGGCCCACCACCACCTCCACCACAACCACCACCTCCCCACTACCACCACCACCTCCTCCACCCCCACTACCACCACCCCACCATCACCACCTCCTCCTCTCCCCTCCCGATGCTGCCATGCCCTGCCCTGCCATCTCCACCCTGCCAGCCCCTGCTAAACTGAAACAAGCCACATGAGAATGAGAATGTGTGCCTCTCTCTGTGGCAGTCGATGGATAAATCTCCAGCAGATGATATTTTCTTTTTTTGACTCTCCCGCTCTCTCTTTTTTCTTTTTTTTTTTTCAAAATCCTTCCCTCCCCGTTTTATTCCGTCCCTCTTGTAGTTATCTTTCGCTTCCCTTTTTTTTCCTCTTCCCTCGTGCTTTCATGTGGTCTGACTGACTCTTTCTTAATTTTGTCTCTCTCTCTTTTTCTTAATCCTGTCTCACTCCTTATTTTTTTGGAAAAAAAACTCTTGTCTCACTGTTTCTGAACTCTGTCTCACTCTCCTCTCTCAGTCCTACCCTTTAGTTCCACACTCTTGCACCCTGCCACTGTGAAATTAGGAGTGAAAGATCTGCAGTTAATGTTTAACAGAGAGGGCCAGTGGTGGAAAGGTGCACTTGGGAATGCTGGGAAGCTTGGAACGCTGATGAAGAGAGAGAGAGAGAGAGAGAGAGAGAGAGAGAGAGAGAAGAAAGAGTGGCTGGATAGGCCCAAGTGAGGGAGGGAGGAAGGGAGGGAGAGAGAGAGACAGAGAATGAAAGAGATGATGTGTCTCTGTCCTCTGTGGAATGTGTCGGTACTCTTCCAGGCTGTGGCCTTTAGACCCTGGACACTCACGTGACTGGGATTCCTCAGCCCTCTGCAGGGGCAGCAACAGGGAGAGAAAGAGAGGAAGAGAGAAAGACTGAGAGAGGGGAAGAGGGAGAGAGAAAGAGACTGAGAGAGGTGAGAGCGAGAGGGAGGGAGAGGGTGAGGGAGAGAGCCTCCCTAAACAAGCAAGCCTGTCTTGTCTGTCTGACGCACAAACACACACACCCCCACCCCAGCTTTTGCATGGTGATACAGACTCATACACACACACACATCCCAGTCCCCACAGACACAAACACACAGACACACACACACTGACACAGACTAGCTTACTCACGCACGCACAGAGGATGAGCAGGCGAGACGGCCACTGGGGGGAAGATGGGGATGAGCGTAAGAATGGAGGCGGACTCCAGCTTTTTTTTGGTTGTTTTTTTGTTTCCTCTCTCCCCTCTCTCTCTTCCTGCACAGCAGCCTCCATGGAGCTTGCTAAGTCTCTCTTTCTCTCTTACCAAACTCACCCTCCATCTCTCTCTCTCTCTGTCTCCATCTCTCTCTCTCTCTCTTTCTTTCTCTCTCTCTCGCTGTCTGTCTGTCTCTCTTCCTCCCTCTCCACTCCTCTCCTCCATGCTGACCTAGCTGTCTCTCTCTCGCTCCCTGCCTGTCTTTCTCTCTCTATCTCTCTCTCTCCCTCTCTCATTCTTTATTTCTCTGTGTCTCTGTCTCTCTCTTCCTCTCTCTCACTCCTCCCTCCACACTGCCCCAGCTGTCTCTCTTGCTGCTTGCCTGTCTCTCTCTCTCTCTCTCTCTTTCCCTTTCCTCTGCCTTTCTCTCTATATCTCTCTGTCTCTCTCTTCCTCTCTCCCTCCACTCCTCCCTCCTTACTGCCCCAGCTGGGAGCCAGATGTGGGAGGCACGGATGGCGGTCGCCTTGGCGCAGAGCGGAGCGCCGGCGTCGGCAGATGAGAGCGAGGCGAGGCGGCCCGTAACCCCCTTGCCCGGGTCGGTCGGTTCTAGCGGGTTCTGCTGGAGTTCGGTCGGTGGGTGGCGGTCGAGAGGGGGGGGTGGGAGGGTGCGGTGGGGTGGTCTCGTCCCAGGGTCCAGGGTCTGCTTCGCAGCGGTTCAACGAGATGTTGCGGTCGGCGCGATGTGAACTCTGACAGGCCCGTGTCATGCTTAATGCCTCACTTCCCAAAGCCAGCTCAGTGGCCCTGATTTATATCTAACAGGTGCTGCTGGTGCAGAGAGCCGAGAGCGGAGCAGCAAGGCCCAGCCTGGGGAACAGAAGGATAGAGAGAGAGGGAGGGAAGGAGGGAGGGAGGGAAGAAGGGAAGGAGGGAGGGAGGGAGGGGGTGAGTTTGTAGTAAAGAAAGAAAGAGAGAAAAAAGAAAGGAAGAAAGAAGGAGGGAGGAAGGGGAAAAAAGGGAGGGAAGTTAAAGAAGGAGAGCAAAGGGGAAGGAGGGAGGGAGAGAGAAAGAGAGAGAGAGAGAGGGTGTGTGAGAGAAATAGGCAGTGATGGATGGAAGAAGAGACAGACAGACAGAGAGAGAGAGAAAGAGACAAAGAGAGGGAGGATAGGAGAGAGTGGAATAGCTCTCTGGCTGTCTCCTTCAAGCGGGGGAGGGGGAGTGTGGAGGTGGCGGGTGGGGGTGGGGGGGTGGTGGTTATGGGTGTGGGTGTGGGACGAGAGGAACAAGGGGCGTCTGTGTGTGCGCCGAGCCGAGCGCAGGCTGCACTTTCTCAACGCGGGCCGCACAGCCCAGCAGCCTGTCATCCTCGACGCCCCGGCTGCCTAACAGGAAGAGAAACTCACAAACAATCGCCGCGCTTCTTACATCAGGCCATTCCTCTTGCTGAATCCCTCGCTCCCTCTCTCCCTCGTCCCCTCGCTCCCTCCCGCGGCCCTCCGTCTGTCTCCCCTGGTTCCCTGAGCCCTGGTGTCCCGCTGCCGTCCTCTGCTCGGCGGGGCAGTGCACTGTCCTGTCCTGTCCTGTCCTGTCCTGTCCTGGAGCGTGAGGCTCTTGGCAGGCCGCACAATGGCAGGATTGTATGGGGGCACTGACGGGGCCAGCAGCTTTGATGCCGCTCTCTTAGCAGCGTGGTGTGGCTTACACCCTCCAATACCTCCACTGCCCTTCTCACACACACGCACGCACGCACACGTACACACACACACACACCGTCAGCTCTTCCTATCTCGCCATCTCTCTCTCTTTACTCTCTTTCTCTGTCTGTCTTTATCTATCTATCTGTTTGTATGCTGTCTATCTATCTATCTATCTGTCTATCTGTCTGTTTATCTTTCTCTGTCTATCTGTCTGTCGATCTATTTATCTGTCTATCTATCTGTCTATTTGTCTATCTATCTGTCTATATGTCTGTATATCTATCTGTCTATCTATCTGTCTAGCTATCTGCCTGTCTATCTATCTGTCTATCTATCTGTCTATCTGTCTATCTATCTAATCTCTTTTTGGCACCAGCGAGCCCTGGTAGACAGAAGCTATCCCTTTCTTTGTGTCCCTTCCAGTGCCCCTGACTGTGCGAGGTCTCCATTTGTTCTGTGTGAGAGATGGATTTGGGTGTTGGCACTTGCCATGCTGGTACAGTTGAATTTGAATGTGCTTCTGAATATGGCAGTGCTGAAGAGACTGCTTTTAGAAATCAATTATTTTTTGCCCCTGCTGCCTTGGTGCTGTTTTTGTCAGTGCAGGTTTTGTTTTTGTTTTTTTTTCTCTCCTACTTTTCCTTTTCAACGGTTTGTCGCGTCTCGCTCTGAGCGTTGGGCGCGAAGACAGAGACGGCGTTTGATGTTTGGCGCACACACGTGTGTGTATACGCTCTCTCCCTCTCTCTTCTCTCTCTTTCTCTCTCTCTCTCTTTCTCTTTTTCTCTCTCTCTCTCTCTCTGCAGCTAGGCAGCCTGGGTGTCTTTCAGCGGTGCCCTCCGGGCCACCGTGTTACACACTTTACAACTTGTTTTCTCTTTGTGTTTTTCTTTCCTCTTCCTCTGTTGACAGTTCCTCATTGCGGCACGGCGCTCTGGAGGAATGCATGTCAAGTCAACCTACCACCCCTTCTCCACCCCACCTCGACATACACACACGCACACACACACCTACACACACACACACACACACACACTGACACACACACACACACACACACACACTCACACACACACACACACACACACACACCTTTACCTCGCCTTCACCACCACCACCCCCCCCACAACCCTTAGCTTCGAGCTTGAATTTGCCTTGGCACATCTCCTTCGAAAAACGGCAGAGCAGGTTACTTGTAGGGAAAAAAAAGGAAGAGAGAGAAAAAAAACAGATGAATGTGATTCGATATGATTTATGTATCTCTATGTAAACCACCGCGGGGAAACCCACAGGAGTGGTAGATGGCACCATCTGGGCATACTGTGTGTGTGTGTGTGTGTGTGAGTGTGTGTGTGAGAGAGTGCGTGTGTGTGCATGTGCATGCGTGCGTGTGTGTGTGTGCCCACGCATGCACGTTTGTGTGTGCATGTGTGTGCATGTATATTAGATTGTGTGTGTGTGTGTGGATCTGTGTACGTGTGCACACGCGCTGCCTTAGTGCTGTTGTGGTTGAGTGTATGTCAGCTGGATGTGGCTTGTTTTTGCAAGCCGCCGCGAGGCCTGCCCATGCTTGCCCCTTTGTGAACTTCCATTGTGCGTGTGTTCAGTGCAGAAGTGGAATCTCCACAGAGCGCGGGCGGCGGAGAGTGTGTGTGTGTGTGTGTGTGTGTGTGTGTGTGTGTGTGTGTGTGTGGTTGAGGGGATAGATAGGATGAGGGGCGAAACATTTTAAGTCTTGTCTCCGAAACTCGTCGTTCAGGAAGCGCGAGAGATGAGAAATGTCATATGACCAGTGCTGGTATCCCAGCTCTTGGCTATGCTGTTGTTTACCTGACTCCCCTCTTTTTTAAAAAACACAACAAAAAAAAAAGGAAAAAATAAAGTGAGGAGGAGAAGGAGGACGATGATGACAATTATTATCCCCAAGACAAACACTGGATCTGTTCCACTACAAAACTTCAGCCATTCTTAAAAAAAAAAAAAAGAAAGAATTAAAAAAATCGAGCAAGCTTAGCAGCATAGCAGCATAGCGCTGTGTAAAAATAGCCTGTCAGTAAGTGTGAGCAGGGGGACCTAATTGGAGATGTAGTCCCCTGTTGTACGAGAATAGCAGGGACTTTAAGAGGTAGTGGCATCAGCAGGAATCCCTGTAATTCGTGCTGCCACTGTCACTAACTTTGAGAGTGTGTTTTCTAAAAAGGAGTGGCCTTGCATGGAGGCAGATGGAGAAATGGCGGAAAACAAAAACATAGTTGCTATGTTTAGGGTTTCTCTCTTTGTTTCCTGTATGCGTCTGTATGTTGATCACACTCATTGGATTTACTTTCTTTTTATACACAGAAGACGACACATTATACCAATTAACTTCATTAACGCTCAATAGCTTTACTTCTCAAAGTGGGAGGTGGGGGGGGGGGCAGTAGGGGTGAAGCAGCATCTGCTGCTTGTGATCTCTCTCTCTTCCTCTCTCTTTCTCTCTTTCTCTCTCTTTCTGTCTTTCTCTCGCTCTCTCTCACTCTCTCCCTTTCTCTCTGTCTCTTTCACACACACACACATATAAACACACACACACTCTTTCTCTCTCTCTCCTCAGTCTCTTTTTTCTCTCCCTCTCCTCTCTCTCTCTCTCTCTCCCTCTCTCTCCCTCTCTCTCCCTCTCCCTCTCTCCCCCCAGAGGTTTACTGTCTGAAGTGTGTACTGGCCGTTCCCAGGATAAGAGCTTCAGCTTAGCGCAGAGGAATTCGGCCAGGGCCCATAAAAGAAGTATTTGTGTACCCGAAAGATTTTTGCTTTTTCTGTCCAAATCTTTGTCATTAATGACTTTAGCAAATGTGTAGTGTGGGAGTGAGTGGAGCGCAGAGCCTGAGCAGGGTCTTCAAAGGAACCCTCTAATTATTTATCCAGGATATCCCGCTCTAGAATTAGAGGCCGGGTCACCCATTGGCTTTCAGGCTTTCTTTTTTTTCCCCCCTCTCCTCCTCCTCTTCCTCCTTCTCCTCCTCCTCCTCCTCTATCGTGCTGCAAAACAAATCTTTTCCACAAAACGATTGCACTGAGATGCCATCTATTCCTCTACTCACACTACTTCCATCTCTCTTTCTCTCTCTCACTCTCTTTCTTAAAATACTTAAAATGACCGTGTCGAAGTGTTTGTGTATTTGTGTGTATACTAAATATACAGTGTATATCATATGCATGGTTGTTAGTGTCTGTGTATGTGTGTCTGTATATATTTAGATGTCTGTCTGACATATGATACACGGCTATGTCTGTGTGTGTATGTCATGTGGGTAAAAAAAGGCCACAATAGCAGTAGTACCACCGTTACTACTAGTAGTAGTAATACTAGTAGTAGTAGTAGTAGTAGTAGTAGTAGTAGTGTGGTGGAAGCATCTCATTCTCCACACATTACATCAGAGGCCTGTGCTGTGCTGTGCAGGTCTCACTCCTCTCCCAGGGCAGCTGTCACCCTCCCCACTCAGGTTTCCTGCTCACCCTGTGCTCACATGGCATCCAGAGGGGATCTTACCCCCCCCCCCCAAACACACACACACACACACACGTACACACACACACTTGAGACACTTCACAAAGCAGGGCAGACTGACT
>CM059280.1:14402879-14427879 GCA_030347295.1 Setipinna tenuifilis | reverse complement strand
GGGGTCCTGTAGGGAGACTTCTCTGAGGAAGGGGTTACAGTGAAGCTGGATGAGCCGCGCTCATTACACCAGCAGGGCCTCTGAAACACATGACATGTTAGCATCAGAGAACCAGGGATTAGTGCAACCAGAGGGCCTTGTCGGGCATTAAACCGGACTTAAGGTAAAGGAGAAGAGGCGTCTCCATACATACATATTTGTGTCTGTGTGTGTTCGAGTGTGTGTGTTCGAGTGTGTGTATGAGAGTGTGTGTGTGTGTGATTAATTGGGCCAAGCTGGGGAGGCGAAGCCTCCTCGCTCAGCCCGAGGAGTACAATGCTCGCTCCATCAATGAACACGTCCCCTGTGCAACATCAAAGGCCCTCCCTGCTTTATCAATAGGAACCCTTCCTTCCCACATCTTCCTGTAACTTGCTTAGCATTTACGCCATTGATTTTTCAATAAGCGCCCTAACCCTGCGGTGGCCGGGGTGTGTGATGGCTGACTCCAGCCCCCCCCAACCACCACCACCACCACCACTACCACTACTGCCCCACCCCCCAGCACTGAGGATCAGCAAGCAGTTCATCCTCAGACCAGTGGGAGGTGGTGCTGAGAACCCCTTACTGTTTTTTACCCCCTCAGTCCTCCTACCCTCCAACTTACGAGAACCTGACCAGTACCTGAGAAAACAAGAGAAAAAGAGAAACCTCTTTAGGAAAGCCCTTAACCAACTCTGCCCACCCCCCCATAGACCTGCTCTTCTCCCAAAAACCCTCATTCTCCATAAATCTCCCCCACAAACCCACTCTTCTCATGAACCCGCAGCACCCCTCACCCACTTCTTCTCAACCCCCCCACAACACACCCCCTCCCGTCCAACCACTCTCTCCTCATCCCCTCCTCCATCTCCCAACAAACCAGTAGGTTCTTCTGCGGGGCCAAGGGGGTCAGGGCCACACCCTGTGGGAGTTCTCAGCTGGGGCCGACCCAGAGTTAATTCCCCAGGAGACGCCAGGAGAGCTGGGGGCCTCGAGAGGCCGGGGCCCCCAGGCAGGTGATTGTGCGTGCTTATAATCAGATGGGTCCTTAGCCTTTAATTCCCCTTTCGCTCGGCCGCTAAATCCCACCTAATGAAAGGGCCCATAAATAAAAACTTATCTCATTTTCCATCCCTTCCAAATGACAACCAGACCCACTCGCTCTGACAGGGTTCATTAGGAACCGTGCTCTTTTTTTTAATTGGCAAAACCTTATCTGCTTTTGTTGAGGATGAAGGCCTGGGAGTAGAAGCGAGTATGTTTTCTATTCCACTAATGGATTTGGAGACGGTAGTAGTGTACATTTTGTGTGCCTGAGCAAGACCATAAAAGTGTGTCAAACCAGTATCTGGTCCAAGCCGTGTGTGTGTGAAGCCCAGTAGAGGCACAACCTCTGTAAAACTTCAGTGAAAATGGAAGGATGCCATAAACTAACAGTAACAACTGTCCCAGTTTTACGTTGACGATTATTTCCTTCTCTATTTCTTTGTATATGACTGTGTTAAGGATCAGGCAGATTCTTGGAATTCATCTCTTGTGAGGCTTATTTTGACTCGTTTTGGTAAAAGACCTTCTCCACACTGTTTGTTGTTTGTCCTATCATTTCTTGCCTCCCTACTGCCATCGACCTGCACAACACCCAGTGAAGCGACAGCATGAAACATAGGGAGTAGCACGTTCAGCTTAGCCAGCCAAGAAGGGCAGTAATCTGGCCACAGTGGCCTTCACTCATTATAAACATAAAACAGTGACAACGGGGCATACCCTGGTACCGCCATTGCTAGTGATTCATCGCTTATGATTTGTGAACGATTAAAAACAGCAACTGCCCCAAGTAATGTGTGTGCACGTAATACCACACTCCACTCCCCCTTCCTCTGCCCCCTTTGGTCCAGTCTGGCCCGCTCTGCGTCTCCATGTCTGCCTCCGCTCTGGTGAGTGCCTCGGAGAGACGCGAGCTTTGTCCTGCTCTAAACAGGTGTCACTTTGCAGGCAGGCAGACCATCAGCCGACAAACAGTATTACATCAGGGCTCTCCATCTGCGACTCGGAGACTCCAGACAATCCTATTGCACATCAGTGGCCACAGCACATTATTAAATTAGTCCATCTAGATTTTAAAGGGCAATCCTGTTTTCTGTAAGCATGGCACACAGGCAGCTTCTCCGTGACAGTGTTTGGGCCATCCTGATCGCTTGACTGGGCGTTTAGCAAAACATTTATAATGGCAGGTGCGCAGACAATGGAACTGTACGGATGCGACAGCAAGGAGGTAAAAGACACAGATTGGTTTAACACGGACTTAAGGGTTTTAAACTGGGCAAAGCGAGCCGGTGGAGTCTAGAGGTGGAACAGATTGAGCTGATTAAAGCTTAGGGCTGTGTTGATATTTATCCTTCACGTTATATTCTTAAACCCATACTCATTCTGCTGTTCCACCTCTTAATGCTTTTGTTGTGTACAGGCAAAACAAAACAGGGCCACAAAATGGCTGTCACCTGCTCTGCATGTAGAGAGGAAAAAGCCATAAAATATATTCCGTGCGTTTTATTGTGGACAACTTTATAGACAATCGCATATAACAGACCATTTAAATAATTGTACTCTTCCATTATAATTAAAGCCAGACATATAATATGTTTAATGGATTTATTGTTAACATTTGTGTGAAGATGCAATACACTTTCTGTTGCTTAGTTGGAAAAAGGAAAAAAAAAAGATTGAAATTACAAACTGCAAAAGATGTAAATATATGGAA
Source organism: Setipinna tenuifilis (assembly GCA_030347295.1). Classification (NCBI taxonomy): domain Eukaryota; kingdom Metazoa; phylum Chordata; class Actinopteri; order Clupeiformes; family Engraulidae; genus Setipinna; species Setipinna tenuifilis. Next base: position 14,425,100 of record CM059280.1, on the reverse strand, counting down.
ATATGTAGAAAAGGGGGGAAAATAACAGCATTGTTTGAATGCAGCTCCGGTCACAGAGGTTGACGGGGACGCGGTTGAGCCATGGGGGCGGGGAGTTAAATTTTCATCAGACATTCATGAAGAGGGAGACAGACATTATCAATCTCCCCAGCCAAGCCCTCTACCATTAATATGTTGCAGGGCTGGAATGGTAAGGGGGGGGATGGGGAAGGGGAGTGTGGCGGGAGGCAGGGAGACACTGTGTCTGATGGCTACTGAAATTTGCATCCCTAAGTAAATAAGTAAATAAATCAGGTTGGAGGCAGAGAATGTGCTAATCAGGCAAGACATGGCGGTTAGCACGCTACCGGGAAACTTTGCTCATGTAATATTCAGCATAGCAAGGTGAAAGGGCAAGCCAGAGTTATTGGTTTCAGCCCAGTCGCCCCCTTTAATCAATGCCGCCTGCATCCCTTTAATAAAATTATTAGCTCAGCAGTATCTCCCTGCTATCATTTTATCTCCTTGCTGCTCTAAATTGTGGCCTGTGCCGGGTCTCTCCGGTGCTCCGAGCACCGCCGGCCCCCATGAAAAGTCCAGCTCCCATTTATTATTGCAGAGACGGAGCGCTGCTGGTGTGTTTGAAACCAGGCTGAGCGTGGAGGTTATTGGATGCCAGATCTAAACACAGCTGCATTTCAGTTCCAGCCCAGCTGGTGTATTTTGGGTTGCAGATTTATGGCCTCCACACCCCCACCCCAACCCACCCTCACAACCCCACAACCCCCCACTCCACCCCAGAGCACCCCCCTCCCCCAGCTACCACCTCCACCTCCACCACCACTTCTTCCCACACCTCACACCCCCCACTCCTGGGCTTTTATGTTTTGTATATACACACGCACACAAATAATTACCAGAGAAATGTGTTCCATCAATGCGAGGGTACTGGACAAGGTCATTTGCCCGGCTATATACACTGTGCACGCTTTGAAATGGTCGAGGCGGGAGCATGCATGCTCACTGTTGTGGAGGCAGCCACGACTGGTCTTCTTGTGTGGAGCTTGAGTATATATGTGTGTGTATCATCGCTAGCTTCTCTGAGTGCCTAATTAACTCGCAGTGAATCTTTTTAAACCCATTATGTCTCTTCTTGGTGTCCCTGACTGAAGATTAATTAAAGAGGATATATATGATTTGCAACATGTAAGATGGGGGGTGTTGTTTGGAAGGTGAAGATGAAAGAGGGTAACTTGCTGATATGACAGGAAGAGGCATCTTAGATGGCTTATTAGTGCTAGTCTCAGGTTTTGTGTTTAAGTACCTAATCTAACCTAATGAGCACTCTGTCATTTCCTGCATTAGATCTCCAGCTTTTGTCTCCCATCCAGCCTGTGCTGCATCAAATGTGTTCTCCTGCTCGGGTACTCACAGTTCAGTCACTGAAATGCTTTTAATCTCTCCTCATACGTGATAAAATAGCGACAAGACTAATGTGAGAGCTCATGTAGACCCTTTTTACTTTGTGTGCCGAAGATGCCACAAAACTTTGTGCTTTTTTCCTTCATTTGCTAACCCTTTACTAACCCAGTGTCTGTTCTCTCTCTCTCTCTGTGCTGTGTTTTGCAGGCCTGGATGCGATGAACGCCTCATGTAGGCATCAGCATGGAAAGCTGTGAGTCTCCCGTGGTTTCTGGGACAGACGATGGGCTCGGTTCCTCCACCACCTCCCAGCAGCAGCAGCAGCAACCACAACAACAACAACAACAGCAGCAGGAGCACCCCACACAACCCTGGAACGATCTCTCTAGCTCACAGGTCCCTCCCAGCAGCCAGCCCTCTTCCCTGGAGCCCCTGTCTCTCTCTGCCCCTTACCCCTCCCAGCTCCAGACCCCGAGCGCGCCTCGAGAAGGTGTGAGAGAACAGCAGCAGCAGCAGCAGTTGCAGTTGCAGCAGCAGACACTGACCACAGCCCAGGCCGCCAACGACAGCTCCGCGTCGGGCCAGCTGCACGCGCGGAGAGAGAGGCTCGAGGAGGACGAGCAGGAGGCAGGAAGCTGCGACGAGGAGGACGAGGACTTGGAAGACTTGGACGAAATGGAGATTGACAGCTGTTTCCCAAGCCTGCAGGCCTTCCCCGGCATGCCCATCACGCCCAGCGGAGGTGGCATGCCCACGCTCATGCGTCAGCAGCCCAGCCGGCGGAGGGGCATGGCGGAGAGCGGGAGCGAGGAAGGCGAGGAGGAGGAGGAAGAGGAGTGCAGCGATGTGGAGAACCTGGCTGGAGAGATTGTCTACCAGCCCGACGGCTCTGCCTACATCGTGGAGAGTCTCAGCCAACTGATCCAAAGCGACGGGGGCATGCCGCCCGGCCTGCTTCCCACAAACTCTCTCCCCAGCTCGGGGAAGCCGGGCGAGCCAGCCGGGACCTCGTCCTCAGTGTACCCCCAGATCATCAACACGTTCCACATAGCCTCGTCGTTCGGGAAGTGGTTCGGCTCAGACCAAGGCTACCCCAATACCTCAACCCTGGCAGGCCTCAGTCCTGTCCTGCACAGTTTCCGCGTCTTCGATGTGCGGCACAAAAGCAACAAGGATTACCTAAACAGCGACGGGTCTGCCAAGAAGTCCTGCGTATCCAAAGATGTACCAAACAACGTGGATTTCTCCAAATTCGATGGGCTGGCCCTGTATGGCAAAGGGAAGCCCATCCTCATGTGTTTCCTGTGCAAGCTGTCCTTTGGCTACACACGCTCCTTCGCCACCCACGCCGTCCACGACCACCGCATGACTCTGAGCGAGGAGGAGCGCCAGATCCTGGGCCACAAGCAAGCCTCGGCCATCATCCAGGGCATCGGCAAGGACAAGGAGCCCCTCATCAGCTTCCTGGAACCAAAAAACAAGAGCTCGCCTCCACCGCCCACCCTGGTGCCCGTGAACTCGGGCCAGAGCTTTTACGGCACGTTCAGCGGCGTGCACCTGGAGTCGGGCAGCGGTGGCGGCAGCAGCGGGGGGAGTGAGGTCCACCTCGGCAAAGACTCGGACTCGAGTCTCCAGCAGCAAGCGCCGCTGGGCTCCCTGCTCGGCATGGGGGCGCTCGGCAGCCCCAAAAGCCCCTTCCCTTACCTCGACCCCGGGCCCTGCCAAAGACTCCGGCACCCTGCCCAAGCTGCAGGGTGGGAGACCAGAGGGGCCCGCTGGGAAAGAGGGGACTCGCAGAGGGGAGGACGGGGAAGGGGGCAGCTGCGAAGGCAAGCCACGTCTCCCAGGCGAGGAGATGGGCTCCGAAGAGGATGAACTGTTGTTAGAAGAAGAGGACGATGAGATGGAGGACGAAGGTGGTTCAAGGGCCTGTACTGGTGGTGGTAGCAGCGGCAGTGGTGGTCAAGTGGGGGAACCGGCTGTCTCAAACCAAAGCATTTCCAAATCTCCTTTATTAATGCCTAGTAGCGCTCTCCAGCCACCCGCCTGCCCGTCTGCAGCCAGCCCCACGCTCAACAGCAAAGCGCCAGCTTCCTCTTCGTCGTCCTCTGGCCGAGCGTCCGAGGACCTGTCGGCTGCAGACGGTGGGGGGAGGCTCTCGGAGCTCCCTCTGAGCTTTAACTGCCAGGGTTCGTCAGTCCCCGTGGCGATGGCGGCCACCGCCGGCAGAGGGAGCGAGGACGACGGAGCGGCGTGCTCCTCGGCGGGCAACTCCTCGCCTCTGGCCTCCAGCGCAGCCGCCGCTGATGAAAGTGCCAATCGCGACAGTGCCACAGCTCCAGAACCAAATGAATGCCCGGCCGAGGGGGAGGAGGACGGCGGCAGCCTCCTGCACCACCACCACCTGCACCACCACCACCACCACCACCTGCACCCCTCGCCGCACACCCACGGCCTCACGCACCCGCACCAGGGCAACCCCTGCGACGTGCTGGGCCTGGGCGAGTGCTCGCAGAACCACGGCCCCGGCAGCAGCGGCGTGGAGTGCCCCAAATGCGACACCGTGCTGGGCTCCTCGCGCTCGCTGGGCGGCCACATGACCATGATGCACTCCCGCAACTCCTGCAAGACGCTCAAGTGCCCCAAGTGCAACTGGCACTACAAGTACCAGCAGACGCTGGAGGCCCACATGAAGGAGAAGCACCCGGACTCGGGCGGCAGCTGCGTGTACTGCTCCAGCGGCCAGAGCCACCCACGCCTGGCCCGCGGCGAGAGCTACACCTGCGGCTACAAGCCCTTCCGCTGTGAGGTGTGCAACTACTCCACCACCACCAAGGGCAACCTGAGCATCCACATGCAGTCCGACAAGCACCTGAACAACATGCAGTCTCTGCAGAACGGGGGCACCATCGCCACGGCCGGCGAGCAGGTGTTCGGCCACGCCCCAGGTGGGGTGGTGGCAGTGCCGTCGGCCGCGCAGGGCAGCGCGCACCACTCCGCGCCCCACCACCACCACCACGCCCCGACCCAGTCGGCGGCGGCGCATATGGCGGGCCCCTTGCGGAACACCGTCGCCCACCAAGCCCAAGAGCAAGCCCACGTGGCGCTGCGAGGTGTGCGACTACGAGACCAACGTGGCGCGCAACCTGCGCATCCACATGACCAGCGAGAAGCACATGCACAACATGATGCTGCTCCAGCAGAACGTCACCCAGATGCAGCACGGCCGTCTGGGCCTGGGCGCCATGGCCTCGCCGTCCGAGGCCGAGCTCTACAAGTACTACCTGGCCCAGAACATGAGCCTGCCCCCGGGCCTCAACATGGACCCCACCGGGGCCGACGCCCCGTTCCTGCTTGGAGGCTTTCACCTGGACCCAAACATGGCGGCCCTAGCTCCAGCACTAGGTCAGTTAGGTGAATGCACGTTTTTCTTTTTTTTTCCTTCCTTTTTTTCTCTTTTTTTTATAAAACCACTGCCATTTGGCTCCATGCACTGCGTGTGGGTTATCAAAGAGAAAGCTGTGTTGCAGTTCACTGCAAGTTCACGTGGGTGGGATGGCTTACACTGCTGCCAGCTGTTTATTTTTAAACATAAACCGCAGCGTTAGAGCCAGTCAAAGTACACTGACGGATGGGCAAAGATTGGGAAAGCCGTAACGCTGATTCCACTATCGGAGATTTTTTTACTGTTCTACTACATCTAGTAGAGAGGAATTAAATTGGTGCGACTAGTTTTTGGGAGCGTGTAATGGATATAAGTGCGACTGTCTGTCTGTCTGTCGATCACTTTCTGCTCCAGCTGGCATAAAATGAAGCAGGCGAAAAAGCTTGGGAATGTAGTCATCCCCCTGTAAAGCTCCCCTCAGGATGACTACATGACCCTCCTTCCTTCCCATTTACTTCACTCTGCTGTCTCTTTATGTTTGCACTCTGCCTTAAGATACTCTCTCCCCGATGACTGCTGTGGTTTCCTCTGTATAACCAGTGATGGCGCAAGAGCTTGGCAGAGGGGGAAACTGGGAGAATGAGAAGTGCTAGTGCACAAAGGGAAGCTCGGAAATGGTGCTATGGTGTTTTTTTTTTTTTTTTTTCAACGAGTGACTTCAGTTACAGCCCCGGATCCCCGTTTCCCCATATTGCTTTTCACACATTCGACACACTTTTTTAGCCCTGTATACAAGAAGCCTATGTTTTACAAGACATTTGTTTTTTGTTTATATGGATATAAATTCTAGCCCGTTTTTTGTTCCACTAGTTAAATCGATCTTCAGTAGAGACAAAAAGAGACGGAGGTGAGAAAGAGCGTGGCGTTCCTGAGAGGCTGTCGTGTCATCCTAACTCAGCTTCGCAAAAAGCACACTTCAGTACACAAAGCTGGCCAAGTCAGCTGTTGTGTAAGTCTGTGTGCGCAGGTTGACTCTTTAAAGAGAGCTGTTAAATGGGAGCACATACATTAGATTGATGAGAGGAGGGCTTTACTATATTCAAGTGTGCATGGAGTGGATACCATTTCTCTGCCTGCCCTTGACTCCTACACCACATGCTCGCTCTCAATTTCTCTCTTTCATTTTCTTTCTTTCTTTCTCACCTTCTCTCTCTTCTTTTCTCTCTCATTCTCTCATTTGCTCTTTCTTTCTTTTTCTCCCTTTCTTTTTCCTCTTTCTCTCCCTCTCTTTCTCCTCTTTCTCTCTCCCTCTGTTTCTCCTCTTTCTCTCTCCTCTCTCACACTCACTCACACACACACACAAATGCTCAGATCTGCGAAGAGATACACTCGCAGGCACATTCCTCAGCAACACTCAAGCCGTAGTTTAGTTTACGCGTCCACTCACTGTATGTCACTCTATCTGGGTCAGCTAGGCCGGGGAAATTCCCCCCTTTTCTGATACCTTCTTTTTTTTTCCCCCACCCCCGTACACTCACAAAAGGCTGTGTGAGCGAGCAGGCCCTGTCTGAGGGGAATGATACACACTGCTCTGTCCTCCAGGCTCCCAAGCAAGGCAAGCACACATCAACATTTTCATGTCATTATCCACAAAACTTCAGTTGCTCACCGCGACCAGCGTTCCCTCCTTTTTCTTTCTTTTTTTTTCTTTTCTTTCCCTCTCTCTCTCAGTCTGTCCTCTTCCTCCACGAACTTTGTAATTGCGGCTGTAAATTTTATCTCTTCTAAAAAAAAAGGGGGATGGAAAAAGCCATGCGAGGGTAATTCAGCAGCATGGCTGACGGTGTGGCGTGCCAGCTACAACCCCACAGTTTGCACAGACTTGTCTATGACTGTCGCCAGTTCAAAGACGTGAACAAGAATTGATTGCCGTGACTAATTCCTCTAGTTTTTTTTTTTTTTATCCTGTTCTTGCCATCTGGTTCATTTTCCTGTTAGGGAATGTTTAATAAGCATGTTACAGGGAGGCAATGACGGGGCATTAGTCTGAGCTCCCAAACGGCTGGGGTGTCACACACTTACACAGTCAGACAAGCACACACACACACACGTGCACACACACACACACACACACACACACACACATACAGGAAACCTCTCCGTCAGTCTCTGAGGTCACACACACAGATGCTGGACAAACACTGGGGTGTTGCTATAGAGCTGTTCAGTGCTTCTCTTTTGCTGTTGAACATGCTCTGTGTTAAAAGGGGGGTGGACAGAAGGAGGAGGTGATCAATTCTGACCCTACATGATCTCACTCTCTTTGTAATCCAACTTGTAAGAGAGTGGGGGAGAGAGAGAGAGAAAGGGAGAAGGAGAGATAGAAAAGGAGAGAGAGGGAAAGGGGAGAAGCAAGAAAGGGGAGAGCAAGACAAAGGATAGGAGTCCGGCCTTATCCATTTCTGATGCTCCATTTGTGAGGAAGCTTACAAAGTTGTCCAGACCTTTAAAGGAAGCAGGGCCTTACATAATGTCATTAAATATTGAATTTCAACATGCCTTTTCTGCTGTAAACAGAAAACTTTCCGTTTGTTTCAACATTAAGTGAAGAGACCAAAACTTTCTCCGATAGATTGTTATGTTATACATCCCGTGTGTGCTTGAAGCATCTCAGCAGTGAAAACTACAGAAATAGTGAAACATCCTGCTTACAACCATATAGATTGGGGGGAAGTGTTGGGGCTGGTGAGGAGTGGGGGCTTGGGGGTGAGGGGGGTAAACAGCTGTGCTAGTCAATACGTGTACAGAGAAGGAGAGCGTGAGAGCCTCGCATTGGAGACGGAGACAGAAAATGAGTGCAGAGAGATGGTAGATAAGAAAAAGGCCAGAGTTAGAGTGGGACTAGAGGAGAGAGAGAGAGAGAAAGAGAGAGAGAGAGATGGAGGAAGGTCGGGAGTGGTGGTGGTGGTGGGGGTGTTGGAGGTGGATCTGTGACTGATTTCAGGGGGCTTCTCAGAGGTCTCCCTCTCCCCGCTATAAAGACTCAGGTAATGGAGAAAAGTCCGAGTGCAGGCTGCATACTGCAGCAATAAATAAGAGGGAGCTGCTGGAATTAATTTAGTGTAAAGCCAGGCAGGGTCAGCTGGTGCGCAGAGTCTGGGCAGTGATAGATTAAAGATCAGTGAGCAAAGGCAAAAACTCCCAAGCTCCTCCTGCTGTTTTTTTTTTTTTTCGTTTTTTTTCTCTCTTCTTTTTTTCCCCTCCTCTTTTTCTTTCCCCTTTTCACTTTTCTCCATCCCCTCCCATTCTCCACTCTCTCGACGGCATGTGCGCATCACTTTTGGGGTGTAGTGTATTGGCTTAAGTTTGTCGTCCTTTTTTCCCTTTTTTTGTCATCACTTTCATCTACCCCTCTAGAAAGTGTGAAAGGGCACAAGGCAGCATTCATTTAGGGGTGGGGTGGGTTTGGGGGGGCAAGAGGGCCCATGTCGATTCCGTCACAATCACAGGCGAAGCAGCACGAGAACCCAAACAGTTCTCTTTTTTTTTTTCGTTAAGGTGAGGGGGGGTCGAGAGTGTTATAATTCTGCGAACGAGGGTGCTGGGTTTGATTTACAGTAATGTGTGCTCGGGAACTCTTTAGTTCTCCTGTAATGATAGAATAACTTTCTTTCTCGGCGGAGCTCACGGCCTCTGGAGTTGATTTAGAGCTGGGCTGTGAAAAGTGCGGCAGTCCAAACAGTGCGTACGTGTAAATCCATACCCCGGGCCTGACGAGCCTCCGCTTCCCACAAAAAAAAATTGAAAAAACGTCCATACACACAGTCCCGGCACTCTCCATTCGAAGGGGGGGAAGGATAATCTTGATTTAATAAAATTAGGAACATAAATACACACGTGCACATTATACACTGAGGGGTATTGGTACTGGAAAGCAAATCCATTTTGACTGCACAGACAAACACTGCTCTTTGTTAAAAGGTTAACCATACACCTTGTGAGCGTTCCCCGAACGTTTTCAGCCTTCAGACCCTAGCCCTTTCGGGACTAAACTCTCCACCAAGAACGTTGGCCATCCAAAACACAGACTATTACGAGACATGCAATATTATTAACCCATCTGTGCCCTGGCAGCGAGAGGAGAAACATAGCATTACAATGTAAATGGGGAACAGAATGACAAAAAACTAATCTCTCTTTTTCTCTCTCTTCCTCTCGCTTTGTGTGTGTGTGTTATGTGTGTATATGTTGTGTGTGTGTGTGTGTGTGTGTGTGTGTGTGTGTGTGTGTGTGTGTGTGTTATGCGTGTTGTGTGTGTGTGTGTGTGTGTGCTTTTGTCTGTCAACCCCCTCTCAGTAGGTGGAGACCTCCCCATGGACATGCGCCTGGGCAGCGGTCAGCTGGTGTCGAGGAGCTGATGACGCTGGGCGAGAGCCTGTCGCAGACGAGCGACCCGTCGCTGAAGCTCTTCCAGTGCGCCGTGTGCAACCGCTTCACCACGGACAACCTGGACGTGCTGGGCCTGCACATGGGCGCCGAGCGCAGCCTGCCCGAGGAGGAGTGGCGCGCCGTGCTGGGCGACTCGCACCAGTGCAAGCTGTGCCACTACACCACGCAGCTCAAGGCCAACTTCCAGCTGCACTGCAAGACGGACAAGCACGTGCAGAAGTACCAGCTGGTGGCCCACATCAAGGAAGGGGGCAAGGGCAACGAGTGGCGCCTCAAGTGCGTGGCCATCGGCAACCCCGTGCACCTCAAGTGCAACGCCTGCGACTACTACACCAACAGCCTGGAGAAGCTGCGGATGCACACCGGTCAACTCGCGCCACGAGGCCAGCCTCAAGCTCTACAAGGTAGGTGTGCGCTCTCCGAGAACCACCAGCAGCACACGTGTTGTCATTCGATCCAAGTCCTCTCTCTTACTGTGGTTCTATTTACTCCTTTCAGACCTCCAGTCTTTTAGTGCTTCCTTTTCACCCCCTTCTTTTTTACCCATCATGCATCACTCTCCACCTCTCTGGCACCCTCACACCTTCCTGTTCTTCTTCCTGGACATCTGCACAGTGCTGTCTCACACATACTGTAGGAAGCACACACACACTGAAAGGAGTGTTTCAGAGAGGACTGCATTTTGCACTGCCTAAACAATCCGTCATCACGTCCTAAAATGCCACACAAATCTCTCTCTCACACGCACACACATACACACACACACACACACACACACACACACAGACACACACACACACACACAGACACACACACACATGCCAGCCTATCGGTAACCCCTTCACTTATAGCATTAAGTTTGCCTTTTACAAACACACCTCTTTTTTTTTTTTAAAAGGCCACTCTTAATTCAAAATAGCATGAGCTATGTATATCTCAAACAGCATATTGACACATAACAAAACATTTCCTGTAATATCTGCATGCCAAACATCCACCGATGCATATACAAATATACATCGCATGTACTGTACATACACACACAAAGAAAACACACACACACAGACAAACACACACATATGTGCTCATTTCAGATTCCCTCTTCATCCATACGCTCCACCCACAGCCCTGAATGATGGCTTTATTGTATAACCCTGTTACTCACACACACACACACACACACACACACACACACACCACACACACACACAGACACACACACACACGTGTGTAGCCCAGGGAGAAGACTGGGCCCCTTTCAGCAGGCCAGGCAGGTAGGACACGCTGAGGATGGGAAGGGGCGAGCAGGGGCTAAGGGGTGAAATTGCTGGAAGAGGGATAAAGGAGTGTGAAGAGACAGAGGGTTTGGTGCTAATACTCCTCTGAGCGGCACGGGCAGAATCGCTCTCGACAGCCGTATTGATTTTCGCCGGACTTGGAGCTTCACCTTCTCCTCTAATCATTCCATAATAGCCAATGGATGAACACTCTCCGAACAAATGGCCATAAATCTAGCCCGCCTGATTCCACTTAGGCACCTATCCTGTGTGTCGGAGGCCTAGGCCAGCGCTGTGTTTAACCCAAACTGGCATTGCAAGCACAGAGGGACTTTCACTCTCTCTCTTTCTCACACACACACACTCTCTCTCTCTCCTTCTCTTTCTCTTGCCTTGTTCTCTCGTGCCATCTCTCTCTCTCTACCTCTCTCGCACACACACTTACCCCCCCCCACACACATACACACACACACACACACACACTCACACACGCATGCTCGCACGTAACCACATACCCATGCACTCTCTTCTCTCTTTGCACAGACTGGGTCATTATTTACACAATGACTCCACTCCATTTTCAAGTGTTATACTCTTGGAAAGTAAATGAGTAAAAACAAACAATATATATTATCGAGTTTTATTTAAGGAACATTTACAAGAGCCCAGCTCCTTTAGTTTCCCCTCTGCCATTCTCTCCTCTACTCCTCCTCCTTCTCCTCCTTCTCCTCCTCCTCCTCCTCCCCCCCTCTTCAGTGTCTCTGTAGGCCCGTGTCCCTGGTAGTGCAGCCCAGCTCGGTAAACAGCACATTAAAGGACTGGGCTGAGAAACAGGCCGCCGTTATTGTATTTTTAATCACATTAGAAAGTGCTGCTAAAATGGATGCCGTGTCCAGCAGCCTCGTCTCTCTCCCCCCACCCCCCCCCCACCCCCTCTGTTTCTCTGTAAGGGATTGAGAGTTGCCGGTTTTATGAATGGTCCCTCCGTTCTGCTGATGTTTTTACGGCACGGCTTCCTGTCCGCAAGGTCTTTACGCCGGGAGAACATAACGGTAACGGAGCGAAATCGTTTTTCAACACTCCATTAAAGGGAAAGGTGTGACCGCTCTCCCATGTTGCCCATTAAAGTGGAATAGTGGGGGGGTGGGGTAAGGTGATGGGGGGGATGGTGAGTTAGGGGGAAAAACGGCCTTGGGATTGGCCAGAGAGGTAAAGCGGGGAGTGAGTGCGAGTGCTCTTGAGAAGGTCCACTCTCCGATGATGATGGTGGTGGTGGAGAGAAAAGGGGGGCCCAGGAACTCGCTCGTTCAGTCTCAGTCTCGGTCAGGAGGCTGGGGAGTCAGTCAGAGGCTCAGCTCGCAGATCGAGCCTCCACTGCACATGCCCAGACACGCAGTCGGGGTATTTACAAATACCACAATGATTCAAATATGTAACACAATCTGTGCAAAGCTGTGTCTGGGCCTCTGGAGGCCGAGAGGCAAAGGAGGGCCTCATTTCTCCCCAGGCGACTCTCACTCTCAATGGGTAAGGATTACCCCGAGCTAGCAGGTCTCACTGAAAATACTCATACTGTACACTCAGCTATGTAAGCATCGCACAGGCATACAGCTGATGCTTCCACCTCCACTGCCAGTGTAGTATAGTGTTTTTAAAAACACAGTTGTGCTCAGTGAGGGGAGGGGGGGGTGGAAGAGGCGGCTCTTTGTGTCACTTTTAATACGGAGCAGTTGACGGAGGCTTAAATATGTTCAACACATCCTAGCGCCATCATTTTTAAGACTTAAGCTGCTTAAGATGGCTGCTCAGCTTTGGCGGGACATATGGATCCTAGAAAGGAGTAGTAGTCTGGGAAGAGAGAGAGAGAGAGAGACAGAGAGAGAGAGAGAGAGTATAGGCATGTACGTCCATGTGTTACTCAGGCCTTTGCCCCCCTCAGATACACACACACACACACACACACACACACACACACACACACACATACACACTGCGCTTTCGGCATCAGTAGCAGCTCCTCTTCACAGTACAGGGAGAACTGTCTCCCACTAACTAAGATGTTCCCAAGTTGACAAGAGTTATTGCTGAGTTTTTATAACCTCTCCGTGTGATTAGCGGATGATAAGTACATGGTGCTGAGGCCGCACCGCTGTCTCAGCTCCCGACTTTGCTCGCCGCGGACGCCCCGCGTGTGTCACCCTTACGGATTTATGGCCCTGGAGAAGTGGCTGACAGGCCAGAACCTCACCATGGCCTACAAGCGTGATGTGGCAAGAGAGAAGCAGAACCAGAAGAAGAAGAATAAGAGAGGCAGAGAAGAGGGAGAGAGAGAGAAAGAGAAGGGAGAGGGAGATGAGAAGGGAGAGGGAAAATGGTGTTCATTTATTCCTCCCCAACGAGAAATCTGATGCGAGGCACAGCATTTTTTTAACCTCTTTTGGGGAGAAAATAAATCATCAAGTCAGCATAAACAGGCCGTAAGATGTGGGAGATCCTTGGGACACTTCACCCAAATCAAACTGGTTTGCATTAAACAGGCCCTTTGTGTGCAGGGTTCCGTATAAATTGGAGCCTGTAATTACTGGAATTAAAAAGGAAGGTTTAAACTGAGGGCTAAGCTGGATGGGATAATTTGAGAGTCTGTGGTATGCGGCCCATATTAGGGCTTTCTAAAAATATCCCCCTCCCCCCCACCACCCAACATATTGGAATGTTCCGAAAGCCCATGGAAAGCTCGAGTGAGTCGTCCTGACCGCACAGACCACCGCGCGGCGGGGGTGATGCAGCCTCTCCCGGGCCCTTGCTCCTGTTAGCCCAGGACAGACCCACACTGGTTTTCAGCCACACCCGGCAGTCTCTCGCCTCGCTCCTGAACTTTCACCTTGCCGTTTTTTTTTTTTTTCTTCCCTCCTTCCGTGTGTTCCCTTGGGTTGGCAGCTTTATAGTGGCAGTTATGATGTCATGACAGTCACCCCCCCAACCACCCCTCTCCACCACCACCACCACCACCCTCTCCCTTCCTCTAAGCACAAACAGATGGCCCGCACAACAATATACAGGTCGTCCCAGAGTTTAGTCTTCTTTCCGGAACTCCCCACCCTCCCCAGCCCCCCCACCAGTCACTTTCCAGTGGGAGAGATGCAAGCTTTGAGCCCTACAGATGATGTAGTGTCATGCCTCGGTCATGGCTTTTCTAAGTCAAGAACGCCCCCTCTCCCTCACCCCCAACCACCACCAACCCTCCCAACCCCCCCACCACCACCACAACCTCCACCACGGCCCTCCTCCCCAGTTATATACATCCACCAGTGCAGTGCAGCTCCCTTGTTTACTCGGAGGCCTGCGCTGCGGTATTGCGAGCCATGGCATTATGTAGCTCGCTCTGAGGATGGGACGCTGGGGATGGAGAGCTGAAAGAAAAGAAAAGAGGGCTGAATGTGTGTATGTGTGGAGCCCCAGACTCCTGGCTGCCGTCCTCCAGACAGGGTGGGAGGAGGCTGGGCCAGGCCCGGGTTTCCAGGCAGGACTTTCAGGGAAAGAGGAGGAGCCTTTTCTTTTTTTGTTGAAGGGGTTAGCTGGCTACCTTCCCTGTCTCGGGGGCCGGTGCGATCTGCGGTAATTGAGATTGATTGGATGTTATTTTTCCTCTTGCAAATGTAGTCCATTAGCTTGGCACATGCATAATCAGTTTAGAGCACAGTTAACTGAATGTAATCATGTTCCTCGGTGTCTGCTCACACAAAATCCACTCCAGATGCCGTTTGGCTGTGGAAAGAGAGGAAGAAAGTGCCGTCACTATCACAGGGGGAATCTTTACCCAAGAACCCCTCTCTCTCACACAAGGCATGCACACACACCCATACTAAACACACACAAACACACACACACACACAGACACACACACACTCGTTTTGAGTCCCAGACTTGCTCTATTACACACACTCACAACAGGCACACACACACACACACACAGAGGCATGCTCTCACACTTACACATGGCACTCACACACAAACACGTAATACACGTAGTCATTCCCAGAAAACAGGCCTTCCAATCACATGTTTCCCAGTCTTAGCTATGCTAACTCTGACAGGGCTCCCAGTCCCACACCAACAAAGGGCCTCTGAATTGGGGGCTAGGCTCGCTTTCGTCTGCCTCCTTGTTTTCCCCTCCAGTGCAATTCATGCTGGATTGTTCAGCTCCAAAGACAGGAACCTGTTTACGCTCCATAAAGAACAATGAAAGCGAGTTGGGGTGGGTGAGGGTGGGGGTGGAGGGGACAGGGATGGGGATGTGGGGTGGGGAGGGGGTGGGCATGGGAAGGGGTGGATTGATGCGAGCAAAGGGGATTATCATGTGCACTTGTACCAAAAATGCATTAAGGTGCATTTCAATTATCTGACTGCACTCCACAGGCAGGCAATCTCCAGACACTAAAAATTTGGATGGAATGACCTTCACCATTAATGACTATTATGATTGATCCTCCAAAAGCGTCTGGGCTCTGGTCGGCAGGGGAGCCAAAAACCATAAGACGACGTAAATAGTGGTTTTCGGGCATTTGATCCCGAGTAAGATTGTTTTGGCTTTTTATTGCCGAATCAAAGCGCGGGGATTAATTCGGAGTTAAAGTCACGGGGGAGCGTTTAAGCTGCTGCTGGTTCCGTCTTGTGGCGACATCTTTCATCTGCGGATGGGAATGGGGCTGACCTGGGGCCAGTGCTGGGCACTCCTGGCGAGCACCACACCCATACTCCTCCGACTCCGACTCATCCTCCAGACAGTCATGAGCCACAGGAGAGAGAGAGAGAGAGGGGGAGGGAGGGAGGAAGGGAGGGGGAGGGCGGCAGGTCTAGAGAGAGAGGGAGAGAGTGGAGAGAGAGAGAGGAAGAGAGAGAGAGGGAGAGGGAGAGAGAGGCGCTCGTTTAGACAGAGATACTTGGCTAATTATCATGGCCAGCCTGTGATTGTTCAGTAATAGTGCTCAGTGGGGAAAAAAGGTTGCCGCGGTTCCTGGAAGAGCAGCGCTCTGATTTACTGGTAGCACCGCGCTAATAAAGCCCTCGCTCGCACTCCATTCACAGGGCGCTGCCACTCAGACGCCCCCCCCCACCCCATCCACCCCCCTCCAGCCATCCAACCTCCTCCACCCACCCACACCACCACCACCACAGCCAATGCACACACACTCAACTCAACACACACACACGCACGCACGCGAGCACACATGTCAGAGCACAACCCCTGCACTCTTGTATGCCAGGAACAACAAGCCCCATATATATATTTTTTTTTGCAGTGCTAATTCCAGCCATGTCTGTTAGCAACCGCTATGCAAATGTTCGCGTATGGGGAGTAGCGGGTCGGCTGTCCAGGCAAAGGTGGGGGGGGGGGGGGCTGGGGGGTAGACAGGAAGTCTTGGAGGTCTGTGTGTGAGACCTTCTCAGTCAACAGCAGTGTTGACCCACAGCCACCAAGCACACCCACCCAGCCTTCTCTCCCTCCTTCTTTCTCCCTCCACTACACCTCAGCCTTGGTTGTGTGCCTGGAGGAGAGGTGAACTCTGGTCTGCCGAGACTAAACAGTGAGCTGTCACTCTGAGGCGTGAGGAGGCAGGGAGCGGTCCGTGCCAAGACCACCGATTGGCTATTGAAGCTGAGGAAGGTGGGGCGCTCTGCTGTTTTCTTTACGGAGGAGGGTTCAAGGCTCCGGCTCTGGCAGTTGGCTGGAATTTCACAACTCCTCCAGCTCCCACGTCGGAAAAGGCCAGTTGCTGATCCGTGGCCTAGCTGCTGTTGCTGCTGCTGCTGCTGCTGCTGCTGCTGCTGCTCCTGCGGCCGCCACCTCTGCTGCGGAGTGTGTAAATGCATCTAGCCCTCTGTGTGCAGTGCGTGCGTGCGTGCGCTCACAGGGGCTAGCTCAAATAGGCTCACAGGGCTATCAAAAGAGAGGTAAAGGGACAATGAGGCTCTTTCCAAACAGTTCTCTCTCTTTCACTTTCTCTCTCTCTCTCTCTTTCTCTCTGTCACTCTCCCCCTCCCCCTGTCTCTCTCTCTATCTATCTGTCTCGGTAAAAGTGGAGGTGCAGATGTTATTGTCTTACTGGCTTACTGTTGTGACTAGCCTCCGCTCCCCGCTGCTGGCGGCCCCAGCAGGGTGGCATAGCCTGCCCCCGCTGGTGTGTGCGTCAAAGCCCTTGATCCTATTATTTGCTGCCTGAGCAGCAGGACCGGAGGACCGGTCCAGTGACTTCTTAGGACAGAAGGGGTCAGAGACCCCTCAGGGAGCACTAAGAACAGTCTTAGTATTGACTGGGGCTGTTATGCTGGCATTCTGAAGTGTCCAGGTTTGGCCACCTTGCAGATGACTGTACACCTTTGTAAGGTGTAGCCTATGCCTGTCTCTGCAGCACTGCAGGAGGGACAAGCTAACTGTATGTACACACATGCTGCATAGATGAGTTCTGTTTATGCATTAGACATGTCTTTTCACTTGTGTGCTTCCAGCTTGTTTCTTGCACTGTGTGCGACTAGACTTCTAGACTCCTTTAATCTGACATTCTTTTCATCTCCTCTCCAACCCCCCCCCCCTTCATCCACCCACCCACCCCCTCATTTCCACCACCTTTTTCTTTTTTTTCTTCTGCACTCTTATCTTCCCAAAATGAACAAACATGATCAGGAGCTGTCACACGCAAAACAAACTCTGTGTGGATAACAGGTCAGTGGGTGGTCCGACACAGGGCTCTGCATAAGGTTAAATAGCTTTAATCCAACCAGTGCGCAAAGCTAAACATTCGCCCTCAGCCAAAGTCCTCCTCCTCCCCTTGTCTCTTCTCCTCTCTTCTCTTCTTGTCTCTCTCTCTCATTCTCTGTCTGTCTCTCTCTTTAACTCTTGGTCCCTCTCTACCTTCCTAACCACTCTTTTCTTTCTTTCTATCTTTCTTTTCTTGCTTTCTTCCTTTCTCTCTCTTCCTTTCTTTCTTCTTTCCTTCCTCTAAATCTCCCTTTGTCCTTCAATCCTCTGGAGTTCTTACAGGGCAAGACATATTTTGTGTTTGCTGGCTGAATGATTTGTTCACTCCACACAACTGATCTGTGTTCCATAAAACACCTCATGAAGGATAAACACAGAAACTTGGCAAAGAGCGCTGGCAAACACACAGCTTTTCAAAGCCATTGTTTCTGCCTTCATTGTGACAATGCATATGGACAGACCAGACAAGCCTGTCCTTTGTTCCTTTTTTTTTTTTTTCTTTACTGATGAGAATTATTGAGAACGCAATTACATCGGCCAGAAATCAACTTCCCTGGGAGACATTGACCAGAGGGTCTCTTTTTAGATTGTCTAATCAGTGTTTTATCGAAACAGTGCCAGCCTCAATCTTGTAAAGATGATATTACAGCCATATCAGTCACATTCTTTTATCTGCCCTCTTCCTGCTCATTGGCACACATAACTATGAGATTGCATGCTTGCCCCCTCCCCCACCCCCTCCCCCAGTCTTCAAAAAGAGCAGATACTGATAAGCAGTACATTTAATCAGCCCGGGTCTATGATTTAGTGTTTCATTTGCATGTGTTTTGTCAGTCAAAGTAAAGTCAAACGACAACTGAAAGCTGATTGGCTCAGCCTCACTAACCCCACCCCCACTGCAACCACCGTCCAATCTTATAGGAGGGGGACACGCTCCTCTTAACTTGAGGCAGCCGGTACCTGTGAGTGGCTATGGGCAGGTCAGCCTGGAGACTAATGCAGCCAGCTGGCAGATAAACGATCCTTTGACAGGGATGAACATACGACTCCTAGATCACAAAGCCAAGCAGAAAACAAAGATTGGGGAGAGAAAGAGGGAGGGAGAGAAAGAGAGAGAAGGAGAGAGAGAGAGAGGGAGAGAAAGAGAAAGAGAGATGATAAAGGATGGCTTACCAAATAAGTGGCATTAATACATCAGTGGCTTAGAGGCCAGATTAAAGTCCTGGGAGTGGTCAAAGACAGGTTACTGCTCCTCTGCTCTGTATTCAGCAGGGACTCGGAGAGAAGGGAAAACAGAAGGAGAAAAAGTGAGGGAGGGAACGAGGCAGAGGGAGGAAGAGAGAGGGAGGGAGGGAGGGAGGAATGAAAGGGTGGAAAGTTGCGTGTGTTTAGGTTTGGGGCTGCTGAGGAGGGTCTGGGGAGAGATAAATACCGCAGGAAAATGGGGTTGTGCACCTCACTGTTTTAATTCCACTCGCTGCTCCACCGGCGCGCCGCTCCAGGGAGAGCTCACCCCAAGGGTTAAAGAGCTGTCCAGCGCACCAGTCGACTGTGTCCAACTGCAGACACCTGTGTGGTTATATAACCACAGCAGAACCGGAACTTCCTCCAAAACCTTCAAGCAGTCCATCTGGCCGTCCAGCAGTTGGCAAGGGACATCACCGTCGACGAACGGCTGGAATCCCGACGGCATTGTTTGTTATTATTCAAAAAGGCCCCCGTCCATGTTCCCAATGCCCACAAGTGAAGCAGATGGGATTGAACTTTTAAACCGGGGGATTCCCCAAACTTAGGTCCTATTCGTGACGAGGTTAAAGAGAAGGAAAAAAAAGAAAAAGTCAGCTTTGGCTGCACCCTCCCCCCCTTTTTTTTGACAATGGATGTCCATCCAAGCGTCTTATGTTTGGCCTAATTGCCGTGCACCGGAGTGCAGGGTTAGGACTGGGAGCTGTAAATCTATCAGTGTTATGGGGGCAATGTTCTCTCCAGATGTAGACTAGAGATTTCATCCCTTTGTAATTAAGCAGTTCAGCCCGGGGTGTCATATGGTTTTTATTGGGGCCCTCTGGAAAAAATCATTTCGCACCTTGTTTTCTCATCATACCCTTTATTCTAGCAAAAAAAAAGAGAGAATAGGAACTGAGAAAAAAGGAGAGATTTTTTGAAAGGAACGGAGAAGAAAAATAAATCGCACAGGCCCGAGTAAGACTAGGCCATATGGAAATGACGGGGGTATTGATTTAAAGGGGTAGAAGGTTGAGGGCAGACAGAGGTCACCAAACTTGCAGGTAATCAAAGAAACCTGCTCAAAGTCAGCGAGAGAGAGAGAGAGAGAGAGAAAGAGAGTGGAAAAAAAGAATATAGGGATTCAATTAGAATCATGCATATCCACCACCACTCCCTCTAGCACCTCCACCCCCACCTCCACCCCCACCTCCACCCCTCCTCCTCCTCCGCTCGCACCCAGCAGCCCCAGTGTTATCCTTCCTCTCCCTCCGTGTCCCCTTCCACCTGTGCTCCACTTTAAGCTCATTAGGAAGATGAGAGAGACAGCGGGGGAGGTTGAGGGACGCGGGCGGTGCTCAACTTTTCAAGGGCAACGGTACCAACGTCTCGGCGAAGTTTATTGCCCTCACACTCTCCCCAGCCAAGCTATCACTTCAAATGAGAGAACACTGTAAAAGGCAGGCACGACGGTGGGGTGGGGTGGTGTGGTGGGGGTGTGGGTATTTGTGTGTGTGTGTGTGTGGTTGGGGTGGGGGAAGGGGGCAACTTTGTCTCTCTACAGTTTTCTTCACTGTTCAATGCTGCACAAGGCCCCACCCGCTGATGTGGCAAACTTTGAGGTCAAATCCTCAGAGGTGTTTTTTTTTTGTAGTCACAGCTGCTGAAAGAAAGAGGGAAAAGGGGGAGAGAATGTGTGTGTGTGGGGAGGTGGGGTGGGGAGAAAAAGCTTTTGTTCTGTTTTAAGCACTTTCACACATTTGTATTTTATGAAGCATTTTTCAAATGGCCCCTGTGATTTACGCAGGCGCTCGGCTCTCTCCGCTCTCTCCGCTCTCTCCTCTCCGCTCCTTTCCTCCCCTAGCCGGGCTGAGATCAGACACACAGACTGGAGCGGAAGTCTTCTCCTTTCACTCGTCTTTTTTTCCCCCCTCGCTCTCTCTCTCTCTATCTCCGCTCCTTCGCTCTGTCTCTGTGTCGTCCTCCCTTCCCTTCCCTCCCTCTGCAGATCGCCGCCTCTCCGCCTCTCTATCCAGAAGCGTTTATCATCCCTCGCTCCCTCTCTCTCTCTCTCTCTCTCTCTCTCTCTCGCTCCCTCTCTCGCTCCCTCTCTCTCCCTCTCTCTCTCTCTCTCTCTCAGCTCCTCGACTGCCGCTTTCATAACGTCACCACATGCGATCAACACCAGGCCCTAAAATTAGGGCCCCGCCGATGCATGATTCAAACTCAAGACACACACACATACACACACACACACACACACACACACACACACACACCCTCACCGCCACCATTCAAACGGGTTATTTCTGTCACTCCTCTGGAATTTCCTTAATTTATACTCGTCGGTTTGGAGTCCTCTTGTTTGGCTAATTTAAAGCAGAAGTACTGTCTTTGCCACTGTACAAACGAGATTTCCCACAGACGGTTTTTATTATTTTATTTATTTATTTCCCCGCCCCCCGCCCCTCCACCTCTGGCGTAAGATTGTGAAGATCTAGTATGCAAATGACTATTCAAATCATCGTTATATTAAATTAAGCTCGGAAAGGAGAGAGTGAGCGTCTTATTAATGAGTTCTATGAACCAGGCTTTATTAAATATTTGTTGATGTTGCAGGGGCTCGAGTGTGTATTAATTCCACCGCGGCGGGTCCCACTGGGTTTGGTTCTCCATACGCACAGGAGGGAGCACTGGGCTTTTGTTCAGCTCCCTCCTCCGTCTGAGGCATCTCTCCAGTCTCGGCCTGCGGTTTTTGCACGCACACACACACACACACACACTCACACACACACACACCCCTCAACCCACCAGCATCATTTCACAGATGAGTTATGAGAAGCTGCTGTGAATGCAATTCTGGGATGATCTGCTCCATATTGGCAGCAAGTGTCTGCGCTCTGCCTTCAGATGGGGGGGGGGATCCCGTGACTTGTGTCTGTGTCCATTTGTAATCCCTCTCCCCCCACCCCACCCTGTCCACCAAAAGCCCTTGTCTCCAGACTTGGGAAGAGAAGTCACTGACTTCTATCACATGTATTCCTTTTTATCAATAACATATATGCCCCCCCCTTCCACACACACACACACACACACACACACACACACACAGGCACACACCCTCACCCAGCTCTAATTTCATTCTGTCATCTTTCTGATCAGATCTGTCATCTGCAGCAGCCAAAGGAATCTTTGAACTTCTCAAACAGTGAAATGATCAAATTTTTAAAATGACTGAAGTTTATGGGCTATCAAACGGCATAAAGGGGCCTAGAAAGGGATTACAGGGGAGACAGCCACATTATTTGTGATCCCCTGTGTTCACCAGGCCCCTTACACACAGAGAGAATGTGGCGGGAGGACCTGCTGTTAGCTTCCTGGTTGCCTGCCCCATTGGGCGCATCCATTTTTTTTGCCACCTCGCCTCCTTTCTGCTCTTTTTAAGTCCAAATTGGGCTGATCATTCAATTTTCCTCCATTTTGAACCATTTCTGCCCTGTTCCCGGCTCATTTGAACGAGAAAAAAAAATGAGCAGCATTATGATGGATGGAAGAAAATGTACGGAGAGAAGCTGAACACATCTCACATCATATTTTTTTTGCCCATGACTGGTTATTTATAAGTGGTTCTTTAAGTGGAAAGGTCGAAATAGGCCGTGGCCAATTTTCCGTTGGCGACAAAGAATATAGTTATGTAGTTGTAGCAGCAATATGAAGGCACCAGAAAA
>CM059280.1:14300379-14397879 GCA_030347295.1 Setipinna tenuifilis | reverse complement strand
GGGGTTTGGGGGTCTGCTTTGAACTCACGAAACAAGTTGGGGTGCACACAGCATCAGAGAGGATGATGCTGAGCAAGTCAGACAGGGCTTTGGTTGGGGAAGGGTTACTGAATTATTACTGATGGTTTCAGGGTAACTGTCCGACCGCGGGTCTGGGGGATATTAATCATTTATCTGATTGTCCGCATGTGCTGATTAATCAATCCGGGGGAGATCTGCAGGATTAACTACCCTATTATTCCCTTGTAAGAACAGATAAGAGATAAGGCTTTAAAATATCATGTTCCATTTATCATTTATTTTTAGTCCCCTGCTGATGAGGGCAAAATCAAAACTGAGGTGAGATTAAGCAGAAGAGAAACAGCGTGAACGCGCATGTGCTGTGGCGGGGATGAGGGGGGGGGTGGGGGGTGAAAGAGTGAGGAGTGAGGGAGCAAGCCAGAAAGACAGAGAGAGAGAGCAAAAGAAAGAGACAGAGGGAGGCAGAGAGGAAAAGAAAAAAAAAAAAACAGAAAAAAGGGAGCATGTAAGTCTTCATACTTTAGCCAAACTGACAAACAAATGCTTCAAGCTAACTGCCCCATTTCTGCTTTTAGTCCTCATGCACCAAGAAAGACAGGAAGTGGGAAAGGGTTGTGGAGAACTACAAAACGCCATGTAATGAAAAGCAAGAACAAGAAATAGCAGAGAGGGGAATAAACAGAGCCCAGGGAGGGAAGAGGGAGGGAGGGGGGACAACCAGCAGGAAGTAGATGGAGGAGCGATAGTGTTCCACACCTGGATTGTGTGGGTGCAGCAGGAGAGGGGGGTGTGTGTGTGTGGGGGGGGGGGGGGGGGGGGGGGTACATATTGTTGCAGACTGGGGTGCTGTACTCCTCCACAGGTGAGTCTTGCTGCTCTCTTGCTCCAGTGAGGCACACGTGTGCATGTGTGGTGTGTGTGTGTTTGTGTGTGAGGAAGAGAGAGAGAGAAAGAGACGGAGAGAGAGCGAGAACCTGATTTATAAACTAAGCAGACTACGTGTTTGCGGTGCCCCACCCTGTGCACGATCCGCTCTATAAATCTACGATCCGCCGACTAGTTAATGTGTTGTGTCATGTGGTAATGCCTTTGATTCCGACATACCTCCGTTTGTAAATACAAGGCGCTCTCAAAGAGCTGTGGTTACTTTACAAGCATGGCGCCCCCGGCTCTTTCGCTGGAGAATGCAGGCGAGGGAGAGGAGAGGAGAGGAGGTGAGAGGGAGTACATGATAAAAGAGAGAGAGGGGGAGAGAAAAAGAGCGCACAAAAGAAGAGGCAGGGTGGAAGAGGTGGTTACAAACTGTTGAGACTCTTCACTTGCCTCTGAGCCAGGCCTGCTGTGTCTCGTAGCAGCGCAACCGGAGCTGAGAGTTGGCATAGAAACATGAGAAGGGGGAGGAGAGTTGTGGTGTCTATCTCCTTTCTCTCTGTCTCTCCCGCAAAACACACACACACACTACACACACAGACACACACACACACACACTTTCCTCACTCCATTTCTCTTTCTCTCACACTCCTCCTCTCCCTCCTCTCAGCACAGTAGAGCCGCCGGCGTGATTATGCCCTTTTCAGCACTTTCTGCCTTTTAACACTTTCCTGCTCAAGTGGCCTCTTTTTTTTCCCCCTTTCCACTCCACTGAAACAGGCCTGTGTGTGCTCTACAGAGGTGGGGTGGGGGGGGCAGGAGGGGGCAGTGAGCAGCGGGCCAGCACAGGTAAAAACGGTGGCTGCCACCCAGCTCTCTGAAAGGCTGCGAGCGCGACGCCAGCCGGCTTTTAAAGTGCCAACCTGGCCGATGCCCCACTCGCTGCCTCGCCTCGCCTCCCCGTGCCAACGCAAAGGACTCGCTGTGTGTCCCCACACAGTGCTTCTAAGGTGGAAAATGTGTGTGTCTGTGTGTGTGTGTGTGTGTGTGTGTGTGTGTGTGTGTGTGTGAGTGTGTGTTTGAGCCTCCGTTCCGATACAAAAACCAAGAGGTCAGCTCCAAATCACATAATAAGAGCACTCCTCCAAAACATTAATAAATTAAGATCACAAGTTGTCCTATAAAAAGTGGCTTAATGTGATCTTATAACCTACGTGCGTAATTTACATTAAAAGGCATACAAAGCCTTCCTTTTTTTGCAGTCGGGGGGGAAAAAGAGGAGAGGGAAGGGAAGAAAGCGTGCCGCCATGGCTGGTATTAAATGTCCCCAAATGGGCAGCCAGCTCAACGACCTCCATGATGACATGTCAACTAATGGCACTGGTTGGCTATTTTGGGAAGCTGGCGCTGCCTGTCGGCTGCCCTGCCGGCAGAGAGGTCTTTCAGAGGGCCCTGGAAAAAGCTCTCTGGCCACAGTGGCTAAAGCAATAGGGCTGCCTCCAATTAGCCGGTCCAGTGTTTGATTTTTATGATGACGACCATATCTCAGCTGTAATTATGCTGCGCCTGGAATGATGAGGGTTTAGGTTATTGATCCGCCATTGATCGCCCTGATCAATGAGCACTTCGTTTCTCTTTTTTTTTATGGAAAGCTAAGTTCTTTTTTTTTTTCCACAGCCCCCACCCCCACACCCCCTCTCCTCCCTTTAGCGGTGGCTAATGAGCACGGATGGCTGAATGACCCTATAAAGCTGCTTATGTTTTTGCGGGGCCCTGGAGTATCGGGACCGAGCGCATGGTGCGATTATGGGATGGTCGGCCTAACCACCAGCACCCCCCCACACACACCCCAACACACACCCCCACTCTGAACACGGCTCCGCTTTTCACCACCAAGTGCACACGCTCCCTTTGGGCCGGGGCTAGATGGCCTGGGCGTCGAACAAGAGCCCATTTCAAATTCATGTTTCGCTGAAGGGCAAAACAAGCCAGGGCTCCAGGCTACGTTTTTCCATTTCCAAGACTAAATTTTCTCTCTCTACTGGAAAAACACGGTGGCTTCTCCCAAAAGGGTCAAATGAAAATTGCCCACAAGACTGTAACGCAATCTGCATTTGTATGGGAGAGAACACAAAATCGCAGCGGCGGAGTACACCTAAAACGCTCAGTGTTAACAAGGACGTGTGTTTGTCAGCACTCTCAGCCCACCTATTATATTCCTTTTGTATTGTCAGTTGGTTGGTTAGTATTATTATACCGTGTTGCTCACGGTGTGCATGTCTGTATTTGTTTCTTTCCACCAATATATCACTTTTCGCCTTCCTCTTGTAAAGACAAGAATCAGCAACGATTTGGGTAAAAACACATCCCACACAATAGATCCAAACACACATTAGTTTGCATACAGTTGTGTGTGTGTTTGTGTGTGTGGGTGTGTGCGTGTGTGTGTGTGTGGGAACACTGATTGTTCTGTCCACCTAGCAGTGCACCCCCTTTTTTGTACCATGCAAATAAGCTCATTGGCCCTCTTCCACCTGTCAATTTGCATGTTAAGAAGAGTGTGAGTGCCGTTCTGAGGGCTTGTTGGTTGGGTCAGCTCTGCCTCCTCCCAACACACACACAAGCAAGCACACACACACAGAAACACACACAGACTCACACACACACACACACACATGTTCAGTTTTTAAGACTTGTTCCAGTATTTGCTCTGGCACGATCGTTCTCCCTAGCCCTGTTGTTAATTGCCAGTGTTCCTGCATCCGAGATGGGCGGGACAGACAGGAGCAGCGAGACGCTCCCTCGAGCATCAGTGATTCAAACACACAAACTGCTTCCAACTCCAGTATCTGTTTTGCGAATTTCCCTGTAAAGAGGCCAAAATAAGGGGGGTTGGTGGGTTGGGTGTGGGGTGGGGGAGCAGAAACATTGCGTTCTTGCCACCTTATTGCGTAGCCTGAAGCAGCGAGCCATTATGTGGTGATGAAATATTTACGCTGGCAAACTGGGAATGCCAGAGGTGAAAGCGAGATAATAAGAGCCTGTGGTGGTGGTTGTATTCACAGTCTTCCTCCTCTGCTTTTTTTTTATTTCTCATTCTCCCCTTACTATGTGAGAAAGAAGAGAATAAAGGTCTTACTTTGGCCCCTAAAGCAGATTGCTATCTGCTAGTACACTCGCTCATTGCTATCTGCTAGTACCTTCGGCTGGAGTAGCCGAAGACTAACAGGGTCAGATGGGCCCCCGACATACATACATGTGCTTCAGTCAGAGTGTCATGCGATGCGTAGGCCTGGCACGAGGAGCTGGGAGCGTGTTATTGGGCTGGCAGGGTGCCATGTCGATCCCCGATTGACCCAAAATGGAGTAGGCTGGGGTCCAGTGACCCACTGCTCCGGAGCATCTGTCACCTGTCCCATCACAAAAGGGAGGGGAGGGAGGGGAGAGAGGGGCCACCGGATGCCTGTCGGTGGTGGTGGGGGCACATGGAGTGGGATGCTGGCTGTCAGAGACTAATGGCGTTTTGGTAATGCCGGAGCGCTGAATTTAATTTTCGCCCGAGCATATTAATCTTCACAAGTGCCGTTTGACTGAGCAACCCCCACCGCACGCACACAAAGACACACACACACACACAAATGGACTCACACACAGACACACACACACACACACACAAACACCCCCACACACATCCATACACATGCCATTCGCCTAACAAGAACCCTATGGCCCCCGCCGTCAGCTGGCCCACAAGGCCAGCACAGCAATTGTCTGTGTGGCAAGTGACAAATGGCAGGCTGGGAGGTGTCGGGGGTTTTTATGTGGCGCTGATTTGGCCTCTGCCTTCAGAGACACAGACACCGGTGTCGGCAAAAGCCAATGCAATAAGCATTTACTCACTGGGAGTAATTTACTTGCTCCTTTAACATCACTTTTCTATACACACAGAAGATGCACAAAATAGGGGAGATGGATAGTGAGACAGAAAGAGGCAGAAAGAGAAAGAGAGAGAGGAGAGCGAGCAAGAGAGAGAGTGAGAGAGAGACAAAGAGACAGAGAGAGAGAGGTTGCTTGGACTGTTTAGAGCAATAGCTGACTTGAGTTTATTGCTACCAACCGCAGGTGTGGATTTTCCACTGGCCTGCCTGTTCTCTCTCCCCTTTGTGAAAAACTCTGTGTGGCCTGGCTCTGCGGACGGACCAAAGCTCTGCACCCACCCCCACCCCCACCCCCACCTCACTACTCCCCCGCCCATGCAAACATCTCCAGCACCTCAGTGACGCATGAGCTCTCCCTCCCATTCCACCCCACCTCAGCCCACCAATCGCTTAGCCTCAGCCAGGGACGCACGGAGAAAATCTTCCCTTAATGTGCATTTTTAATTACAGTCCATCCACCCTCCGCGCCAGTGGCTTACAGGGTTCCAGGAAGGCAGTCATGTGTCCGGATGACCAGAGCTTCCTCTCTGGCCGCCCAGTGTCCGAGCCCAGCGATTTTAAAAAGCCCTTCTGACAAATGCACCTGAATGCCTGCTGGATTGATCCTGTCTGTCTCCTGTCTGGCTGCTGTGAAAACACTGAAGAGCATTCTTGCTCTCGTTCTCTCCGCTCCGCTCTCCTCCTCTCCTCTCCTTCCCTTCCCTTCCCCATTGCCCTCCCTAATAATTACCAGCAGCGCCATCTCTGTCCAGATTGGAGGGTTTGTGGTCGTGTGTGAACTGAGCGGCCCCTGGCTTCTGGGAAAGCTAGTAAGGAGCGGGTGCGGTGAGGAGTGGAGCGGAGGCTAGCAGGGCTGAGGCGTGGACAGGAGCAGGAGCAGAAGGAGAGAAGTGGAGAGGAGAGAAGAGCAGGCCCAGAGTTGCCCTCCTAAAGTTCCAGATGGCACACCACCGCCAGTGCAGATGTCTCCGGACGGTTGGAAACAGCTGTCGAGACAAAACGGAGGGGTGAGGGGGGGCAGTGTTGGTGGTGGTGGTGGGTGGCGGTGGTGGTGACTGCCGCCCCCACACAGCTGTCGCCCCCTGCAGGCTTCCGTATGGTACTACGGAGCTGGCGGCGCTTGGCGCTTACAGACCCCAGCATTCATAAAAACACCAGGAGGCTAAGCTGTTAATTAGCTGCTCGGAGAGGAGGGCGATGTCTAGCGATTAATTTTTTTTACCCCTTCTTAACACCACCCCCCCACACACACCCACCCCCACCCTTTTTTTAAATCCCTGGCTTGACATCATTTCCTGCCCGTTTCAGAGTCATTTGCTGTGTGTGGTGCATAAGCAAGAGGGCCCAGCTCATTAAAAGGGGTGGTGGAGGGGGTGGGGTGTGGAGACGTGTTTATCTGCCAGCGATTAGAAGGGGGTGGGGGGGGGGGGGGGGGGCATTATGCATGTATGCCCATGCTTATCCAAATGCGCCTAATGAGGGAGCGCCGGCGAGGCTCGCGCGCCGTGGCACTGCGGTGGGCATGAGCCAGGCCTCGTTATCACCGCGCTGGGCATTGATCTGCCCACCACAGCCCGCCGCACCACACCGCACCGCCTCGCCTCCTGCCCTCAACCACCACCACCACCACCACCACTGGGCCACCCCCTGCATCCCACCCCCATCCCATCCCAGCCCTGGGCCTCCTCTGACTGAGAGAGAGAGATAGAGAGAGAGACGAGAGAGGGAGAGAGGGAGAGAGGAACTAGCCCTGTGTGTCATGGGGGAATGCATTGATCATCTGATGGAGAGCCATTGTTTGGAGCACAGGGACATTATCGAAGGAGGGATTACCCAACTGTTGTTTTGTAGGCGCGCATGTGAGAACATATTATTTAACCACTTGTCACTACATTCTGCTGCTTTGCCCATTTCTCTTTCCCCCTCTCTCTCTCTCATTCTCTCTCTCATTCTCTCTCTCTTGCTATCTCTCTTCTCGCTTTCTTTTCTCTTCCTCTGCTCATACATACAAACACAAATGATTGGATACATTATCAACATGGGCCAAATGACTGCCTGCATTGATTGCCCTCACTCCACAATTATGTTCCCATTGTTTACTTTCCAGGCCCTTATTTATTCAAGAGGAGTTCAATAATTATTGCTTTATTTAATGCTGGGGAAGAGGTGGAGAGGTAAAAGCTGGGCAGGGGCCTGAGAATCATCTAGGGGGCAACAACACCATTGCCCACCATCCCTTTCCTTATCCCCAGACTACTTCTTCTTCTTCTTCTCTCTCTCTCTCTTTCTCTCTCTCCTTCCCTCCTTCCCTCCTTCACCCCAGGTCTTTTACCCTTGTGTGTGTTAATGGATATCTGCAGTGATCCATCCTAAGCTCAGCCACTGCAACCCCCCACTCCCTCACGCCATGACAAACTCTCAGGAAACTGGTTGAACCCTGCAAGCCAGCGCTCAAACGCATCACTCATTCACAGCTACAGTCTCAGGCCCACAGTCCTTTAGCATGACTCCATGCCAGGGCCGGAGGTTGTGGTGTGGGGGACTTAAAGGGGGGCATGGCATTGATTGTCACGCAAGTCCCCCCCCAACTCCCCACCCCCCGTGCCCCAGTGCCGAGGGCATGCACGCAACCCCCATAGAGAGCGGGCGAGGGGAAATTAAGGACTTAGCGAGCAGGCAGGGGAGATGAATGCCAAGGATGAAGGGATAGAGAGCGAGAAAAAGAGAGAGATAGAGAGAGGGGAAGAGAGGCAGAAGTGGCAGGTATGTGTGTGTGGGGTTGGGTACTCATCCAAACCATCACCGGCCTCACCCAACCTTCGCCTCGCCCTACCCTACCCTACCAATACCCTCTTCAACCTCCCAACCCTTCCGCCCCCCCCCACCCCTTTTCCTCGGCCACAGCACAGCGTCTGGGCATGTCGCCGCTCACAGTGGCTAATTTGAACCAGCCGCTGAACTTGGCACCCGCCGCAGCTTCTGTGGTGGCGGCTGCCATTCCTCCTGCTGCTGCTGTGGGGAACGACCGATTTAAACAGGCAAGGAGGGAGAGAAAGAGAGAGAGAGAGAGAGAGAGACAGCGTGAGGGGGTCAGACAGAACGTCTGTAGGGAGAGATGTAGTGACTGAATCCAGCAGGCTTACACCATGTATTCCATGGTTTAATCCTATTGGGAACCCCCCCTCTACTTTGCTCTACTCTCTCTCTGTACAACACCCCCCCACTCCACCCCACCCTATCCAGCTACGCTGCCCTAGCATAAGGTCTCCTACATAGACCCAGCACCTGTGTCTCACTTATTGTGCTTTCCCAACTCTTTCTGTATTTTTGCCTCTTTAATACACAAGTGTATACACGCTGAGTTAAGAAACCAGCACAGCAGCGTGCATGTGTGTGTGTGTGTACGTGTGTGTGCGTGTGCGTGTGTTCGTGTGTGTGTGTGTGTGTGTATCAGTCCATTGGCCCAAAATCCTTTGCGCGCTTCCAGCATCCGGCACAGTGGCCTTACTGGCTCTAATTGCTGAGGTGACATCAGTGTGGCTGCTCTGCAGAGGGACTCATTGACATTCGTCGAGCAACGGGTGACTGAAACCAGTCCATCGCTGCTCAAGTCCCCCCCACCCCCCCCACCCCCATGCCCAGTGTGACCAGCACAAGGTCCTGTAGTTTGATGCGTTATTCTAGTCTGGTGCGTAGTAGTGGTAGTCTGTTGTGGGGAAACAGGCTGTAAGTAAGTCAGTGTTCCAAAGGAACTGAGACGCTAGACTTTCGAGAACCCAAATTCAGTTTCCAGTTCCCAGAACCCAAACTCACGGTGCACTTGTCATGTCTCACTATCACAAGTCATGGGTGACACTTTATTTTACTGTCCCTGTTACATCAATTAGGTACAGTGTAACAAAGTGTGTAACAACATGTAACAGTATGTACTTACACTGTACCATAAGGGTTAGGGTTAATGTTAGGTGTGTACAGTGTAAGTACATATTATTAGATGATGTTACACGTAGATACACTGTAAAAAGGAACCGTAAAATAAAGTGTTACCAAGTGATGTTGAGGCTCACACCCACTGTATGTTTGCATACGTGTAGGGGCATGTGGGAATGTGTGTGTCTATGTGTGTGTGTGTGATGTGTAAGTGTGTGTGGACAGCGCCCAGTCTCACCACTAAGTGTGGGGATAATTACAAAGAGATACACATCCAGACACTTGGCTGGCTCATTCACAGATATATTTTGCCAGCTCTGGGAGAATTGATAGCCATTTATCCACTGGATGGTCGCGACTTTTTAATGCATTCATTTCATATTTTAACACCGCTGCCAAATTTAATAGGGGGAAATTGTGGTATGATCAAGCACACGTTCCCTGTGTGTGTGTGTGTGTGTGCCCGCTTTTGTGTGTGTGTATGTGCGCTCGTGTGTGTGTGTGTATTTCAGGTTTCGGTGTGTCTGTTCAACTCCTCTGAGGGCCGGATTTTTCTGGAGTTTTTGTGCTGGAAATGTCACACTCTGGTTGTACTGGCGCAGTTTCAGTAACACCTGCTTCCATTTCACATTCCCCCGAGCTCAGGCTGCTAAAGTGGCGCTCGGTGTGAAAGGTGTATTTTTACATCCCATTACTGTGGATGATCATGCAGATCTATGCGGAGGGAGCAGGTAGGTGTTGAAACCGATACCTGGGTATAATTGGAGCGCGGAGCCAAAGGTGCAGCGCTGAGCAGCCAGAGTTGGGTGGGGGGGAGTGTTGGTGGGTGGGTGGGGGAACGTTGGTGGGTGGAGGTGGTGGTGGTGGGGTGGCAGAGCCAGTGCCCACTTTACTCTCCTCACACAAGCAGCACTACTGGGCACTGCTCTCCCTCTCTCTCCCACGTGCTACAGCTGGAGAGAGAGGCTCTGGGCTCTGGGAATAGCACCCAGCTCAGGCCCCGTTCTCAAACAAACACACACACACACACATACTCAAACATATACACTCATGCACGCACACACACACACACACACACATGCACACACACACTCACACACTACATCCATCTACTCGCTCATCCACCTCCACACACCCGTGGTCCACCAGTATGGCACAGCTCCCATAAATTCCCAGCCAATTACATGGAATCGGGTGTGTGCATTTGTGCGAGAGAGGGTGGGGGGGGGGTTGTGCTCAGACCATACCCCTCACCCCTGTGCCCCCCACACCCACCCCCACCAACCCCCACCCTCCCCTGCCTCTGTTCCAGGCCCAGTGTGGCCGTGGGGAGGCCCTGGCTGGGAAGGGGGGGTTGTTGGGGGGGTTGTTCAGCTGCAGCACCCTAGCGCGCTCCTCCCTGATCTCCAGACATGACTTTTTCATTAAGCCGCCAAATTCCTGCACTCCAGTTGGAGGTGATTTATCAGCGTGGAGCTTCATTTCAGGATCATAAGAAACAGACACGGTGGACACAGGCACACACATACACATGCCCAAACACATTCACACACACACACAGACACACACACACACACACACACACACACACACACACAGACTGACGCACACATTTTCTGTTACACAAATACACACACACACACACACTCTCTCTCTCTCTCTGTCTCTCTCGTTTTTCGCTCGCTCTCTGGCCCGACACCCCCCTCTGTGTTTCTCATGCTCGATTCTGTTTCACATCCTCAGAAGGGTTGGGGGAGTCGGTGGGAGTCGGTGGGAGCGGGTGGGCCTCGTACCGAGCGAGGAGATTAGGTGGAGATAGGATCTCCAGGGTCCCTCACGTGCACACCGTCTCTAAGTGCAATCCGGTGTGCATCTGTCAAACAGAAAGAAAGACAGAGGGAAAGCGGGAGAGAGAGAGAAAGAAAGAGAGAGAGAGAGTGAGAGAGAGAAAGAGAGAGGGAAGGGAGAAAGAGACGGCCTACACATTGCTGAGCTAGCCTTCTCGTGGGAAGCCTGTAATGGAGTCCATGAAGTCTGGGAGAATTCCCCTGTATGAAGTCTTTTCCTCTCTGTCATGCATAACACTTTTCTTTTTTTTGCTTGGGCAGACGTTTTCCGAAGGGGTTCGTGTAGTGTAGTCGGCGGGACAGGCAATGGTTCCGCCATGCTGATTCTTGAAACGATTACGTGGAAGGTGTTCGGAGGGTGG
Organism: Setipinna tenuifilis; assembly: GCA_030347295.1. Taxonomy (NCBI): domain Eukaryota; kingdom Metazoa; phylum Chordata; class Actinopteri; order Clupeiformes; family Engraulidae; genus Setipinna; species Setipinna tenuifilis. The sequence goes on along the minus strand of CM059280.1, from coordinate 14,386,911 downwards.
AGGGTTGGGGAGGGGGTTGTTAGAGTGAGCCAGAGAGAGAGAGACTGGGCTGGGCTGGGCTGGACTGGGCTGGGTTGGGTTGAGCAGAGCTGGGCTGGGCTGTGCTGTGCTGTGCTGGTGTCAGTATGCAGGCGAGCCCGGCAGGTTTGCGCTGATATATGGCCTCTGGAGGGCCGGGCCGTCTCAGGTTCACTCCTGTGTAAATCCTGGCCTTTTATGGCCCACTGTAAAACTGCTCCGCATTTTTTCACCTCTTGGGACCGGCTTTGAAGTTTTGGGTCAGGTGTCGTCCTTTTTGTTTTGGGATTGGAAGCGGGGGGTGTTCTCGTCCTCTCTCTCTCTCTGTCTCTCTCTTTCTCTCTCTCTCTCTCTCTCTCTCGACATCCCCTCTCTATCTCTCTCTCTCTCTCGTGCAGTTTTTGCTCCAGTGTAGCTTCTGAAGGCTTGAGTTATGAATGCTTAAAAAACATTTCTGAGACATCTGTTCTGACTGAAGGAGTAGTTTTGGCAGGGAGGGTGTCCAGGGAAATAAGACTGTGGGTGAAAGCCATGAGTAAACCTGTCCATCAGCGCGCACCATATCTGCACACTCAGATCTTCAAGCATGTGTGGAAAAAAAAAAAGAAAAATTAGGAAAAAGAAAAAAAAGAAGAGCAGGAAGAAGAAATAAAAAAAGTGTAGCAGCCCCTAAGCGGCCAAATGTCCAGCAACACCTTTTACAGTGACATCATGGTCAGCTTCAAATGAGGAAATGGAGGAGTGAGAGATAGAAAAAGAAAGAGAATGAGAGAGAATGAGAGAGAATGAGAGAGGAGGAGGAGGGGGCGGAGGAGGAGGGAGACAGAGGCTCTAAAAATCACCCAATAACTCTATTACACCAAACTGTGAAGGCTCACAAAAGGAGAGAAAAAAAAATGAAAAAAGAAAAGCATGAAAAAAGAACTCTCTTCCTGGAAGCATTGTCCTAATGTACGGTTTAGGTGTAGAAGTGAGAAATATGATACCACACCGAATGGAATACAATTGCCCAGAAAGGCCTATAGCGATATTCCAATATTACCAGAAAATTAAATATTAGGAGAAAAGGACGAGAGCATTTCAGGGAACCTAATATTATTTTTCTACTCCCTCCCCACCCGCTGTCAACACCTGATGCGGCCTTAATTGGGTTAAAAATCTAATGTTTCCGTTGCCTTTGCATTTCAGGAGGATGGAGAGCACACTGTGGGGCAGGCAGCCTCTGCTCCTGTTAATGAATCAATTTGTTTTCCTCGACCTTTGTCAGAGTTTGGGGGGTGGCCTTCACAGGAGATTAAGAGTTCTTGCTATGGGAAGAATGTGTGCGTGTGTGTGTGTGTGTGTGTGTGTGTGCGGGTGTGTAGAGAGAGGAGCAAGAAAAAGCTAGTTTAACAATGTTGGGACTCGTTCTTATGAATCATGAAGGGCCTTGTGCTCGGCGCAGAGGTAAACAGACAAAAGGAGAGTGAAAAACAAATTGATAATGGATCTCATTGCCATCTTCTGCCCTTCACTCAGCTGGCGAACAAAGGCCTCTCGAAGGATCCACAAGCTTTTGCAATGCTTTAAAAAAGATAAGATGGAATATGCATTCACTCATACAAGGCAAATTCCGCTTTTAAATATATAGATACTTTTCTTTTTTGAAGAAGAAGAAGAAATCGGTAAATCATAATAAAAAAATGATGATGGACAGAGAGTAATTTTAGTGGGTTTTCATTATCTGATTCAGCTCCCATCTGACCGAAAGTGGAATGTTTGAATGTCACAAGAGAGACGAAGGCCATGAAGATTAGGGAAAAGTGATGGCTCTGAGAAAGCAAATAAAAATAATACCTACTTATGATTGACGTTGATTACATCCATAAGGGCCTTTGCTCTTTGCTCACATGAAGAAAAAAAAATCATCAGAGAAGATGGAAGATGGAAGTGATAACTGATTAAAACCCCAACAAGGGCTTTTTTGTTTGTTTGGAATGTTTTTGTTTGTTTGTTTGTTTATTTATTTATTTCAAGTGGACAGGAAACATGTGTAGATTTGAAGTGATATAGGTGGGAGAGCTAGCCATGGCTGCCATTGATTGTAGCCGGGGTGTGGAGTCATTGAGAGGGGTTCTGGAGCCGTGTGGATGTTGGATGTGGTTTGGGTTTGGGGTTTGTGGCTTTCAGGACGGGTGTCTGTCCCCAGGGAACCCCTGTCTTGCTAAGGAATGTTCTAGATTATTTTGAGGATGCTTTTTTCTCCCCACCCGTCTCTCCCCTCTACTTCTCCGTTGCTCTGTCGCGCTTTTTTTTTTCTTTTTCTCTCCACCTCTCCCTTTCCCTCACTCACCGTGAAGGGGAGTATTTGACTTGCCCGTGATCAATATTTAGCATCCCATGCGTGAAACAGGCAGATGTTTGGAGTTTCCTTTTCAGAGACGAGCGGCTTCTCTTGAGTGAGGGGGATCAATGCTCCCTTCCGTCAGTGCCTTTGCACTGTGTGTGTGTGCGTGTGTGTGTGGGTCTGTCCTCCGAGGTGTGTCCTCATTTGTGTGTGTCTTCTCAGGGGAGAGGGTGGTGCGCACACATTGCTCCACCCACAGTGGGACTCAAGGGTCATCTCTCCTCTCCCATTAGCTCAGACACACACAGCGACACACTCTCTCTCGCACACACACACACACATTCTCTCTCACACACAGTCCCAGTCCGGTGGAAACAGCCATACGGCACTGGACAGACATGTGCTTTAAACAACAACAGAACTGATTGGTAATTGATTTGTCTATTTGCAAACTGTGTGAGTAAAAGTGAGACAGCATTGCGAAGGCTTGTACTGTCAGTAACAAACAATCTGTCTTTTTTTTTCTCTCTCCCTCTTCCTCTCTCATCCGCTCTCTTTCCCTCTTTGTCTCTCCCTCTATAACTCTTATTCTTCCTCTCTCTCTTTCTCTCTCTCTCTTTCTCTCTTTCTCTCTGTCTCTATTTCTCTCTCTATCTCTCTCTCTGCCTCTCTCTTTCTCTATTTCTCTCTCTATATCTCTCTCTGCCTCTCTCTTTCTCTCTCCCTCTTCATCTCTCTATCTCTATCTCTCTCTCTCTTCCACTTCTCTCTGCAGCACTTGCAGCAGCACGAGAACGCGGTGGAAGGCGACGCCTGCTACTACCACTGTGTGCTGTGCAACTACTCCACCAAGGCCAAGCTCAACCTGATCCAGCACGTGCGCTCCATGAAGCACCAGCGCAGCGAGAGCCTGCGCAAGCTGCAGCGCCTGCAGAAGGGCCTTCCCGAGGAGGAGGAGGAGCTCAGCGCCATCTTCACCATCCGGAAGTGCCCCTCCGCCGACACAGGTAAGGACTGAACTCGTTACTCCTCAGCATCGCTATGCTCGTGTTGATGCCCATCCAACCCACGCTCTGGATACACGTGTGTGTGTGTGTGTGTGTGTGTGTGTGTGTGTGTGTGTGTGTGTGTGTGTGTGTGTGTGTGTGTGTGTGTGTGTGTGTGTCATTGTGTGGGTGACTGGTCGTGGGCCTACTCTCTCACTGATTGCATAGATACAGTAGTTGCTCAGGTCATAGTGTGTGGGATTAAAAGAATAGGCTCGCTAGATACAATCATATACTGTAAGGGGGTTGAAATTTAGGATTTGAGATTAGAAACTTCTCCTCCTTCATCTTTTGTTAGGCTGTACCAAGATGGATGCATGCCATGTCATGCAGTAAGCAACACCCAGTTAATATGGAATTGTTGCTTTTGTTGTTGACACAGCCTTTTTGGGGTGGAATATCCCGGAAGGAGGGAAGTGTTTGAAACAGCATGACTTCTCTAGGCTTTTAAAGTAAAAACTATGTGTCGAAGGCCTAATGTGCAGGATTTAAGTGTGTCCGTGCCTTATCTGTTTTGGGCTGGATAAACATGTTCGGAGCGCCACCGAGTCTATGGACTGACATTGACACAAGCGGGCGGAGAGCGGGAGAGAGAGTGACAACAAAAAATGTATTTCGTTTCCTAGGGCGCTAGCGCCGTTTTGAAATGCCAAACACGCCACGCCACAAATGTCTCAGTGAAAACCTAACCCGCCGTGAAGTTTTCTTAAACCGCAAAATTTTTCGCAAGCCTTCCAGCGTTAAAATGAGGCCACACGAGCACACACACACACACACACACAAAAAAAACCCCACCACGTTATTAAGCCCAAAGATTTGACTTCGAGTGCCTTTTTGTAGACAATTTGCCATTGTCACCTCAGCTCATTCTAACATGAGCTCTGACACCTTATTCAGGCTGTCTTTATTCAGCTGAGGTCTCAAATGTACCAAGGGAACAAAATCAGCCTCTGAACAGAGAGCTTTCTGTTCCCCTTTTATGATATTACACCCAGTTATTCAGTGAATACAGACTCTTTTAATAGGAGAGCTGGTCACGGGTTTGATATCTCACAGACCTGTGAAGTGCTGGGCTCAGCTCCATAGCCCGCAGATCCCCAAATAAAGCCTCCTGCAACTAGTGCTGTCCAAGAGCAGACAGGCCTGCAGCCTGGCCAGTCACTGGACTTCCCATTCATCATGGCCGCCAGCCACCACTGTCTCTGTGCAGCCCAGTGAAGAGACCCTGATGAGGACAGAGGGGCCGTTAGGGGCCACGGTGAGGAAAGGAAAGGGCCTCCACAACAACAGCAACACTAACAGAAAAAAATAACAACACTGGCCACAGCAACAGCAACACCCTGGGCATCAACTGCTAAACAACAATAACAACAACAAGAACAACTGGTAGCCAGGCTAGATGCAGAATGTGGAGAGAGAGAAAGAGAGAGAGAGAGAGAGAGAGAGAGAGCAGGCTGTGTGTGTCGCTATGTAGCAGGAGATTAAGAGGACCTGGCTGTGGTCAATTAACACTCTGTCTCCGCGCAGATTTGGTTTTCTAATCACTCTGACTCCTGCACCCCCTGACAAAGGGGCTCCATTGTGTGTGTGTGTGTGTACCCCCCCCTCCCTCCAACCAACACACACACACACACACACACACACACACACACACACACACACACACACACACACACACACACACACACACACACGTCAGCCAGTGAGCACTGGCCTCTCTCCTTCACAGCACAGCAGAGCTCTCTGTTTGTTGTGTTTAAAAAAGAGAGAGAGAGAGAGAGAAAGAGAGCGAAAGAGGCAGGCCTCTGAAGACGCTTTGTTCCAAGGAGGCAGGGATAATGAAGCCAGCGGCCGGGAAATTGCGCAAAAGGCAGTCACAGATCTGAGGCAAATCATTAGAGAACATATTTAGCCGAGCAATTAAGGACAATTAGGCTTTCTGCTCACTGCACTCCAAATATGTTAATGACTATAGTACAGTGGACAAGCCAACATGCAAAGGCAGAGAGGAAGGCCCACTTAGGTTAAAAGGCTGGGGGGTTGGGGATTTTGTGTGTGTGTGTGTGTGTGTGTGTGTGTGTGTGTGCATGTGTGTGTGTGTGTGTGTCTTTGCATGTGGTGTTGCTTGGAGGGGGGTTATGCTAGAGTTCACAAACAAGTTTGATTTTCTCTCTTTTTTTTTTTTAGTGGGTTGATGGTATATTTATTTATTTATATATTCCCCCTGCTAACCTTTGATGTGCGTTAATGGATTCCCTTGTTTGTGAGGCTGGCTGAAGGTTAGGTAATGGGTCTTTGCAGTCGCAGTGATGGGTAGGGGCTAGTTGCTGGGGGAGTGTGGCGCAGGGGGTGGCAGAATGACACACACACACACACACACACACACACACATGCACACCCACACACATGTGCACAAATACGCACACACCAACACACATGCTCACAAATATGCATGCACGCACATGCACTCGCACGCGCACATGCACACACATACGCGCACATGCACACACACACACACAAACACACACACACAAATATTCACCAAAACTAAGATTGTCCTCCACCACATAAACATGCCAGCCCAGCACGGTCCTCACTGGAAACCAGATAAATGAGCAAAGAAAAAGCCACTGCACAAACATTTTTTCCACTGGGTTTGGACAGTCCCCATCTTTCCCCTCATCAGATGACTAGCCATGATGTGCTTGTTATGATGACGTTTTGGTTTCTGCAACGGAGGAACGACTAGGAATGTGGGATGAGGTCTGCTCATGTAGCCTTCAGATGTTCTGAGCCTCGTGATCTGTTTAATTGCCCCTTACTCTCCTGTAGTATCGTATTTCTACTGCGCTCCGGTGGGGGAATGAGTGTGATTAGGCGTTAGACATAAGGTTGCTGATTGTGAGATATTGATGAAGGACAAGGTGAGCACGGATCGACCTGCATGGCCCTGCTGGAAAAGCCTCCCGCCGCTCGCTCCTGCTGCTGTTGTCAGATCAGTGCTTTTAGCTGTTTTTCTTTTAAATAAATTTAGAACCAGCCATTAAAGTCACCTCGTGCAACCATAACCACCATTGCCACCTTCCTTTTTTGTGATGAAGTCAGAATCCAGTAGCTGCTAAAAGATCGTGGTGGCTATATGATGCCTGAACATTTAGGAAGAGGGGAGAGAGAAAGTGAAACGCGCGCGCGCGAGAGAGAGGAATCGTTCCCCTAATAGCCATACCCCCATTGCCACCTCCTTTTTTTGTTTTAGCCAGTAGCTGCTAAAAGATCCTGGTAGCTATATGATGCCTGAACATTTAGGAAGAGGGGAGAGAGAGAAAGTGAAAGCGAGGGAGAGAGGAACCGTTCCCCTAATAGTGTGTGACGTGCTGTTTACCGAGTGGCGAGGGCGGCGTCTCGGTGCTGAAGGCCTGATTGATTGGCCTACAGATGCAGCAGGCCCCCACCATACACACACACACACACACACACACACACACACACACACACACACACACACACATGCCTGCACACACAGCCCCCACTGCAGCCAGCCAGCCAGCCAGGAAAGAAAGCTGGGCCCTGACCAAGAGCCTTTTGAAAGTCATCCATACACCCCCTCCCACACACACCCACACACACACACGCACGCACCCACACACACACACCACCACCACCACTACCACCACTCTCAGCCCACCTTTAAGTGTGGGAGCGAGCTTTTCTTCTTGGCCTCTCTGTTTCTTTCTCTCTGTGCCTTTTTTTCCTCTCTCTCCCTCTTGCTTTTTTCCATCTTTATATATATTTTTAAAGGTCCGTTAAATGAAATGAAGTGTGTAATAAAGAATGTCGGCCTTCTTCTTTCTTGCTCGCCTTCCAGTCTCAACCCCCACCCCTCACACACACACACACACACACACACACATGTGCACACACACTCCTCCCCACTTACACACGTACACTCACACACACACACTCGCACACATAAACGCATACACACACCAGCATCTTGATCGAATTACGCTGATAATGAACATACCTCTTCATCAGTGCGGGCACGAACATTGTGAATTCCTAACTCACTCCCACCACTCTCTCAAACTTACACACACACATCCACATGTGTGTGTGTGTAGTGTACACATGCGCGCACACACACACACACACACACACACACACACATAAACACACACTCCTCCTTTTTCCAAAACTACCATTTCACTCCTTAATGCCTCTTGTTCCACCCCCTGTTGACCCCATCCCACCCCTCCCTACACTCACCACCCCCCTACACACACACACACACACACACACACACACACAGGCCCCTTGGAGCTGCAGCGTTCCCTCCTGGTGTAATATTTAATTTCCTCCCCGCTAGCTCTTCTGAGGCTCAGGCCTCTTTCTTGTGGTCGAGGCGCAGTTGCTAAAGTGGTGGAAGGTTCCCCCCGCTTGTTAAAACAAAGCTGGCCCTGGATTTCTGGGTCAGCTAGGCAGTAATTCCCCTGGCTGCTGGCGGGGGCTATGTGTGGTGTGGTGTGGAGATGGAGGGATGGAGGGATGGATGGAGGGAGGGAGGGATGGAGAGATGGAGGGATGATGGGGCTGGAGCTGCTGTGAGGTGCCGTGCCAAGGGCCTCCTCCACATAGCAGGGCAGCGTCACACACCCAGGGGTCCCCACCCCCACCACCACCACCTCCTCTCTGTCAGGCTGCCTGCTGACCCCTGCAGCCTAACCCCCCCACCACCACCACCCCAAACAACAACAGAGGGGCCAGGGAACCCCAGACTCAGGGTTATGTCACAACTCTGCAGGCTAATGAGAGAGAGAGAAGAGAGAGAGAGAAGAATGAGAGACACATAGAGTGAGTGAGAAAGAATACATGAAAAAAGGAATAATGCCTATATTTTGGCATTGTATTTAATTGAGTTCATATGCGTGCGAGTGTGTTTGTGTGTGTGTGTGTGTGTGTGTGTATGTGAGTGTGTGTGTGCATGAGGGGGGGGTGTAGACTTTGTTTTGTTCCAGTCCTCTTGTGCTGTTCTGAATGGATTTCATTTTCACTTCTACATCTTGTTGATAATGTGTTTTGAAGATAGCCAAGAGGGTCTATAGATGGAACAGCAGGAAGTACAGCGGGTACAGGATGACCTATCTCAATGTTCTGTGTATGTGTGTGTGTGTGCGTGCTTATGTGTGTGTGTGTATGTATGTCTGTGTGTGTGTGTGTGTGTGTGTGTGTGTGTGTGGTGTCTGCTTATGTGTGTGTCTGTGGGTGTTTGTGTGCGTGCGCATGTGTGTGTGGTGTCTGCTTATGTGTGTGTGTGTGTTTGTGTGTGTACGTGCGTCTGTGTGTCTGTGTGTGTGTGTGTCACTGAGTTCTTTAACAAACAATTAGTGGGGAAGGAGCGGGCGAATCCCGGCCGCACACATTAACACACATTAAGCAACATATTCAGCGCTTTTAAGAGCTACGCATTAAACCCATGGAGCCCCGGGGGGAGGTCCAGCAGGTCTCGCTCTGAATGGGGCTTTGCAACTGTCAGATTCCATTTGCTGGTCATTTGTTAGCGGCCGAATGAGGATCATTTCTGGCAGATCTATAATTCTGATTCTGAGAGTAGTATGTCACAACAGGCATGTTAATGAACAGCAAAAAGAAGAAGAAAAAAAAATCATTAGCTAGCTTGTTGTTGTTGTCCTAGCTTCAATTAATTGTATGGCGCACATGATTAAGCACCACAACTTTACTATAGGATTCCTATTATTGTTGTTTTAGCGGAGCAACATCGGTGAAAATCTATTTAAGATGAAATATCATGTACCTGTAACTGTTAGACAGGCCAGTTTGTAAACAGATGGACAGTCGACACAAAAATAGGCAGATGAAGCTTAGACACACATAAAAAAAACACACATACACACAATAAATACACTTGTGGGAGGGACAGTGAACAGGCAATGTGGGGTGTTGTAGTGGGGAGGGGTTGAGGAAGTTAACGTTGGAGTGTGTGTGTGTGTGTGTGTGTGTGTGTGTGTGTGTGTGTTGGTGTGGGGGGGGGGGGGGGTACCACATGTCTCTGGCCTCCTCAGCACCCACGGAGCTCTGGGGCGGCAGAGATGAATTTCCCATCCAATTAGAGCGACGCGCGGATAAAAGGCAGGCATTGTTTTAATTCCTGCCCCCGCTGGAAATGTGCTGCTTAAGCACGTTGCCTTTCCCCTTGGCTCGCCCCGCCATTTTTCTTCCTTAACCCTTTCACCAGGGACCAAACAAAAGAGGGTCTCAGAGGGCCCCGAATCACCCCCCCTCCCCTCTACCCACACACACACACACACACACACACACACACACACACACATACACACGCCACCTCCCCACCCCACCACCCCACCACATCCCTGATACGCCACCATTGCACCATCTAGCAGACAAGCAACAAAAAAAAAGCCCTGGAGTCATTCAGCTTCTGTCTCTGACACACACACACACACACACACACACACACACACACACACACACACACACACACACACACACACACACACACACAGGCACACATTCACACACACATACGCGTTCACACGGCGCGTTTGATATGTGGGAGTGACACATAAGTGTGTGTGGGGATGACACTTTTTTCCCTCTGTCTGTGAGTGATGTTCACCAGGGCATAGCGCTCGATGACACATTGAGGTTTCTCATTTTGCGAGAGTTAATGGCTTTAAAGTTATTTTTCGAATGCTGGAGAAGGAGTGAGATCACCGCGCGGCGCTTTAAAAGAGGAGAAAGGGGAAGTGAAGAACGGCCGATGAGAGGTGGTTAGCCTTCCGCTGGTGCTTAAGAGTACTGCTGGAAAAGTGGTGAAGGCTAGGGAATGTGTGTGTGTGTGTGTGTGTGTGTGTCTGCGCGCACGCGTATAAGCATGTGTCTATTTGTGTGAATTACCACTACAGTGTATATGTATACTGTCTTTTTGCGAATTAGCAAGACAGAAAATGTGCAATTGTGTGTGAGTGTATTTTAGTATATGTCTGTTTCAATGAGTGTGTGTGTGTGTTTAAATTAGCTGTGTGTGTGTGTGTGTGTGTGAATGTGCGTGTGAGTGTGTGCGATGGCGGCTGGTGTGTGGATTAGCCTCTGCTGTAAATCTGCTCCTGTCGCAGATGGCAGGCCCTTGATCGCTGGGCTGTGACGGCTTGGCTCCCATCAGAGGAGGAAATCCCTGTCTGCGAGGCTCTGGATGGAGGCCGCTCCTGCAGACTCCCTGCCACCACGTCCCTCCCAAACCCCCCCCCCAGCCTCCAACTCTCACCTCCCCACCCTCCACCTCCCACCCTCCCCACCCCTCTGCTCAAGGCTGCAGGGCTTGACAGGAACGCAGTCAGTCTCCTCCCATAGGCTCCTGGTGGTCATGCAGGGGCACAGCCACCATCACCACCACCACTGCAGTGCCAGGGCTGCGCTCCCCCAGACTCCTGTGTCGAATCTGGGGCTGAAAGGCCCAGCAGGGCTGCAGCAGAGGCCTCAGCCAGGGCCCTGGTGCGCCAGCCCGCCTGCCTGCCTGCCTGCCTGCCTGTAGGTCTCCTCATGCTGAGGACGGCGTCAGGCAGTGAGGCTGATGGTGGTTGGTGATGGGACATGAGCAAGAAGAGATTGCCGTATGCCAGGCAGAATCCAATTTGAAGTGCGCTTCTTGTTTTGCTAAAAGGGGTGCGCTTTCAGGGTCATGCGCTTAATGGCAAACCCTGTCCTGACAAGAGAAGAGAAGTACCCCTCCCCCTTCAACTAACCACCACCATCACCACCCCCCCCAGTGTCACCACCACCCCCTACCGCCCCCCTCCACTTTCATAGGTGCTTCACTCTCTGCTTCATGTTTAATTTCAACATCCATGCCACCCCCCCCCTTCCAAAAAAAAAAGAAATTGGCAGAGTGTTTCATGCATAGGGAAATACATTAATAAAGCAAATGCAGGATTCTTGTTCCTGAGGGCCTGACGCCCAGCCAGCGCCGCCAGCTCTCGGCAAAAGCACTTGGCCAGCTGACAAGAAATGTCAACAGCGAGGGGCGAGCGGCGGGGTTTAAAGCCCATCCTCACCTCGACTTAAGCGGCCCTGGAATATCTCACTCCTCTGCGGGGGCCTGGGCCAGCTCCTCTCTTCGCCCACATCCCACACCCCCACCCCCCGGCCCTGCTCTCCTCTCCCTCCACCCCCCAACTCTCCTCTCCTGCATGCTAGGTGAGTTTCCACCTCCACAGCTCCCTGCATTGCCATTGCCTCTACAGTAGGGACCCAGCGGAGGCTGAAGCAGGCAGGCAGGCAGGCAGGCAGGCAGGCAGGCAGGCATGGAAGGAAGGTAGGCTGGCGGGCAGTACCGTGACCATCTTAAGTCTCCAGCCTCCGCTGCACAGGGTCAGGCACCAGACATCAGCCATGTGCGGAATGTCCTCACTTTTTTGTTACAGGCTTGTTAAGATGCAAAGCAGAACTTCCCCCTGAAACAGGATATTGTAGCCCCCACCTACCCCCCCCCAACCGCTGCCACCCTTGCCCCAGCCCCCTGTTTGCCCCGCATTACTTCTGAGATTGGGCCCTCATCCATCCGAACATTCTCCAGCCTCGTGCATTCTTTATTAAAGTCTGTTATTGTGACAGTGTGATTGAAGATGGTGGTGCTGGAGGGGGAGGTGGTGGTGGATGGGGTGGGGTGGTGGGTGCAGGTCAGGCCCAGGCAGAGGCAGAGGCCCCTGGAGCAGCTGGACGGGTGAGCAGGCGGATGGGCGGGCGGGCGGTGCAGGCAGGCTAGGCTCCCGTCGGACGGCTGTCCTCTAATCTGCAGCTGAAGGGCAGAGGAGGGAGAGAGGAAATTGTTTGCCGTCCGCAGAACGTGGCAGGAATTTCATAAATACATTACCTTTCATTTTGAGCAATATTGAAAAAAAAAGAGGGCGAGGGAGAGAGAGGAAAGGAGGGACGAAGGAAGGGAGGAAGGGAGAAAGAGAGAGAGAAGAGAAAGCTGCAGCCCTTTTATTAAAAAGCTGAAATGACGGCTTTATAGATTTTCCACCCGCGCGTGTTACACGGCAATCGTGAGGCCGTCTTGTCCAAACTCACACAAGGAAGTCTTTTCTTTCTCTCTCCCCCCCTCACCTCCCTCCTTCTGGTTTACAGACGGCCACAGTAGAAATTCCACTGCTGGCTCATCCTGCCTGCAGAAGCAAATTGCCCAAAAAGCCGCGCTTCTATTCTGGGGCCGTTTGTGAATCAGAACGTTTTGTGTCGCCATGTCCCTGCATGCTTCATGAGTGTGGTGTGTGTGTGAGAGAGTGTGAGTGTGTTGTATCTGTATGTGTGTGTGTGTGTGTGTGTGTGTGTGTGTGTGTGTGTTTGTGTGCCTGTTGAACGGACAGGGGAAGAACGACACTGTGTGTGTGTGTGTGTGTGTGTGTAAGCTGATCAGCTGATATTAAGAGTGGCTTGTTAAAGTCTCCATTCTCAAGTTGGCGCCTCTGAGGCGTAGACATTTGGTTTAAAATATTATACACACACACAGATACATCTATAAAAACACGCACGCTCACAGATACATATATATACAAACACACACATGCACACAGATGCCCCCCCCCCCCTCCTCACACTGTTGGCAGAGGCAGCCTACGTGACCATGGATCCTCTCCTCTCTCGTGCCACTCTCGTCTTGTCATCTCCCCCCTGGTGAGCCCAGCCTGCAGACAGCCGACAAGATGGACAGACAGCACATTATAATATTGGTTTCCCCCACCCACCCCCCACCCCCTTCCCTGCGCCTCCTCCACCACACCCCCACCTCACCCCTCACACACACACACACACACACACACACCATCCCCAGTCCTCTCGCCTTCCCTGCGCCTCCTCCACACACCCCACCCCACCCCTCACACACACACACACACACACACACACACACACAACATCCCCAGCCCTCTCGCCTTCATTACAACACACACTCTCCTTGAAAGCTGATCCGCGAGATAGACAGTCCATCAGGAGGCAGTCAGCTCATTTGTACTTACCAAACGTGCTAATGAGTTCTATTTCGGGGCTTGTGGGGCCACGCCGGTGGTGAATTTGAGAGCGGGAGTGGCGCGCTGCGGTCGGACAGATGAGGGGGCCGAGGGGGGGCCACTGCTACCCCTTCTGCGCCCCCGTGTCAGACGGGGCAAAGTGACCACAGAGGACAGGAGCTGTCAATCACTCAAGCGATCACTCCAATCCGCCATCTCCTAAGAGAGTGTGTGTGTGTGTGTGTGTGTGTGTGTGTCTGTGTGTGAGAGAGAGAGAGAGAGAGAGAGAGAGAGTGCGAGAGAGATAGAGAGAGAGAAAGAAAGAAAGAAAGAAAGAGAGAGAGAGAAAGTGTGTGTGTGTGTGTGTGTGTATGGGGAGGAAAGAACAGAGAACAGCTAGTTATTTTTTTTCTCATGAAGCAAGTGGAGAGGAAGATAAAAGGAAAACAATAAGCTACAGGATAGCAAAAGAAAAAAAAAGTGCGTGCTCAGTGGATTCTCTGGCTTGTATTGACTTGGATTGACGTCCTCACTAAAGAAGCACGACTACCTTCATATGGTTTTTTAGACAACTCGGTCTAACACTGCACACAAATGCACAGTCACATTTATGTGATGGCATAAAAATAACATGTGTACAACATGTGAGTGAGGTGCACCACCTTACATTCAAAACCCCTCACCGTACCCACACACTCATGTGTGTATATATACAGAACACTCTCGTTTTGTCTTTCTCTTTCTCTCTCTCAAACGCACACACACACACAGTTTCACCAGAGACTGTATAGAGAGAGTTGGATGGGCCTTTGCTGTGCCTCCTACGTAAGTAGTGTCCAGGAGCATCCCACACAGCTGAGTTGGATGCGCACCAAGGCACGCATTATGATCTCACAGTCGGCATGTTCTGGATAGACCGGCCATCGATTGGCCCGTTTGTGGACATCAGGTATTCTGGGAATGGGGAAGCCGATAAATTCTTAAGATTGCCCTGCCTGATGTCGGCATTGCGGTTCCTTCCCTGAGACGGCTCACTCTCACTCAATTTTTTAAGGAGCTCGGTTTGACCATAGGCTAAGTGTGTGTGTGTGTGTGTGTGTGTGTGTGTGTGTGTGCGTGTGTGTGTGCGTATTGCTGCCTACGTGCATGTACAAGAGTGGAGAGAGTACTTGAGAACAGAGGAAGACTTAAAGAACTTTTTCCACCTAACCCTGAATAGAGGTTAGCACAGAAAAAAAAAGTTTAGTTTTTTTTTTTTTCAGATTTTTCAAGTCTTATTCCTAATAAGCCAACTTGTTCCCTCCAGAGAGTGTCTGTGTAGATCAAAGGCCGTGATCTTTTGCTCTGGATGAGTTGCCTGTGTGTGCGTTCGGCCAGGGCGGCGGGAGAGGAGAAGAGGCTCTGACAGCCGGATGAGAGGTCTGAAGCGGCGAATGCCCTTTCTCTCTCTCTTCGGGAAGCACGTCTCGTGCTCGCCCTCGCTTGCTCCGAGTCGGAGTTGCTCCTTTGCCTGGAGCCTCCATCGCTCAGATGCCAGGCATGCACAGAGCTCAAAGTTAGAGTCCTGGAGAAAGGCAACGTGGAGAGATAGATAGAGATAGAGAGATGGAGAGGGAGATGTGCCTTTTCATCAGAGGCAAAGACTGACAGAGGTTTGACTTCTAGCGTTGAAGGAAACAGTCGTTTCGAGGCTCGTTTGGAAGGTGAAAGCAGTGCACACACAGAATCAGACACACACACTTACACACACGTACACACACACACACACACACAGCTGAACTACACACATAGGCATGCGTGTGTACTCGCTCGCACTGTCCCCCTCTGCCTGCATCAATTAGAGGCAGCCAGGCAGATGGCAGTGTTGAGAGGGGGAGGAATAATTCAATAGTCACCCCTGCTAACCTTTACCTGTGGACCTGCACAGCTCCCATTGATTGGAGCCGCGCTTGATTATTCAGAGCCTAGAGAGAGAGAGGGAGAGAGAGAAAGAGGGAGAGAGGGAAAGAGAGAGAGAGACATGAGGGACGCTTACTCATGATCAATGTGACAATAGTGCATTCTGTCGGAAAAGGAGGGTGTCGTTTGAGGATATGGGGAGGGGTAGGTGGGTAAGGGGGGGCTGTTTGGGGTGTTTTGAAGGACAGTTGTTGAGCTCATACGCAGCTATGCAGACATCACCCCACCCCAAAAACACTGGCTTTCTGTGACTGTGACAGGGATTCTCACACTGTCTCTCCCAACTCCCAACTCCTCTGTGGGCCAGCGTGCCTTCACCTCCACCCCTATGGCTGTGCTGTCTATTGATCCCAGCTAGAGCACACTGGTACCTGGACACAGTAGATGCTTGTTTACCCCCCGGAAAAGACAAGCAAACCGCCCCACCCACCCACCATCACCACCACCACCACCACCAGCCCACTCCAACCCATTCCAATCACACAGAACAACATGTGAGGTGTTCCACAGCACGGCACAGCTGCCAGCTTTCTGACCACCTCTTCTGGGCCCAGTCCTGTTTACCAAACGAGAGGCAGGAGAGCAGATCGGAGCGGAATGGTGCGCATTCTGGGGCTTTTTCGGCAGGAGTCATGCCCTTACGCCGGGGCAGAGGCCCTAAATCTGTTTAACCAGATGTGAGGGCTCTCTCTCTCTTTCTCTGCCCAGTGACGGTCGGAGACAAGCTGGTATTTGTTTTTGACAAACTGGGACATTCCTGCCGTTTGACTGGGGCCAGATTTATGGCATCCCTACAGCTTCGAGCAGAGAGCCCCGGCCACACAGTGTCCCTTTTGTCTGGGGCCAGCCGCTTTCTCTGACGCTGCTATTTTATTAGCCGCTACAAGACACATTCTCCTGACCGCCTGTTTGGACGGACGGGCCAGAGGAGATGTGTTCAGGCCCTATTGATTGATGTTATTTAAAGTACATAGATTTGCAGAGCAGAGCGGGCCCCGGACGACCCCTTTGCATATTATTTCAACGCCGTGGTGTTTGTCAGACCTGGGCCTCATCGGTCTGCCTGGAGGACAAATCACCCTTCGTTCACGCAGAGGTGGCAGAGTCAAAGACAGTTCTCTGGCCAGAGAGATGAACCCCCTCCCCCTCCTTGCCCCTTCCTCGCCCCCTTTTTCCCCTCTGACCACGCTTGGCATTTCTGTTCATGTCTTTACCCACTGTAACATATGTGGCTGATGTTGTGGGTTTTTTAAATTGGCCCAGAGTGACAACGACGATCAACTTTTGGTCTCATTGTTTTGGTCAGGCAGAATTGCTTACTGCTACAGAGAACAAGCGAGGAAAGCATGGCAGGTCCTGTGCTTTTAAAAATAACAATGGCGAGGCCGCCGCCGCAAAAAAAAAAAAAAAAAACATAAGCAGATCTGGCTTTCCCATTGTCTTTGTTTCACACATTGCCCATTAAACGCTTACTGCATATGCAATCATTGCCTGTTGATTTCCAGTCCTTACAGTCATTTATAAGGCACCCCCCCTTCCTTTCTCCTCTTTTTTTATTGTTCTTGGATTCTTGGCATGGAGTTTTGTAGAGCCCTTGGAGTTTGAAGCAAAGCATATTTTTTTCATTGAAATGGAGTTTAAAGACACAAAGAGAAGGGTGATGGTGTGGTGTGTGGGTGCTGGTGGTGGGGTGGACATTGGAAAGCAGAGGCACACATAAATCCCTTGCCTGTCCACTGCCTGCAGCATTAGGGTTGAATAATCCACTGTTTAGAAATCAAGCAAAGGTCAATTTTCACGCTACCTGCTCAATAAACAGACAGAGAGCCCTGCATATCAATTCAGCTCGGCTACGCTGCGCACGGAGCAGGAAAAGGACACGCAATGCCCAGGACTCCCCTTAAACCAGGACCACTGCACTACACCAGACCAGACGCACCCATTAAAAGTTCTCGCTTTCTTTGTCTTTTTTCTCTTGCTCCCTCTCTTTTTTTCTTTCTTTCTTTCTCTTTTTTTCTCTTGTTCAATCTGTCCCTTTCTCCTGTTTTTTTTATTCTTTCAGTCCAGTGTTTTTACTGAAACTTTTTTTTTTACTCAAGTAAAAAGTTTTACTGAAACTTTTTTTTTCTGTGGTACAAGCTGGTGTGCAGCCACTTAGGCCTTGAGCCAATATGAGGCACAGCTCACTACCTCTCTCTCTCTCTGTCTCTCTCTCTTTCTCTCTCTCTTTCTTTCTCTTTCTCTGTCTCTCTCCTTTACACTTTCTTGTACACTCTCTGGTACTCTCCCTCTCTTTCTCTCTCCGTCTCTTTCTCTGTCTCTCTCCTTTGCACTCTCTTGCACACTTTCATGTTCTCTCTCTCTGTCTCTCTCTTTCTCTCTCAAATAACATTATTGTAGTTGATATTTATGATTCTTTCTGGTGCTCGTTCCTCCTCCTCTGTGGTGGTGGCCCCTGAGCCCGCTTGTCCTGCCATGTTCTCCACCCTCCGCACCCTTCCTCCTTCCCTTCACTCTCCCGGGCCAGCGGCTCGCCCATACAGATGTCCCAACCACCACCACCGCCATGAGGGCGACTTAAAATCGGTATAAGGGGATTTTGTTCTGGTGTCTCCGGTCCCCCGGCCGTCTGAATATTCAAACAGGCGCTAATGGCGTCTCGGAAGGTCGCATGAGTAGTCAGCGGGGGGACGAATTAGCATCAGGGCCAGTGTCACTCGCCCCTCCGGCCCTAATGAGCCAAATATGAAAAGCAGAATGCAGACATGACGGGCTTGTCAGCATCTCCCAAAAATGCTCGGAGACAGACAGACGGACGCGCCCTCTCTCTCTCTCTTCTCTCTCTCTCTCTCATGAAAATGCAGCATGTATATAGACTGAGCGCCACGGTTGAATATTCACACATATCCTCCATATAGCGCAGGGCCCTTGGAAGTCATGGAAATTCACACTTACGTCCCACACAAATGTTTGCATGTCAGAGTTCATTTTCAGACGCGAACATTTCACAATTACCATTTTTTTTTCTGCCGCGTGTTCAGAATTCAAAACCTCTCGTAAGGCTGTGTGCGATTTTTTTGTGTCATTTTTCAGCAGTCTCTCTCAGTCTCAGCACTTCTGGTAAATGTGAACAATAACTGTAATGATTTTTTTCCCCCTCCATGTGTATTTCTAGTGTATTTGTTGAAAATCCCAGGCACTCGCAAAAGGTTGAGGGAAGGCGCATGCATGGGGGCAAGATGCAGAATGGAGTCACAGAGTAGGTGTTTAAAGGAGTGTGTGTGTGCGTATGTGTGTGTGTGTGTGTGTGTGTGTGTGAGCGTGTGCGTGTGCCTGTGTATGTGTGTGTGTGTGTGTGTGTGTCCGTGTGTGTGAGCGTATGCATGTGTGCAGGTCACTGTCAATCAGGCAGACAGGACGTTAATCTGCCGCTTGTTTAGCTTCCGAGGTGCCTGTGTCAAGCGGGCACACCATGGTGGAGGGAATTAGGAAAAATGGGCCGTTTTTTTTTGTCATGTAAAGCGGGGCAAGAAAATCTAATTGGGAGGGGGAGAGAGAACGATGTCCCCTTTGTTTAAGGGCCTTCCGCAGTCACTTTTGCAGGCCCCATTGTGCGCTGTCCACAATAGCATTAATTTGTGCTCCTGGACTGGGCTCTTCCATTCTCTGTCTCTCTGTGCAGTCAGCTTCTGTCCGTTCCACTCTGTCTCCACGCTTCACCTCCGTGCTCCAACAGAGCGGGGTTTGGGGGTGGGGGGGCACATAGACACCCCCCCTAACACATACACACACACACACACGCTATGCACACACAAACACACACTCCATACACACACAGAATCACTCAGTCCTGATCCTATGCAAACCACCCCTCCTTCTGCTCACTTTCTTATTCCACCCCATTAAAAAAAGGAAGAAAAAAGGCAAATTCTTTCGTGCTTTTGTCCCCCTTCCATTTCCCGCCTCCAGGAAAGTATTCTTAATTTTTTTTTTCTTTTTTATCATGCTGAAATCCATTTCTCTGACCAGGCATAGTCTCTCTTCCAAATGTTATCTGATTTCTGTATTGCCGTATTATAGGAAATTATGGAGACCGATAGCTCCAAAAAGTTAAGTTCTGCTTATGCTATCAAGGCAGCAGTTCGCAAACGATAGAACATAAGCAGTTCTTCAGCATGTTTTTTTTTTGACGTAGCGATACTTTCACCAAAGAAAGCGTCTTCACTGTCTTTTTTTGCTCCCTGTTGTAGTGCAAACCTCAAAGGCTGAAAAAAGACACCCAAGTCCTCACGTTTCCTGTACGCTGAGCTCCCACGCATTCCTCTCCCTGTCTGTGTTGTAGTAATCTAGTGGAGCGCACGGGTGGCATTGTACTTGATTGTCAACAGGCAGGCTTTTGGTGTGCACCTTTGCTCTCTCGCTGATTCCTCTCGAGTGTGACGGCTGCTCCAGCTTCTTTCTTTCATCTGGGAGATAGGAACCATCTTAAAATTAGCACTTGAGCGTCACTACAAAGAAGTGCACTTAACGCTTATGAGATTCCCTCATATAGCCTCATTGCGAATCCGTGCCAATCTAGAGTGCGGTTCCCCTCTCCCCTCCCCATGTCAACCCCAACTGTAAATCTGTAAGTACATGTTTAAATGTAATCTGAGGCCATGAAAGGGGATGCGAAAGAAATTGATCAGATAAGCGTTTAAAATACAACGCTGGGGAGGATGGGGGGGGGGAACAGCATAACGCTTAGTCTAAAAAATCACATAATTTCTTTCCCAGACCAGCCTGGCTGAGAATAATACAATGGCACATGTGCTTCCTGTGAATAAAGCAAGCCAGGCAGCCGGATGTCCGAGCTGGGTGTGAGTGACAGGCAGGCCCCTGGCCTGCTCTCGCCCTCCCCCCCGCCCCATGTGTGCCAATTGAATAACGACTAACCTCGTCATATTTAGTGCGCTATTAATGGCCCCCGTGCCTTGTGAGGGTGTAATCATGCGTGATAAAAACCGGGCCAAAGTTACTAAGCTAGGAGCAGTCTCCTGCACATTAAAGTGTCCTTTTTTTGTCAGAAAGGTCATTCATAACTTGGTTGCGCTCGTTGATGTACAGTGAGAGATATTGATTGATTAATGCATAAAGTGCTCCGAATCCATTTGGCTCTGTGAAAGGGGAACGGGGGAGAAGACTTGCTCTCTCTCTCTCTCCCTCTCTCCCTCTTTCTCTCTCTCACTCTCTCTCCCCTCTCTCTCTCTCTCTCACTCTATATTTTCACCTCTTCCCCCCATTGTTCGAAGGGCATCATTTTTCGCCAGCTGAGTTTAAGGGACAAAAGGCCTGTTTCTGCCAAGTAATGCATTCAAAGGAACATTGATTCTCATCAGTGTCAGTTGAATTATTCTCAAAGGCTTGACAGGGTGCTGCTTGTATATGAACCTCCAGCTTTTTTTGTCCTGCTTGGAAAGGAATTAGGAGCTCTCTCTCAAAGAGAAGAAGCAGGGCTGTACTTATACCACACTAAACACTGTTTAGTGTTTCTTCACGAACTTGGATGTCCTCGGAAATTAGATTTTTCTTGGACAGCCTGCGTTCATTGTTTCTTAATTTTGGTTTTGGTTTGCGATGTGGGTCTGTGGACGCATGGTCAGGCTCACTGTGGGATTGGCATGCGTTTGCTCCGGCTTTGGTCGTCTCATATGGCTATTTTCTGATCCAGAGCTTCAAGCCGGGCTGTTAATAGAGATAGTATCATGGGGTGGTTTTCTTTTTTTTTGTTTGTGTGGGGGATTGTTTTGCCATCCACGGCTAAGCTTCCATTGTCCCAGTCCCAGATTGATTTTTTTGTCAGTGATGATGGTGGTGGTGGAGGGGTACATGGCTATGCTCCTGCACAAAACTTCTGCGTGCCTCCCAAGGATTGTTTTAAGAGCTTTTGAGAGGCGGGTCAAGAGGTCAGTACCTTTGGGCTGCTCGACACGGAAGAGGAGCCCTCAGTCACCCGGACCCCCAGCGGGAAGTGGTGTGAGACAGGGCCCTGAAAGCCCTGCCATCGCCACCCCCCCGCAACCCCAAACCCCCAACCCCCCCCACCCCTCCGTGCCCCTAATGCAGGCCGCCCGGAGACAGCCGCACTCCACACCTTTCATCTCCACCAGGGGGTTCGGCCATTACATGCTCGCGCTCCCTTTCACCAGTCAGCTCCCTCACTCACTGGCTTTCTCCCCTTGCCATTGTGCTGCCGAGCCAGCTATCGACAGCACTTTAAAAGCACACATGCGCAGCACTTTGCGATTATTGTCTGAGCTACAGTACGTAGCTGTGTGCTAGCGTTAGCAAAGCGCACAATTTTGATTTTTTTTTTTTTTTTGTACGACGGAGAAGACAAATGAGCCAGTGAGTAGGACTGGCAGGGTGCAGGAGACCTAACGCCACATTCCAGCTCCCAACTATGTCTTCAGTGCAGTTTAACTGAGTGCGGAGGATTTGTTGGTGGTGTCTCTTCGATCTAAAACATACCTCTGGGTAGACATGCGAGCGACTGCGAGGGGGAGCGCGGAGGGCTGAACTGAGATCAGGTTGAGACATGTGTGGCTCAGCTTTTGCGGACCAACGGACATGCCATCCTGAGTCATGTCTGCCCAAGGGCCAGTGATGTCAGCGCAAACAATTACGCACAGCTGTTTAAATGAGCATTTCCCAACAGATATAAACTGCACCTACAATTTGGATAATATATATGTTACAAGTTTCGCAGACTGACAGTCCCATTGAAAATGCACGCAGCCGCTGCGATTTTAATGACAACATTCATTTCCACAGGAAGGGAGGAGGGAGGGGAGAGAAAAAAAATATTAGAATTGGTCTGTTTGCGCTCACCAGTAAAATTGCATTAAATGTTACATTCAGCTTTTGCACACAAAGCGCATGTTTCTTAAGGGGGGAAAAAATACAACTTTGCTTTGGGGCGTAGAGAACGAGAATACAGTCACATAATGGTGTTGTAATTCATGCAGACTCAATGTTTTTCAAATGCTGTAGTAATTATGAGAAATACTCTTACTTTCCCCCTGCCTTGCCACCGCGAAGCAAATCTCATTTTCAAGGCAAAGCGGGGGAAAGGGAAACACACTGAATAATCATTGTGTTTAATGCTCTAGTCATAAGCCCAGGTTTTATGATGGTTTTCTAATGATTTTCTAATGATGTTAAATATTAGCAGAGAGTACAGCCATAATTTGAACGCAGCGGTCGTTTTTGCGACGCTCTATCAGCACAGCCGATTGCAACAGCAATGAATATTGCAGCGGTGGAGGTGGCGGCAGTGAGCTGGTGCTGGTGGTGGTGGTGCTGTAGGGTGGGGGGTGTGGAGAGGGGGGGGTGAGATTTAAAGGCCATCCCTTTTGGTGTTATATTTTCCCGTCCCCGCGTCCGCCATAAATCCTCATCACGGCGGTTGCGGTAGCCGCCGCCCCTCTCTCTCCTCTCTCGCTCTCCTCTCGCTCCTCGCTCATCTCCCCAGGTGGGAATACGATTAGGTGCAGGGGCCATTTCATCCTGCTGCCACTGTCCGTCCTCCCTCCTCCATCTAGCACAATCGCTCGTGAAAAACACCACCGTCGCCACCCTCCGCACGAGCCACATCTGCCCCCAGCGGAGAAAACACCACAAAAGGCTCTCGGGAAGTAAAGGGAGAAAAAAAAAGTGTGTGTGTGTGTGTGAGAGAGAGAGAGAGAGAGAGAGAGAGAAAGACAGACAAGAAAAGAGAATAGGGCAAATGGGATGGACTGCAGTGAGAGAGAGATGGAGAGAGAGAGAGAAAGAGAGAGATGGAGAGACGAAGAGAGAGAGGGAAAGAAAAATCTCTTGAATGGCTATCAAACGAGCTCTGGCAAGCTCAGTCCCTGATGAGTGACAACGCAGAGCAAAATATGTATTGGAGACAAAGCCTTTGTCTCCTTGCTGGGCCTCTTCAATGGATTACACTGCCTTCCCCCACCCCCAAGCTTTTTAATTAAATGGCTGCAGCTCCATCTCTCTATCCGTAGTTCCCCATTACAGGGGCTAGATAAGGGATTGCTATCTGTAGCATGTTAAGAAAGGCTGCTGGGCAGCGAAGCCTCATGAAATTTGTCACAAGATCTCATTTTCCTCATTGCCAGACGTGATGCTTATAATTGATGTGGAGGCAGGAGTAATTTATTGGCCGTCTGCAATTATCATCCCCTACGAGCTGGGGGATGTGACTGCAATTTAGATGGGGGTGTCTGTGTGCTGGGTGGTGGTGGGAGTAGGTGGGGGGTGGCGTGTGTGTGTGTGTGTGTGGGGCTGGGGGGGGGGGGGGGGTGGCTGAGGTTGTAGGGGGTAGGCTGGGGGTGCTGGAGGTTGAGGATGCATGCATTAATGCAAAATGTAGATTTTTTTTCTCTCTCTCGCTCCCCCCCACCACCCTCCACAACCCTCTCCCTCCCCTCCATCCTCTCCCCCCTGCAAACGCCACAATCACTTCAGGGTGGAAATTGATGACCGGCCCCTGCCATCGTAAACAATGCCTGGCCTGTGGGGCCAGTGTGGGGCAGTGGCGTGGAGGGAGAGGTGCTCCAGCTGACCCCCCACGCCAGCTGGACTTTCACACACACACACACACACACACACACACACACACACACACACACACGGAGCAGGGTGGTGTGAAGTCTAAGGGACAGGACAGGAGAGAGCGAGGGAGGGAGGGAGGGAGGGAGGGGAAGAGGAGTGAAGGGAAACAGCATGCAGCAGGCAGACTACTACCTCCTCTAGCCGATTTTTACACATCCCCTTAATTTGTGCTGATTTTCCCCCGTGCTCGTAATGACGACCAGGCGAGGGGATTGTGTTTTTTTTTTTCTTTTTAAAAAAAAAGAGAGAGAGAGGGAGAGAAAAGTGTAGTCATTTGAATACTGAAGAGGATCAGGGACTCACACTCCATCAGTGCAGAATGCAATCAGGCATTTATTATTATATTTTAATCAAATTGTGAATTTATTTACTTCATTACCTTCGGCTGGCAGATCCAGAAAAATGTGGGGATGTACTCCACGCCCGCGAGGAAATTTATCAGTACAGTCTGAAATTACAACCAGAAATCAATCATGGCTTTTTACTGACGCCTCACCTTGTTAAATGCTCAACTCGAGCTGTTTTCTGATTTTCAGCCACATCCCAAGTTCATTAATTTTCCCTCTCCTGGTCATAACATTAAACATTAAATTAATAAATCTTCAGGATGCCAGCGTGAACTATGCAGAGGCTGCATTAAAAACATGCAGTCATTAACACAAAAATATCATTAGCGATATGAAGGCAGCACTTTAGCGCAAAATGAGGCGATATTCAGGTCACGTGAACTGTCTAGAGGGGAGGACATTATGCTAGGTGTTGTCCACTCGTTAGTAACACAGCAGTGGCTGGTTTGTTCCTGTGTGCATACGTCTGTGTCTGTCTCTTTGTGTGTGTGTGTGTCTGTCTGTCTGTATGTGTGTGTGTGCATGTGCGCACGTCTGTGCACATGCGTGTGTCTGTGTGTGTTCCTGTATGCGTATATGTGTCTGTGTGTGTGTGTGTGTGTGTGTGTGTGTGTACATTTGGCGTGTGTGTCCTGTATATGTACACACATATTCTCTTCTGTCCATTGCACCAATTGTTTGCTCATAGGCACCACACAAATAGCCTGTGATGGCTGTCCCTAATCCTCGTGTTAGTGTGTGAGTCTAACAGGGGCCCAGCGCAATGAAACAGAAGATGGCAGCCCAACATGTCAGTCATTTCAGTGTAATCGACATTATGGCGAGCCAATGACTTGAGCATTGAAAAGACTTCATTCATCTGCCTTGCACTTAAGAGAGACATGAACTGATTTATTGGAAGTTGTTTGATCCCACAGCGGTTTATGACTACGTGTGTGTGTGTGTGTCTGTGTGGTGTGTGTGTGTCTTGTCATGTGCACATGATGCCACCATGGGAGAAATGCTAGCGAGGAGCCTCCAGTATGTTTTTTTTTATTATTATTTGTTGGGGCTTTGATGTGTGTTACTCATGGAGTTTGTTGCATAAAGGTTTTTTTTTTTTTTAAACCATCGTGTGGGGCTTTTCCTGAAGCTGAGTGACAAGCAGAGAAGTGTCATGTGAACAACTGTCTCACACACACACATACACACACACACAAACACACGCACACACACACACCCTTCCCTGCAAGGAGGATGGGTAGCTGTCACCACTCCCTGAACTGAGCATGCCCACTCTGTGGGTGGAAAAAGAACCTGTTTGTTTTTTTTTTCTTCTTTTTTGTCTACCTCTGTACGCTTGTTGTGTTGTTGCCAAATTAGACTTTCAAATCAAGAAGCCAGTGGGAGATTTTTTCCCCTCCTCCCCGACTCCTTTCATAATACTACCTGTTTACTCTTCAGGGAGTCATTTCTATATTTTTCTTAAATGCACCCTCTAAGCAGACAGTGTCTTTAATAAAGTCAGCAGGCAGACTGCAGTTAGAGGAGTGTCTGCCATATGAAGCACACAGGGGAGAATGGAGAAATGGAAGCAATGGGGAATGCTAGAGAGCGGGAGAGAGAGAGAGAGCGGGAAAGAGAGAGAGAGAGAGAGAGAGAGAGAGAGAGAGAGAGAGAGAGAGAGAGAGAGAGAGAGAGAGAGAGAGGGAGGAGGGGTTGCGGTGCCCCTTGTGCTATTATCTTTATGGCATAGCAAAACATGCTTCAGGCAATCAGCATGAAATTGTTAATTGCTCAGCCCACTTGTGTGTTGCTCTGGGGACAGGGACGGCTGGAGCCACGAGCAGGACCCAGATTGAGTGAGTATTGGGTGCCCGTGCTGTTTGCCTGCGCGGAAGTGCTGGTAGCGCAGCCAGCCAGCGAAATATTCCCGGCATCAGCAGGTTCCATTCACCTCCGACCTACAAGCTTCACAGCTCTTTGGCACATATGAACATAATCCTTAATCTTACATTTTAAGGAAGTAGTCTACCTGGTAATGTAGTGAGTTTTTACATTGAACACTCTGGGAAAAAACAAAGATGGAGGTGATGGTTAAAGCTGTATAAAATTGTTAAAATGCCTGTAGTGTGTCTGACATATCAGCACTGATTTGTATGCGCACAGGCTTAAAATGACACACGGGAGGGGGTCTATTACTGGTGACGTCGACTGCTGTTCGGCTAGAGTCAAATGAGCAACACTGAGGGTACAAAAGAGCTTTAAGTGAGGGCACCTCCAAGCTTTAAAAGCCCATCCAACCCCCCTCCATTTTCTCCCCCTAGGCACAGTGGTCATTTCAGAATGTCACTGTCGCCTGGCCTGGTCCTCCGCTGCATATACACCCCCTCCCTCTCTCTCTCAAGCTGACCCAGTTTGGAAAGGCTCCAGGTGGCTTGAAATTGAAAATGTAGCTTGTCTATTCAAGAGGCACATACATAGATACATACATACAGGCATACATACATACATATATGTATACATACGTGCATTGCACACAAATTACATCATTACTGTCTCTTAGTGTGGCATGACCCAGCCCCATCCCACCCCACCCCACCCCACCCTCAGTGAGTCCAGAGTGCTGCACTCCTGTCAAGCCAACAGCGAGTCGCCAAAGCTCATCTAGAGTGTCGCATTAGCCGCTGCAGTCGTGGCGGCAAAAGTGACGCGTACGCTCCTTTTGAGGCGTGGCGGTGGATCAGCAGGTGTTGTCCTCAAATGGGATTTCGGCAGCTGAGACATCTTCCACGACTGAACAACACCCACCCCACTCCACCCCACCCCACCCCGGCCCTCCTTACTCCTCCATCCGCGTAGCAGCAGACGACGTCTTTCCCAAGACTGATCTGTTATTAAGCAAATGAAGTGCTGCGGGCCTCGACGTTAAATCCCTCCACTTTGTCATGGTGCACTTGCAGTTATCACGCCCAGTTCCCTCTCTTAGCCGACGCCGTTCTTTAACCCGCCGACGACATGTTTCTTTTTTTCTCCTCTTGGCACGCGCCGGTGGTGTGATATTTAAAGTCAGGCTTCCTCTCTGTCTCAGAAAAAAAAAAAGAAAACGCACCCTGTGACAGAGAAAGGGTTGTAAGTGCTAATCAATGGGTCTTAAAAAGCTGCATTGATCTCAATTAAAAACAGAGGAAGTTTGAAAGGAAACAGTGTTTTTTAGCAGCCTGAGCAGATTTACAGTGCCAAAGTGCTGCTGCTTTGGCACGTAGCCGTATGTAATATGGAAGCCTGAGAAGAAGAGGGCAGGCCTGAAATGTGTTACATGTTGTTGGTGGTCCTGTTGATTTGTCATCAGAGATTTCTAAAGCCTTACATGATCGTGTCAAGCTACCTGTGGTTGTCTTTGTTTTCCTCTTTGTGCCATCTGCTTTTAAAGGAACTCGAGACATCACTTTCATGTTGGTGAATGACCTATCTTTTGTGACGCGTGTATCTCAGAGCAGATGTTGTTGTGGCACAGCGGGAGTGACTAACTAAGCAACATTTAACCCCGCTCTTCACTGTTGCAACCAAATACTTCAACAAGCTAACAAAACAACACACATTTACTTAGCAGAGTGCACACAGAAGCTCCATAAAGTCTGTGGGTGACATCATCCCATGTAAGGGGCCATCCCGACGAGTGATAGGAAGGAGGGGGTGAGAGCTCGGGCAAGTGCTGGGGAATGGCAGCTGCTAGGCAGGAATTGATTGCATTAATTGATATGCCAATATGTAAGCTTGTTACATCCACCATTGCTTAGGATGATGGCTAACAAGTCCTGCTGATCAATGGAGCCAATAAAGGCTTCATCCATTAATGAGCAATGTGGTAATTAATGTTATCCCTAAACCAATTAGACCGGGCACTACATCTACTGGTAAGCACAGCAAGTGGGCCACTCTCCATTTTATCTCTTTTCCTATCCCTGCCCTCTCATCTTCACTGGCTCTCCACTGAGTCTGCCTTGCCTGCCTGATGCACTCTTTGATTTCACCAGGCTGTAAGTGTTAAACATTCCCATTTAAGCTCCAGCTTGATGAGTTAGACTCATGAAACATTTCAGATATGGTTTTTAAGGCTGTTTACCAGCTTCTCCAGCAGTTGTGACTCCATCTTAAAAAGGGGGTTCCTTCACTTTATGTGTCACTGCTGGGCAGCTGAGAGGCTCTGGGGCTGTATTTTTTGTGATTTTTTAGACATGCTTCCTCTGCTCGAGTGTGTAATTATCAGTAATGATTGTTGTGGCTGTCTGTCCGTGGCTGTGATGGCCCACTTGGTGCCGGTTGGACATGTCATTTTCCAGACAGGGATCTGGTTACCAAGCTAAACCTGGACGGCCCATTCTTCTGGAGTGACATCATCCCTCTCACCTGTTCCGTCACGGTTGTTGGGCTGGTTCATTCTGACTCTCCCTTTCTTTTCTTTTTTTTTTTCCTTTCCCGCTCTCTCATTCTCTCTCTCTGTCTCTCTTTATCTCCCCTACCCTTCTCTATTTCTCCAAGGCCTCAGCTGCAAAGCCCCGGTGTTTTTTTTCAAAGCTGGATGAGAGTGAGGGAGCAGTGACAAGCCTAAGCACTCAATAAAATGGCTTTGATAGACACACAGTCTGTACAGGAAATACAACACGCTTATAAATCAATACTATTGTTTTCACATTGAGGAGCAGGACTGGTCCTGCCTGGAATCCATTACCTCACTTATCAGGCAACATCATTCTAACCGTGCTCTCCTTCATTTTCCCTCTCTCCCTTTCTCTTGCCCTTTCGGCCAGCGTGTAGACAAAGCATGTATTTTCCCCATTCCTCAGGGCAGCAGTCTCAAGATATAGAAACACCTCTTGAAAACTAATTGAAGGCCTGGCAGTGTGAATTTCACAAAGTAAAGAAACACAGACGGAAATGATAGGCGTCTTATTTTGCCAGCTGCTGGGTGTGTTTGTGTGTGTGTATGTCTGTGTGTGTGTGTATGTGTGTCTTTTTTTTTTTTTTTTGCTCATGCTTAATGCGCGAGCTGACATTGTGACTCGCCTGCTTGTGTAATTGTTTTTCATAAATTATTGAGGCCGTGGTTAATTATGTATTTGTTTTGCCGTGCTGAGGCCCTATCAGGGATAATGTGATGTGTGCAAAACGTGTGATTTCTCACATGTTTGTGCGGTGCCAGGGGGTAGCGAGCGGGGAGCTGTGAGTCATTACCGTGGCTTCACTTGTCAGGCTGGAGACAAGTGAAATCTGATGTTGGAGCAGGTAAATCAGCCGTCATTTCCATAACACAGATCTGTGCTCATACAACCTCAGAGCAAAATGAAAACACAAACAGAAGGAATTTCAAAATCTTATTTTCTCATTTTGTTTGTTTTAATAATGGTGGGACATCCTTAAAAACGTCACTTATATTTGGTAGCTTTCCAAAGAATTGAATATAGTAGGTAGGCTGTTGGCTGTTGTCAAGTCTTGCCCAGCTCAACCGCAGCTTTCTTAAGCGGTGCTTACAGCAGAGCTCGGCTAAATAAACAATAAGTAAGTTGTCTAGGGGTGGAGGAACGTCAATGCCTCGCAACTTGCTCGAGCCCGTGCTCTGAATGGTTCCGTATTGACCCCGCGGGACCCCCGGAGAATTCCCTAATTGAAAATTAATATTGAATCGATGCCGTGGGCCATTTGCATATTGATCATAAACATCCAGGAAGGCACCAAGTATGTGTGGAATCAATAGGGCCCTTCTGCGGCGGGGGGGAGCGCACTGCATCAGATGGCAGCTGCCTGCTCCCAGGGTTAATCACTGCCGCTTGTTAAGGAGCTCTTGTCAGGTGGAATCTAGCCGCGGGGGCCTCCACGCACGCAGCCCAAAAGCTGGCAGCTGGATGAGGGCAAGGGTGAGAAGGGGTGAGTGCATGTGGGGTGTGTGGTTGCTTGGTTGCTTGCTTGCTTCTTGCTTGGTTGGGAGAGTGGGTGGGGGGTGGCTGCATTTTGGCCGAGGAGGATAAGAGGCTGTCCAGGCATCCGAACCTTCTCTGACAGCAGATAGGTGCTGTTCAATTGTGTCCTCTCAGGAAACACGAGTTGTTAAATATTTTGTTTGTACATCTTTAAGAACCAATCACCAATCAGTTACACAAAAGGGATGTTGATTATAAAAACCATGAAGCTTTTTTTATGGGACAAGATAATAAGAAACCCTGTGTTGTACTCATTTAGGGAAAAAAAACATTGTTCTGGAGTGTCTGTTGCTTGATGCAACCAAGGTCTAAAAAGATGGCATTAGTGTGACCAGTATTGCTCACAGAATCTGTGGATTGCCGTTTTCGAGTTGAATTGCTGTAGATTTCCGCTGAATAGGCCGATTGAATGGAACCTTTACATTTGGAGAGCGTTTTTATTGTGAGCAAGAGGAAAGGACCAGCCCTTCTCCATGCCCTCCCATTGAACTCTCAACCAAAGCAAAGTGATAGCACATCTGTATGTCTGTATCCAGAGCACACTTGAGTCTCAGATTGAGGCCTGGACAATAAGATAACCTGGAGTTTCCCCCAAATAGAAGAAGCACAATATTAGATAGATCAAACAGACGCTTTTTAATTTAAGGTGGAACATTCACAGCATTACTAGACAAAGAGAAGCCGAATCCAGCACTTTAAGGCACAGATTATGATTCAACACATGCATTCCTCTCCCAAACTCCACATAATGCTTTCCACATGTTGGACAGGCAGAGACGGTAGGAGGTGGAGAGAACAGAGGGTGAAGCAAATGAGTGTAAGAACAGAGAGAGACAGAGACAGAGAGAGAGAAAGAAAGAGAGAGAGATGGCAGAAAGAAGAGAAAAGAGAGATTGGCAGGACTGAATGTTCCTCCGGCCCTGACATAACTCTTTTCCCAGCAGCCTCTGCTCCAGTGCCTTACCAGGCTGCCACAGGTGGAACACACCTCGACTCCGCACCAGGTTGAAGCTCGCCCAGTACCCAGTGCCCTAAGCACTGAGCTCCCCACTTGTGTCACTAGGGAGGGAGGGGAAGGGGGGTGGGGGGGGTAAGAAACCAATGCGGGAGCAGCCTTTCTGCCAGTCTATAGAAGCAGGGCCATGAATTAATGCCACTGTTCAGCAAGGCTCCAGTGGTCCCCCTCCACCAGCAGCAGCAGCCCCTCCCCTGCGCCGGGAGCCTGGGGTCTGGGAGTGAGGCGGCGAGGGCCTGGCCCAGGGAGCCAGGCTGCATCTGATTGCTTCATTACAGGCCCTTTCATTGACTTGGCTGCACTGAACTGATGAACTGAGGCAGTGGACAAGAGCACATAATTGGGAGAAATGAATTCTTATCACAGCCCTTCTCAGGAGGCCTCTGGTCCTGGCTGGAGCCATGCGAGGCTTGGTTTGCAGAAGGAAAGCGAGCAGAGAGAGAGAGAGAGAGGAAAGGAAAAAGAGAGTAAGAGAACAAGAGACAGAGGCAAAGACAGAAAGAGAGAGAGAGAGAGAGGCCATGGGCTGTGGCTGGAGCCTCGTTCTGGATTTAGACTCAGGGTTTTTGAAGTGATGCTGTACTGTAGAAGGCCTAATTGGAAAGCAAAGATAGCACCCAAGATTAGTCCTCCAATTACTTGTGTTTTTGGAGCGCTCGTTTGCGGGAGCAGCAGAATGACTTTTATTTGACATAATAACTGATACCTGCTGCCGAGGATTACTTGGCATCTAAGCTCCCCAAAGTTTATTTTCTTTTTTGCGGGCCCCCTGGAGAGAAGCCTCTGTTAGTTAGTGTCTTCACCCACTGCTTTTTTCCCTGGTCCCCTCATCAAGCATGGAGCCCAAATGTTTACCTGTGGGATGAATAATTAATGCGCTACCTGCTCTGAATTTTCCCCCACACATCTCAATGAGAAGACAGACTGCTAGCTAATTAGAGAGAGAGAGGAGCCATTCACATCAGGGACAATAACAAAAACAAGAAAACAACAACAACAGCAAGCAAAGAGCGGCAGCCGCAGTAGAAGCAGTAGTAACAGCTTTGTAAATGAATGCACACAGGAGCCTTGGTGCTAGCGAGCTAATGCCACGGAGCGGCGGGCGCATAGGCTGGCACTGCCCCTCGTAGCCAATTTAGCCCCAGCTGCTAGTCTCTGAGGGGACCGGTCCATTGTTAATCTCTGACGATATCCAGGAGAGTTAAAGAACCGGGGGAACTCAGAACTCCCTCTCTCTCTCTCTCTCTCTCTCTCTCCTCTCTCTCTCTATTACTCCCTCTCTCTCTTTCTTTTCCCCCTCTCCCTTCTCTTCATCCCTCGTTCCCTCATTTCCATGTCCCATTCTCCAGCGTCAGCACAAAATGGGTAGGGGGGGGGGGGAAAACACGTACCGGCTAACCTTTCATTCCACAAATGCTGCTGATGTGATCCTGAGACCATTAGGCTAACAGTTTCCTCTGAAAGTTGGGAAAGTAATATTAAATTATGTGGCAGTGCATTCCTCATAATGTGGCCCACACTGCATAAATTAATAAGCCTATTTAGCAGCCGCGGCATGATGGGCTGAGCAGGGGCCTGTCTTTGATCTGCACAGCTCATACCTTTACGCTCGGCTCAAAATGGATTCCGCAATTACCGCATGTCAGTGGCCTTCTCACCACGCGTCGGAAGGGTGCTGCAGCTTTTACGCCCAGATATGGCTTCCTAATGACATCTTTCCTCAAAGCGCCGGAGATGGTGTTAGTTTCCCAGTTAGTCTGGGTGACTCATTTTGTGTGTGTGTGTGTGTGTGTGTGGGAGGTGTGTGTGTGGATGAGACTTTGTTTTAAATGGAAGTAAAAGCTATGTCGAGCGTTACAGGAGGAGGTCGGGGTGGGGGGTGTTGGGGGGGCTGTGGGGGGGATTCGCTTTCCTGTAGGGCTTCACTGATGGATTGGGAGCCATGTCAGGGTGATAGGCAGGGGAGTGCTGGGAGGTGAAGAGTCTTTATGCGGTGGGGTAAATACAACACGAACAAGGTCGGCGGTATTTTTACTTTTAGTTATTTTAAGGCAGCTGTTCCGTGTTCTGGCAGCGCCGGCACGATCACTCACCGCGCTTTTCTCTCCCCCTGACCGAGCCAAAGATAACTAGCAGGAGAGCTGAGAGTGTGGCTGCTACAGCCATGTCAAAGCAGCCCCCCCCCCCCCACAACACTCACCCAGCCCCCACACCCCCCAAAAGCCCCACCCCATACCACTACCTATTCCCCTGGAGCGTGTCTTAGTGAGCAGCTCAAGCCCACGCCACACCAACACTTCTGTCTATTGAAATGGTATTACGACATGTGAGAGGAAGCCATTTTATTAGCGCCCGGCTCGCATTGGCGGAGTACATTCTGTGCTTTTCTGGCATGTTCTATGAAGGGGCCTGACTCAGGCTTCGGGAGGTTCTGCCTCTGGGAAGACTTAGGGAACAGAGGAGGTAAGGAGACAGGAGGAAAAGGGGAGTGGGGGAGAGGGTGGGGAGGAGGGTGGGGGGGCGGTTGTGGGGGACACAAGGGGGCGGCAGTCAGAGAGACACCGAGAGCAAATTACAAACGGTAAACGGCTGTAAAAGCATGGATATTTCAGGGCTCGGCCAAGAATTAAGTCTGTGGCGCTTGTCTGGCTGCAGTTAAAAGCCCAAATGGTGTGCAGGAGAAAATTGAAAAGAAATGAAGTGTGCTCACTTGACACATGTGACCCATGCTAGTGGAGCTGAATGCTAGCTTGCCTGGCTGAGGAGCCGCACTCAGTTTACATTATTAGGACTTGAGACGTGAAGGAGAGAGGGAGAGAGGGAAGGGGGGGGGGGTTGGGTGGGTGAGGGACAGGAGAAGAGGTTGTAGAATAGAAAGCAAGGGCACGTGGGGGTGTGTGTGTGTGTGTGTGTGTATGTGGGGGGGTCTGGGGAAAGCTGAATGGCAGCCTACATTGACAAGATTATCTTTTCACTGAGCATTTTGGAGTCTCTTCTCCTGCGATGAGCTGGCGTCCATACAGCAAATTGGTAAACTGATTAGATTCAGATTAGTACAGGCTGATAAGAGAGATTGGATGGATATACTGTTGAGATTAAATGGATAACCAGATCGACTGCTAGATGAGTTTTGTGTGCCGCATCCCTCGTTTTTTGGCTCCCGGTCCCTCTTGTAATTAAGGCTTTAAGGTGTGTGCATAATCAAATAAATAAATAATGCCTGAATTATACGATAATGAATTAATACATTACAAGAGGAAAATAAATAAGCTCCAGCTAATTGCACACGATGAGTCTTTTTCATTAGCTTTTTGAGGGGAAATCTCATTAAATGCACCACAAAGTGTAATCCTCCTTTAGAAATATGTAAATTTGTAATGGCAGAGTGGATGACAAGGAGAGAGAAGGGGAGGGTGGGGACATGGGGGGGGGACAAAAACAAGGGGCTGCATAGTTAGGTTTCAATCGCACTCCGTCATCCTGACACTCTTATTTCTCAGGCACCTCAGGTGTTGCTCTTGAAAAATCCTCCTCTCCGCTCCTCTCCTCTCCTCTCCTCTCTCGGCTGAAAATTAAAAATGACTGAGGGAGACATGCCGCGGGAGAACAAAAGCTGCAGCTCTCTCTTCAGGAAACTGTTCCAGTCCAACACTCAGCCTTTGTGCAGCTAGCAATGAGCAATGCGCTGTGTGAGAGGGAAGGACTGAAGGACCCCAGGGCTGTCCTGATCTTTGCCTGTCATCATATTTGTCCTGTTTGTCCACTGCTGCAAGTAAAACAGAAAAAAAAGAAATAGAATTGTACAATATATTTTAAAGGTGAGAGTGTTGCATATATTTCTGAACCTGTTCCATTTTTATCTGTGCATATGTTGACAGGATTTAGGATCTAAACCAGAATTATTTGTCTCCTCTCCACCTACTTAGAAAGAAAAACGACTCTTGAATTAAACGTTTTATTTGACTGCTGCTCATTGAGGCGCCACATTTTCTCTCCTTTGCCTTTTATGTCCAGAAATTGTGTTTTAAATGAGAAGTAAAAGAAAATAAATGGTCATTTTAGACAGATAAACACAGGCATAATAATTGCATCAAAAAATGGAGATGAGTTGATCATGGTTAGCTGTAATTAGTGTGGAGAACAATGCATGTCTATTAAGGCTCATTATATGAGTTCTACAGACAGCAAGCCAATTACCCTCGCTTTGTTCCTTCCGATGAATGTGAA
This sequence comes from Setipinna tenuifilis, assembly GCA_030347295.1. Lineage (NCBI taxonomy): Eukaryota > Metazoa > Chordata > Actinopteri > Clupeiformes > Engraulidae > Setipinna > Setipinna tenuifilis. Next base: position 14,351,324 of record CM059280.1, on the reverse strand, counting down.
TATATTTTTTTTTTGCTTAAAAGAAGGTTTATCCAGTAACAGTAACTGCTGCACTCGTGTGCTAATTGTACAGCTAAGTGGTGCAGTTCAGATCCTGTTATCATCTGCATTAGTGAGCTGTCTCAGGTTCAGATGGACAGTGACTTTGGCCATCATCCTGTGCCACTGTGTGTGTGTGTGTGTGTGTGTGTGTGGATGTTTGTGTGTGTGTGTGCACGTGTGTGTGTGTGTGTGTGCGTGGGAGGTGGGATGATGGGGGGTGGGGTAGGGGTGGGGGGGTGGTGAGGCGGCCATGCTGCCAGCGAGTCTGATGGCTGCTGAATAATTTATCGGGGCTGGAGGACTGTAGCCACGGAGACCTGGGCCTCATTGTAGGCGTCTGGCGACATCACTCTTGGACTGCGACCATTAGAGAGGAGAGGTGTACAGAGATGGCTGCTTTGTCAAGGGTACTGTCTAGTATGTGAGTGTGTGTAGTGTGTGTGTGTGTGTGTGTGTGTGTGTGGGGAGGTGTGTTTTACCACCTTCACCATCACTTTCTGTCCTATGAATTACCCTGAGCCCAAGTTAAACCCTAACCTCCCCCTCATCATCTCCACACCACAGAGGAGAGCAAAAGAAAGAGAAAAAGAAAGAGAAAGAGAGAGAGAGACCGAATGAGGGAGATTTATCCAGATCAAAGTGTAGAACTTTTTAATTAAGAAACGAGAGGTTTGAGAGAAAAAAAAAACAAAAAAGAAAGAAAGAAAGAAAGATAGAAACAACCACCCGTTTTCCTATTAAGGAGAAATGTCAAGCGCGGTGGCGGCGCGATAGTCGGCGTGCGTCCCTTTGTTGTCCCCCCTGACATTGCAGGCTAATTTTTCATGGTTATTTGAACTGGAAAATGAAAGAGAGGTTTGCGATTATTTCCTATAAATGACAACACAATCGCATTACGCTTCAGTACAAACACAGAGAGGATATTGCCTTTTCATATTTCATGTGAGAGTAATGGATGGGATATGCAAAGGGGGGGCCAGCCAGAAAGACAAATGGAGAAGGAAGGCAGCGCATGTTTGATTTGTATTAGAAACCAACCTGATAGTGGGAGTGTGTGAGCTGTATTTACTTTTTTCAATAAGTGGTGGCAGTCTTGAGGATGTTTTAAAGTGCCTGCACAATGTATTCATTGAATTTCTTTAGCGGATTGCTATTAGCCGCCACCTGGGGTGGAATTGTAATGATCTGAGCTGGGTGTAGGGAGCGCTGCTCTGGTCTGCACACTGTGTGTGTGTAATGTGTGTGTGTGTGTGTGTGTGTGTGTGTGTGGGTTCACTGTGGTCATAGAGAGCATGCATCCCTGTTTTTTTAGTTATAATAGGTCATGGAATATGTCACACTTGCAGTCAAACACACACACATACACACACACACACACAGTACACCGAATGCCTTTTTTCCTGAGCTGTTAAAAATCCTCTGGACTCAGGACTCTCTCTCTCTCTCTCTCTCTCTCTCTGCTAAAGAGAGAGCTTCTAGTCACATCTCACTGATGCAGCATGGATGTCTGCGCTACATTTCCTCTCCTCCTAGTACACGCGCGAAGCCTCCCTCTCGCCCCTTCTCCGATTCGCTCTGGCCGCTGTGCGAACATCAGCGCGCGCAAACACATCAATAATGGCCCATATCTTATTTTTCTAAAACGAAATTGATTAGCCAATTTCGTATTCATAACCCTTTGGAAATTCTCTTTTATCTGGGATCGGGGCGCTCATAAACAAGCGGGCGCGCGGGCCAAACCAGTGGCCGACCGGACCAGGGGTGCGGAGAGAGAGCAAGGGAAGACGGGGAAAAAAGAGAAAATCCGCTGGGACGGACAGAGGGAGAGGGAGGGAGAGGTGGGGAGAGAGAGGGAGGGAGGGAGGGAGGGCAAGCGCAGAGCAGAACCCTGCAGCCCACTGGCATTATGGCGGGCGGGCGGGCGGGCGGGCCGGCGGGCGGGCGTGAGGGCGGACGGGCCCCGGCCTCTGAGGGCCGGTGTGTGTGAGAGTGTGTGTGGTGTTTATGTATGCGAGGAGCGCGGGGGGACCTGTGTGGAGCCCAGCGGAGCGAGCCAGCGGAGCAGAGGAGCAATCGGGTCTCGACCAAAAGAGCCACAGGCCATGGCCTGGGTGGGCGCTCTGCTCCCTCACACATACTCATACACACACTCGCAAAAACACACACACACACACAACAACCAACATACACACAGTCAACAACACATAGAAAATAGCACAGACACATATATACACATGCACAAACACACACACAGACACACACACGCATATACACATGGACAAAAACACACACATGCACACACACACACACATACACACACACGACTAGGCCTGCACAGGCAGCCGCGTCCACATTGATTTTCTGGGCTAATACCTCCACAGAGCACTCTGCAGCCAGATGGATTCACTACAAAGATATGCAAATGGCGTGTTCGATAAATCGACAGGCGGAGATCTTTTTCAGACGGTCCACTGCACTGGTCTGTAGTTCCTAAAGAGAGATATAAACAGATAAGTACCTGTTAATGGACAGACTCCGATGTATACAAACACATAGAACGCACAGACACACAACACACGCATACACACATACATGCACAGACACACACATGTAACACACAAATACGTGCATATTCAGCCAAACGCACAATGAGGGGGTAAATACTACTGACTGCTGTTTGGCATTGCTGAAGTCTGGGGGAAAACAATGCTGAGAGATGAGATGGCACTATTCAGTGAATAATTCTGTCACCAATCAATGCATATGTTTTCAAATATAGGCTTCTTGTATTCCATGTTAAAAAATGTATTGTGCACTTGTGCGTCTGAGTGCGAAAAACAGGTTTTTTTTGTCGCAAGGACAGGTTTTTACATGAGAGTAGCGGTAATGAGCTCCGGTGTGTTGTGAAGGGCATGGAGTGCACCATTCCTGCGCTCTTTGAATTCACACACATAAAAACATAAACACAGAATCAGTCATGTAAGATGAACTATTTACTTTGTGTGGTATAAAATGATGTGGAAATATTAACAGCAAGGCCAATCAACACTTGCGTGTGTGGATTGTTTGTGTATGTGTGTCTCTTTGTGTGTGATCATGTGTGTGTGTTTTCTGTGTGTAGTGTGTGTTTGTACTTGTGCGTGTGTGTGTGTGTATGAGGTGTGTACGAGTCTCCATGGAGAGGAAGAGAGAGGCAGACTATTGGTGCGCTCTACCTGGTAATTAAGTGGAGTTTGTGGCGAAAACCAGACACTGGAAGAGATGAGCTATGAACAAAAGGGCTGTGACAGTTTCAGGGTATGTGATTTTTATGTCCCTTTTTTTTTTCGCCCAAATGAAAAATCAATACATTTTTTTCCGGGCAATGCATATTCAGAGTGCCCCGCAAGCTTCCGCCTCGACAGGCCAGTGGATGGGGGGGGGGGGTGTGGAGCTTTGGAGGGGGGGGGGGGGGAGACTGGGGGGTGGGGGGGCAGGGTGGATGATGAAGGCTGGGTGGGGGGAGTCTCTTGCTCGCCTGTCATAACTGTACCATCGCATTTTCCGACCCACTGGTGAATATTTCAGAGTGGATGTGATTGCCCTTCATGACAACAGTGTTGCTCTTTCCCCCTTAGCTAGCCTCTTAACCCCACACCACCCCCCCCACGCCCCTTCATCATCCCATCCCCCTTTGATTGAGTTCACTCACCCACCCTCCCAACCACCACCACCATCACTAACCCCACCACACGCACAAGGAAGTAGAAATTGAGGTATACAGCAGGAATGCAAAAATGGTGGATTGTCCACAGTAAATAGCTTATTGCTGGTGGGCGATTGTATTTTTCCTTTTTCTTCCCATATGCAGTCTATACATAAATGGGTTGAAAGAGAGAAAATAGGGCTGGGAGAGTCACACACTGAAGTCAGTAAGTAAGAAATAAATAAAAGGACAAAAGTGTGTCAGTGAATGCATCCATGTCTCCAGCCTCCCCTCTGCCTTTGTGTGTGTGTGTGTGTGTGTGTTGGGTGGGTGGTATGTCCTCCAGGCGTTTTTGAAAGTAGTGTCCAGCCAACCAGCCAACGTCACAGGCCAGAGAAAAGCACAGCCAGCACTCTCCTCCTGCCCCTAATGTGTGTTAGGACAGCTTCTGTCTCTCCCTCTTAGTCATACATATAAACACACACACACACACACACACACACACACACACACACACACACACACACACACATACAAAAAAGCCTAATGGCTCCTCTGTGTAGTGACAATTCAAGCAGAAGAGGGAGAAAGGACTCGAGAAATCATTCTCCAAGCTTTTTTATTAGTTATCCATTGATTTATAATATTACCATCAGTTGAATACATTGTTGAATGCTGTGCATGCATTATATGGGCATACACTTGTTCCTAGATCATTTATGTTGGTGTTTGAAGGCTGTTTCTAAAAGCATAGTAGAGGTGGGCTACTAAAACCATACGATAAGTTGAAAGGGAATCTTATTTTTCTTTTCCCCCTGTCTCTCTACTGAAACCCAGTCATGGTTTATGCTAGAGTCAGATAATAAGCTAGTTTAGCCAGTTTTTTTTTTTTTTTTGAAAGCATCAGAGAATTTCATGTTTTGCAATATGGTGTAACATTAAACAAACAAATGAGGAATAAAAAGAAAAGCAGATGGAACGTGTAGATCACACAAGTGTGTGTGTGTGTGTGTGTGTGTGTGTGTGTGTCTGTGTGCGCACGTGTTGAATTTACAGATAGCTGGGTATGCCTCCATGTATGTGAATTATTCTTGTGCTCTACCACATGGCCGCCGCTGCTATGATTGTGATGAAATAAAATTTGTATGGTCTGACCTGCAGTCACTCAAATGAGCTGTGTGTCCACCAAAACGTCCATTGGCTTTGCAAAGGCTTGGCTGATCAAATGAAGTGTTGCTCAGGATGGCCTCAGGGAAGTGTGTGTTCAAGTGTGTGTGTGTGTGTGTGTGTGTGTGTGTGTGTGTGTGTGTGTGTGTGTGTGTGTGTGTGTGAGATGGAGAGGGGTGGAGTGGGTGCAGATGGGCAGCAGTAGGTTAGGGAATGGAGGGTGCAATTTGGGAGGGGTGTGTGTGTGGGGGGGTATTCTAAAGCAGTGTGAGCTGTCCCTGCTGTTTGTTATTAACTCGCTGTTTTAAGTTTCGCAGCCATTAGCTTGGCCGGCGTCACACACACACACACACAAACACACACTCACACCTCCCTCTCCCCCCCTATGCGTGCGCCTCCTCCTCCTCCTCCTCCTCCTTCTCCTCATCTCCTTCGCGTCCACACCCTCATCCTCCCCCCTCTCCCACTCCCACTCCCACCCCCCAGCCCCCAGCCCCATGGAGACACAAAGTGCTCATTCACATTTAGATGTGGGGGTCACGGCAGGGCCAGCAGCACAGAGAGAGAGCCGTGGCAGCAAGCAGCAGCCAGCCAGGGAGCCAGAGAGCCAGAGAGCCAGAGAGCCAGCCAGCAGCATGGCTTCTCAGAGACAGGTCAGGAATCTAGCACGGAACGCAGCCGCGCTCCAGCAGCCCTGAGACGCCTCCCGCCCCCCTGGCCGCCCGTCCGCCCGCCCTTTAAGCCAAAGAGGTACCTCTTCTCTCCCGTGCAAGCAGCTTCGCAGCCTCTGTCAGGGTGCCAGTGTGTGTGTGTGTGTGTGTATTTCTGTGTGTGTGTTTCTGTGTGTGTGTGTGTGCGTGTGTGTGTTTAGAGAAGGGACAGAGAGAGAGAGGGTGTGTGTGTGTCAGTGTATCAGCAGAAACACAGAAACAAGGCTGTGGCTGGGTGTGTATGTGTGTGAGAGAGGGAGAGAGAGAGAGATTGTATGTGTGTTCTAGATAGAGAGAGACTGTGTGTGTGTATGTCAGTGTATCAACAGAAGCACAGAAACGAGGCTGTGTGTCTGTGTGTGTACAAGAGAGAGAGGAGAGAGAGAGAGTGTGTGTGGTGTGTGGTGTGTGTGTGTGTGTGTGTTCTAGATAGAGAGAGGGGAGGGTGTTTGTGTTGTTAGGCAGTGTGTGGCCAGCATGTGCGCTGTGTTGCTCTAATGTTGGCTCTCCAGGCGTGAGTCATGCTCTGTGGCTATGGCAGCACTGTGCACTGACCATGGCTGCTCTAGCTAGCTCCCTTGTCTGTCTGTCTGTTTGCCGAGGTGATGTGCCCATTTTCAGACTGCTATGACTTTGTCTGCAAATATCATGCGGTTTTAATCTAATTAACACAGAGACATCCATATCCCAGGTATTTATACCCATTTATTTCTGTTAGACCACCTGTGATTAGCTATGGCTTGAAAGGAATGGTGTTGGGCTTCTTTGGCTAAACTTTGAATTTACCTCAGTGGATGTTTGTCTTAGTAGTGGAAGACAAGACAAAACTCACAGCTACTGGTTCTCCTCTGTTGAGCTTAGTAGTCTGTGTGTGTGTGTGTGTGTGTATGTGTGCACGCGCACACATGTGTGTGGGTTTTTGAAGAGGGAGTGCATAGCTAGTTTGGAGAGAGAGGTGAGGGTGGGGGGGGGGGGGGGGGGTGTGTGTGTGGGTGGGTGTGTGTGTGTGTATGTGTGTGTGTGTGTGAGCAGGATGGCGTGTGTTGTGGTGTGGAGTAGCAGTGTTGCGGTGGGGGGTGGTTGGGGGGGTGTATGGAGGTGGGTGGTGCTTGTTGGTCCAGGAGGTGAGGAGTAGTGTGTAGTGTTGAGGCAGGGTGCTGATGGGAGGGGTGGGGGGGTGTGTGTATGGAGGTGGGTGGTGCCTGGTGTTGGCCGAGGAGGTGAGGAGCGGTGTTGGGGCAGGGTGCGGATGGGGCATGGAGGTGCTGATATGAGGAGGGGACAATGCATGAAAGCCCTCAGCATGGGGGCCTGTGTCCCTTTGTCCCGCCGAGCCCTTCTGTCACTTTCATTTTACACTAGCCAGTCCGGAGTCAGGCCAGCTTTGATATGGGGGGGGGGACGGGGAGCAAGAGATGATGGAAGGAGCAGGGAAGGGGGGGGGGGATAAGGGAGAGGAGGAGGAGGTGGGAGGGAGGGCGGATTTTTTTTTTTCCTTTTTTTTCAGAGACAGAGAGGAGTAGAGGAGAGAGATAGAGCTTTTGAGGTGTGAAATCAGATTGCTTTTTTATCCGACAGCGCGGAGTTAAAGAATAGGAAGCTGTCCGGACTGGGTGGTGGTGGTGGTGGGGAAGAGGGGTTAGCTGGGGTGTGGAGGGGCAAAGGAGGGGGGCAGGCCTGTGGTTGAAGCCCCAGACCCCACAACCCCCCCTTCCCTCCCCAACCCCTCCATCCATCCACCCCCAAACAGAGAGGCGCAGTGACACCTGGTTAAAATGATAACCACGGCTTGGGTAATCTTAATGATGGTAATGAGCCCACTACACAGGGGCTCCAGCCCAGACCCCGCAGTGTAGCCGTGCCTAAGCCCACTCAGGGTCGCTCGAGGCGGGAAGGTGGTGGTGGTGGTGGTGGTGGAGGTGGTGGTGGGGGGAAGACAAGAGAAGAGAGACCAAGACAGACAGAGAAGTGAGAACTGAGGCGGACAGAGGAAGGGAAGGGACATGCTGATACACTTAAGGAGCGAAATGTTAAGGCACAAGGATTTAGTTGAGAGTGAGGCACACTGGAGCACTTATCAGGTACGACTTGTGTCTGTGTGATTGTGTGTCTGTGTGTCTGTGTGTGTGTGTGTCTGTGTGTGTACATAGTTTGTAAAGGTGCATGAATATGTGTGTCCTTGCTACGGAGCGTTTTTATAATTTTTTTTTAAGCCGACGAGTGAAAAAAAGAAATTGCAAGGAGGCCTTATGTTTAAATCTATACACCGCAAATATATAATTTTTATACAGCTTGTGTTCATCTTGGGTGCAGAGTCTCCCAAGGAATACTGGAAAGAGCCGTGGTTAGCATTTATTATTTATGTGGTGGTTTGTGCCTGTCAGAATGATTAGTATGAGTGTAATCAGTGTTCTTGTGGGGAAAGGCAGGCTGCTCTGCCTCATCTGAAGGTAATCTCACTGTCTACCGAGTCTCATCTTCAGCAGACGCTTCCTGCATAGCATCTGCTTTTGTCATCTCCACATATTTCTGTGCGTGTGTGTGTGTGTGTGTATGTGTGTGTCTCTGTGTGTGTGTGTTTTCTCTTCTCTTCCCTGCACTCTCCTCACCCCCACCCCCCCACCCCCTACCCGTATGTATCTGTCTGTGCCTCTCCACCCCATCTGCCCTGCCTTCCCCCCCTTCTCTCTCTCTCTCTGTGGTGTGTGTCTGTGTGTGTGTGTACGTGTGTGTGTGTGCACATGTGTGTGGGTCTGTGTATGTCTGTGTGTGAGAGAGAGAGTGAGTCATTGTGTCTGTGTGTCTGTGTATTGTATCTCATTTCCCCTGCTTGTATAGGGTGACATCTATGGGTCTGCATGTGCATCTGCACTTAGCAGCAGTCGAACGGGAGAGGAGGGAAGCAAGACTTGTGTGTGTGTGTGTGCGTGTGTGTGTGTGTGTGTGTGTGTGTGAGTGTGAGTGTGAGTGTGTGCATGTCAGTGCTTTATCCAGGCTTTTTTTCTTCTTTTTCTTACCTTCTCCCAGTCCCCAATCTGACCCTGTTCCTCAGAATTCGGGGTGGGTCTGCTGGAGAACTCGAGTGCTAGTGGTGGTGGTGGTACGTGCTCTGTTGAAGCACCCCCACACACACACTTCACACACACACACACACACTCCTGTCCCCCCTGACTGGATGAGCTATTCAGGGGTGTACTTTTCAGCTCATAGTCAGAGAGGCAGCCGAGCAGAGCAGAGGCAGAGGCAGAGCAGGGAGTAGAGGCAGGGAGTAGAGGCAGCCACTGGCTGAGCCTCCGTGACCCACAGGAATGAGATTAGCGGGAAGAAGTTTAACATGATTGTTTGAGGAGGGTTAATGAGGACGGTTAATTAGAAGGGCCACCTCCGGGCTATTGTCCTTTTGCTGTTTTATTTTTTAATTTATTATTTTCTTTTTATTTTTTTGGATTTGCCTCAGAGATGGCCCACTGCCATAGCTTTGAGTGCTTCCTCCCCAACCCCCCACCCTCCACCCCCCAATCTATTTTCAGGGCGCGTGTAATCTATGACTGCATTTTTTAGTGGCGTCCTCCATTTGCAACCTACTCTTAGGCCACTTGTGACCTTTCATTAATTATGGCTGGCCCCGCTTTAATCATTGTGTAATACTGGGCGGGGATGAGATGAGGAATCGCTGCCGCCGTTGGCCACTTACAACCACCAAGCTCACTCCAGAAATTAAATGTCTGCATTTCTGCATACATTACAAGGGCAGATATTGTTCAGCTTGCGCAAGGGAAAGTGTCATATATCTTGATTAAAATATCTAAATTAAAAAGTGTTTTTTTGAAAGAGTGTGAGAGATAGCTGTGTGTGTATGTGTGCGACTGTGTGTCGTGTGTGTGTGTGTGCGTGTGCGTGTGTGTTTGTGGGAAGGAGAGAGAAGGCTGTGAAGCACCCCAGTAGAGATCCGTCTGGAGAACGTTAAGGTGACAGCTGTTGTGTTCAGAGACACTGTAGAGAGTGCGGACTACAGATCAGCTCCGTGCTGTAAAAAAAAGAAGAGCAAAAAGAGGGAGAAAGAGAGAAGAAAAGAAGAGCGAGACAGAGAGAGAGAGAGAGATGTAGAGCATTGGCGGCATGGAGGTGTGGAATTAGACACACATCCAGCTTTCGTTAAAGGTGTAAAAAAATTTACCTGAAGATTATTGTGTAATCTGAGCTCTTCTTGGGCTGTGCCATATACTAATGCTCCCAGAGTTGTGTGGATTTATGCAGGCTGGAGTTAGCTGGGATTTGAAGGCTCACGCTTGCTCACTGCTCCTCTGCTTTTCCAGCGGATGGTTTTAGGAGCGCCTAGCCAGCAGAGGATGGGTTATGTCAAGCGGAAATTGCTGGTTGCCTTGGAAACATAATAGAAACATGGACGTTTATGGAAAGAATAAAAAAAGAAGTATATGCAACTGGGATCCAGGGAACACTTAAATGCACCTTTCTGTTTTTTTTTTTTTTCTCTCACTCTGGAAGCCAGTTATCCCTCTTAAATACCTTCATTTAAACACACCATCACAGCGAGCGCCGAACTGTGAGGCCTAACAACATAATCTATAGGCCAATCGTTCTCCTCTCCAACCATGTGCCTGTGTTAGCCTGACACAGGTCAGAAAAACCACACTGCACAGCTTAACCCCCCTGTGTGGTTATGGCAGTACTGGTTTACTGGAGACAGCGATTTTCACAGTGCAATTTAAATGCACTCGGGGTATTAGCCTTTTTCATGGAAAGTGAATATATTAGATAAATACACAAATGAATACATTAGAGCTATGAGGGTTTGTGCTGGTTTTCAAAAGGACTTTGACTTCATGTTCACTTAATATTCCAGTTTTGCTGTTTTGTAAACGGTGGTGAAGAGTACAGAGGAAGATCTGGCCTATACTATCATGTTGCAGCTGCAGGAGTGTTGGTTGGGCTCTTTGTTCTTGTTTTACTGTCATCATCTTTAATTACTGAGTTGGAAAACCACTGTGGTGTTGGCTTTTGAAAATGATTGTTCTCTGGGTGCATCAATAATTAAACAAAACACTAAACAACGCCTTCGTGCTACAATCTGCGCAAGGCCACTGAAAACCAAAGGCTGGGTGGTTAGCTGTCGAAATGTGTTTTTTGCCGTGTCAGTTTGGAGACAGGTTTCAATGCCCGCGCACCCAAATACTCACACAGAAGCCAAGCGGACACAAATGAATATGTGCAACATTGGTGAGTGAGGAGCAGGGAAATGTTCAGAGCGCTTGATGGATCGCTCATGTTAGGAGAATTGCAGCTTAAGCATTGGTAAAATATACTATCTACCCCACCACTCGTAGGAGTAGAAAAATATGCATGAAAAATGATGAATTGGATTGCGCTTGAGCGGCCCCACAAACCGTATTCAGATGATGCGAATAAAAATAAAGTTTAACGGTTTGTGTGGTGGCTTTGGAACGAACCGCCGGAGCTTCGGGTTACATGCAGTCTTAACTGTGTTAAGGTTCTTTAAGTGCTCCAAGCATTATTAGGCTGTTAAAAAAAAGATGTAGAAGTTCAGATGTTTTGGATTGTTGTTTTTCCTCGCAGGCACTGGCCACTGGTGATCTTCAGGTCCATTGTGCTTTGAGAATTGACTGTGGGGAATGAATATTTGAACAGGATATTTCAGGGCCTGTTGTTGGGTATGTCAATACATCAATAGCCTACCTCATAGAGACTGGCGTGGGGAAGCGTTTTCAAAAGAACATTTAAGTACATTTGCTGTGAATTAGCTGACTTGTGTAATAACTGATAAGGCTTATTGACTGTAGCCTCGGTTTGCTGTTGTCAAATCAATGCTGGTGCATGCTAGCCGGACTACTTTTAAACAAACTTAACAGGCAAAGGGAGCTCTTGGGGGGGCACAGGGGGGAAATAAAAAGGATTGATGCCCATTTTATTATCTGGTTTTCAGCATCTTGCCTGTGTTACTTACAGATGGCATTATCGGAGATCCATTGTTTGGAGTTCACTGCTTTTAGATGGCCAGATATATTGAACAGGGAGCTCTTAAGATGGTTACAGGGGAATTTTTACATTTGACTGAGCAAAATGAAATGAATTGTGGACTCAGTTTAAAATATTTATGCTTTTTATCCTGCATTGCTGCATTACCCATGATGTCGAAGGGATCCTTGCACCACTAAGCATCCCAATAGAGTGGAGCCTGAGACCACAGTAATTCATATGAAGAACGATTGTAAGGGCAGAAAAAGAGAGACAGAGTGGGAAAGACGGAGAGAGAGAGAAAAAAGAAGAAGAAGAAAGAGATTGAGAAAGAGAGAGAGAAATACAGACAACGAGAGAAATGAGAAGTAGCTCTTTCTGTTCAAACATGCACATGGACAGATCTTCTTTTTTTCCCTGTCTGCATACTTCTGACCGCTTTGGAAAATGTGTGTATGTCTCTACCACATGTGTGTGGTTTTGTGCTGTTTTATGCCCATATTAAACAGAGGAAGCCATAAAGATATTTATGTCATGGGCCTGCATAAAGGAAGAATTATATCTTTAGACCAAGGGTTTATATATAAGTAAATCCTCAATAATAATCATAATAATAAAAAACAACAATAGTAATAATATTAACAAAAATAATAGCAACAATAATAATAATAATGGAGCAGGAAGTGCGTTTTTTTTTTTTTTTTAATTTTTATTTTAAGTTGCAATCAGAGAGAGACGGAGAGAGAAGAGATGGAGAAAGCACTGGCCGTAATGAAGCTGCTCAGAGCACGGCTGTGGGGAAAGCTGCTCCCGCCCCCTTTTGTCTCCTAGCCTTGTAAATGCATGTCAGCGAATGTAATTGTTGTAAGCTCCTATAGAAAAAAAACGCCGCCGCCCCTTTAAGTGCTTCCACCAATTCTGATGGAGTGGTGATTTACATATCCCATCCTCTCCTCCCCCTTCAGGAGAACTGAGTGAGGATGTGGAGGCTGCCAGTGAGATCACTACAGACCAGGAGGACCAAACCAAAGACAGAGAGAGTGGGGGGGAGAAGGAGCTCACCAAAGGGACAGGTAAGGCCTCTCTCTTTGCACCTCTCTTTAAAGAGGGTGGGGGGGCAGGGTAAAAAGGGGGGGGTGGAGGAGGGGGTCAAGGGGGTGGGAATAGAATTTTTAGTGGGAGGATATTTTTGACACCAGCACAGTATTTCAGCAAAGGAGGTCCTTTGTTTTGATCTAACTAGATTTTTTTTTTTACAACAGACATCAGAGCCCTTTACCTTAAAACGTCTCTGATGTGAAATTTCCATGGATCAAACACAATTTAGTTGCTTTTTGCCCTCTAAGCTTTGGAGTCTGGCTCATTAAATTTAGCCTTACAAAGTAGTCTAAATTGCCTGATTAAACTAATGTGGCCAAGTGACCAAAGAAGAAAAAAAAGCAAGTTTTTTTTTTCTCGTCCTCCACAGCTTCTCTAAACCTGAGGAAGTGGGTGGGGGCTTATGGGTATAATTAGGGCCTGGTTTGGCAGGCATGTGACCACACTGTGTTGTGCTGCTGTTGTGACTGCGACAGACAGAAGCTAACACCTCGGAAGAATGCTATCAGATGGGGGGATTTGTCAGCAGCACGAGCTGGGAGGCAGCAGGTGCAGGTGTTGGGTTGCAAGGGGGTGGGATGGGGTGGTGGTGGTGGGGGGGGCGGGGAGGTGTGGCTTTGGCCTGGCCTGGCCTGGTCAGAGTGAATTGTGTGTGTGTGTGTGTGTGTGTAGTAGCAGTAGAAGTAGTAGTAGTAGTAGTGTGTTGAGGCTGTGCTTTGTGCTATGCTGGGGGTGCAGTGTGGGCAGTGGCACTACCAAGCCAGGCCTGCGTGGGAAACTGAGGCCTGTGTAGGAGTGAGAGGTGCTCAGCACAGCAGAGAGCGAGCGAGAGAGAGAGAGAGATAAGAGACAGCGAGCGAGAGAGAGAGCTCAGTGCTGTTGCCTCTGGTGCTAATGGAAGCCTGGAGTACATGAAGCTCTCAGAGAACTTGTGGGTACTTACTGAGCTGGCTGCTCTCCCCCATGGAATAACAATGAAGAAACTAAAAAAAAATAGACAAAACATATTGGTTTAATAATGTTGTTATTTAGCATTTTAGTAATTATATCTCACTCATATTACAGTATTGAAGGCAGCTGCTGTTATGTTAGTCACAGTAATAGCATTGTCCATAGCAGTGGCTTTGTGTGAGAAGTTATAAAAATATGTACACATTGCTAGGGGGCAGCGGGGTATAGACAGTGGGGGGTGCAGGGGTTGTGGGGAAGTCCTGGGGGGATGAAAGACACCCCTACCCCCACCCCCACCGCCAGCCACCCCCCTCTCCCCTTCTCACCCCCACTGCTTCCTCCAGCATCTCTTCTCCTGTGCGAGTGTGGTGTGTGTGAGGGGGTAGCGTGCATGCGTGCAGCCCAGTGCTCAGCAGGCCCAGCAGGCTGGCCTCTCCTGCCCGCAGCACCCGGGGCTCCCCTCCCTCAGCCTGGGCCCGCGTCTACACCAGCCCCCTCTGATCTGCCCAGTGGGACACTCGAAAGCAGCAGCAGCGGCGCTCTCTCTCTTTTTCTCTTTTCCTCCCTTCCTCTATTTCTCTCTCTCTTTCTGTCTTCCTCTATTTCTCTCCATCTTTCTCTCTTCCTCTCTTTCTCTCTTTCTCTCGTCTTCTCTTTATTTCTCTTTCTCTGTCTCTTGGTCTGTCTCTATCTCTTATTCTCTTTTCTCTGTCTTTATCGCTTTCTTTCTGTCTCTCTCTATTGCTCTCTCTTTTAGTCTGTTTGCTCTCTCTCTCTCTTTCTGTCTCTGTATCTCTCTTGTGCAAGGCTCTATGGGTGTGCAAAACGCTGTTTTTTTTTAAAGGTGTAGTCTTTGTGTGGTTCCAACAGATGCGCTGAGATTATGTGGGATGTAGGAGGATAGGTATTTAGCAGGCTAGTTCCCAATTTAGTGCGATGTGCTGCCATTAACATTTTTAGACTTAAGAAGTCCCTAAAAACAATTCCCAACTTTTACACATAGCTTTGCAATTTTTTTATTCCGAAAGCACAGCATGAAGTAAAGTTCATTGGCATGTTTGAAACCATTTTTTTTATGAAAAGTGAAAAAAAATGTCTTTGATATCTGAACTTTTAGTTGAAATGAGGCAGAGTTGTTTGTGTTCTTTGAAAGAGTGGCAGCCCTCTTTGATGGGAGAAGTAATGATATGCATGCCCAGCTGAAAATGGCTAAAAGTATATTTTAACACATCAAAATAAAGCACTTTAAAAAGCATTAAAATGAGCTGCATGATTAATAATTCAATCATACCTGTGGTGCACAGGAAGACGACGCCTCGCATTAGGATTCCTCTTCCTCTCCTCAGCCCCCTCTCCTCTCCTTCCCCCTTTTTTCTTTCCTTTCTTTTTTTCTTTTTTTTCTTTTTTTTTGGATGGCATGGAATTTCATACACGAATATTCAATTCCTTTTCCTCCCCTCTGTCAGTCGCTAATCACCAAATAAGTGTGTTTCTGTGTTTTCACAAAGGAAAGAGATGTGCTTGCCTATGAAAAATTTACAGGTTCCCAGCAGCTTATTAGAAACGCTTAGTTAAAAATAGCGTGTGCATTAGGGAGCCAGGTCTGAGGTGCTGTTTGATGTCTGTAGGAAAAAAAGAGTGAAGGAGAGGTGGAGTGAAGTGAAGGAGGTGGGGGTTGGTGGGGGTGGGGTAGGGTAGGGTAGGGTGAGTGTGTGTGGTGTGGTGTGGTGTGGTTAAAGAAACGGTGGTGCAGTTTGAACCAGAATGGCTGTGTTGTCATCTAAGAGGAAAATGCAAAAATGTAATGAATAGCTCCCCCCCCCCTTCTCACTGAAACTGCACTGAGCCCAGATCAGCAGACTACAGACTACTTCCTGTGGACTGGCTCCTGCTTAACCTTGGCTAAAATGAGTGCGAGAGGGGGGAGGAGAATGCATCTGGTAAACAGAGGCATGCTTGTTTTGGCTGCTGACAGTCAGAGAGGGTGTGTGCCGGCAGACGGTCCGTCAGTGTGTGTGTGTGTGTGTGTGTGTGGTTGTGCATGTTTATGTGTTGTACTGTGGGTTAGCTTGTCTGTGGAAGAGGAGTGTGTATCTATGTATGTGTGTGTGTGTGTTTTGCTCGTTGCAGTGACGCGCTGGAGCTAACCTGTTATTTAAAGGCATATCTAAAGGGATTTGAGTCACGCCGTCTGAAGCCTGGCTGTTATTAAGGTCCGTCATTAGTGTTATTGAAGTTTCTCCTCTCCTTGTCACGCCGCCGGTGGAGCTGGCTTGTTGAGACGTCTCTTGCTTTACAAATGACAGTCACTGTCAGGTAGAGCGCATTAGCCCGCCAATGGAAGAAAGCAAGTCCTCCTATTTAAAGCTACTGTCAATCTTATCCCTCCCTTTTCATGTGCCTTTGCGGCGAGCCCGGCGTTTCATTACAAGCATTTAGAGAGACACTCGGCAGCCATGTAAATGTGCATGCACCGGGCATGTCATCCCGTGAAGGGCCCCCGCTGCCACCAGGGGGGTGGCGGCTGTGTTTTGTTTTCGCTGTGACATGCTATAGTCAGATGTGCAGCACTAGATTATGCATATACGTGTAAACAGCTCCACCCCGCCTGTGTGCTTATATAGGCAGAGAGATGCACATATGTGATGAGAGATGATGGGCGAGAGACACTCGCGATAAGAGATAGAGAGATGGGGAGAGAGAGAGAGAGGATGGAGCGACAGAGCTAGAGACAGACAGATGGAGAAACCAAGAAGATGAGGTCTTTGTAATTATCTGCCAAGAGGACAGAAAGCACACACACGAAAGAGAGAGGCTGAGAGAAAGAGAGCGAGAGAGAGAGAGAGTGATATGACACACATCCATGAGATGAGACTGTACACTGAAATCATTACTTATTTGGACAAGAAAATTATGTTGGCAGACGCTGCAATTTAGCCACACTTCCAAATAAGAATTGCAAGGCTTGTTTCTAATGTCAAGCATAAAATATTCATAAAAGGTTCGCCTGGAGCCCTTTTTCTCTCCCTCCCCGCTCTCCCCTCCGCTCTCCCCTCCGTGCCTGCTACACACCTAGCTGAGGCAGCATTAGCCAAATCAGGCGGCCCAGGCTCGGACAGGCAGCCCTACCTTTATTAAAGCAGAGGGGAGACTTAATATAGCAACCCAGTGCAGAATGGAGGGAGTGCAGAGAGGAGGACGAAGAGGAAGAGGAGGAGGAGGAGGAGAAGAAGGAGAAAGGGAGGAGAAGAGATTAGGAGGTGGATCAGATGCCCAGAGAGAGAAAAGAGAGAGAGGGGATACAGAGAGAGAGACAGACAGAGAGAATGAAGAGAGAGTGATACAGAGAGGGAGAGAGGAGAGAGAGTTGGACAACCAGAGAGGAGGAGAGGGATTGTTAATACACTTAAGGGCTGGGAGGTACGGCCACAATAAGATTTGACATGTTTAACATAAATGTATAGGGAGGGACAGTATTGAGGTGGTCTGTGTGGTGGTGGAGTGCTGGTGGTAGGGTAGGGAGGACGGGGAGGAAAGAATGGGGGTTGCAGTCCTCAGCAATTGAGGTTTATGAATAATTCCTCTCATCTCCCCCCCCACCCCCCCACCACACAGCCACCACCACATACCCACCCACCCTCTCTTCTCCTGACTTTCAAATTACAGGAGCTAGCGGTAGGGAGGGAAAAATAATATTACAGCGCAGGTCATCCGCATTCTGACACCAGCAGAGTAGCCTGCCAAATTGGTCCCATCTCTTCTCCCTTATATATTTACTTAAACGTATGAATCCCAGTGATTGGATGAGCAGGGGAAGGAATTGCTTGTGTGTGCATGCGTGTGTGTGTGTGTGTATGAGCTGGTGTTTGTGTGTGTGTGCCTGTGTGTGTGTGTGTTTGTGTTGGTGAAGGGCGAACAGATATAGCTTGCTTGCATATGCTCCTAGTGCCAAGTGTACATCAACACCCCCTGGATGCTGAGGCATGATACTGCAAGACAGGCTCTCTGTGTTCTGTGGAAGGCATGTGTTTTTACATTTGTATTGTCCATCTGCAGTTTCACTCCAGACAATTTCATGGGTCTGGAAGGTTTTAGGTGGATGGCCGCTTATTGTGCCAAAACCGTTTGTTAGTTAGTAGTCACATATGTCAGTTTTCTGGGTTGTGTCCAACAGTAATAACTACCAGATCAGAAGTATATTTTTTTTAACGTTACTTTTTTTGGAGTTCGATGTAATGGCTATTTTTGTGGTATTTAAATAGTGAAAATAATAATAATGAAACAGAAAAGCACACTATTATGTCTATGTGCACATTACATTACAGCTCTGCAAAGTATTTACTCCAAGCCTCAGTGCACCAGTGAGAGGCTTTGCATCAGCTTTGCATATTCATGGAGTGTCCTTTCAACGCTTGTCATCCTCTAAATTAAAAATTCTTTTTTTGTCTCTGAAGATAATGGCCCATAAATTGTCCTTGTTTGCGAGTCAGCTCCCAGAAAGGCCGGTGTTTAGGAGTTTTTTACTGCCCATATTCTAATGAGCTCGCAGGAGCGCGGGGTGTGTATGTGTGTGTGTGCGTGGGGATGCCCTCTGAAGGTGATCGAGGTGCTGCCTCTCCCTGACATGATTAATAACGTGTCCACTAATTAATATCTCCTTTTAATTTCTTCATTTTAAATTTGTCTTTGTGGCTGTCATGCCTGTAGGCCTCCCTACCCACCCGCCCGCCCGCACCACACCACACCACACCGCAGACACCCGGGTCCTCCAGCCACACCATGGTGGAGGTGGATTTTCATTTAATAAAGGGTTATACACCAAGGATACCGAGATATGATGAGCTTCTGGTTTGGCACGAGGCTTTGGTTGTAATTTTCTTTATTTGAAATTAATTGATGCAGAGTAATTACCTGAGAAATATGAGGTGAAATGGAATATAGCCCACTGTCGCTCAGGGCTCCGACATGGCCTGTAGATTAAAAAGACTGGTACGAGTAAAAAAAAAAAAAGAGGCAGAAGAGAAAAAGTGGGGGTGGAGAGAGATAATATTCAGTTATTGTTAGCAAACGTATTAAAAGTGAATGACTTTTTAGCACCGGGGACTTGAACCTGCTTTTCCATATTAATGGTTAAATTGCTGAGGGACCGGAGGGCCAGGTTTTCACCCATGTGTCAGGGGCTGAGGGGGAGGGGGGGTGAGGGAAAGATGGCGTCACACCTCCATCACCACCCTCCGAAGAGGAGCTGAAACAGTGTGAGGGGGGCAGCAGTGGGGATGGGTTTGGATATTGAGGTGAGATGGACATGCCCGGGTCTGCGTTCGCCAGTGAGGCGAGAGTCATGGTCTGGGAGGAGGAGTGCAGCAAGCGCTAGACAACTTGAGTGTTGTACAGCTGGAGGCTGTGATGTTCTGAGGCCAGCAGGGATGTTTTGAAGTTGCAGTAAGGCATCTCAGAGTGAAGCCCCCATGCTGCAGACTAGATGTTGGTGCATTTATTTTCCCAAAGGCCCTTTGGGCGAGATGTCTCTGGAGTACCGCTCCCCTATTGGTCAAGACACATGCAAGCCCTTACATCCAATGCCAGGGGAAATCATTTTTTCTTCCTCTTTCGCCCCCACTTTTCTCCTTTACTGATCTTTCTGCTCTGTCTCCCTCCCTTTCTGTCTCCCTACCTCTCTCTCTCTCTGTCTCTGTCTCTGTCTCTCTCTCCATCTCTCTTGCTCTTGCTATCTGGCTCTGTCTGTCTCTGTCTCTATCTGTCTCTCTGTCTCTGGCTCTCTCTCTCT
The DNA here is from genome assembly GCA_030347295.1 of Setipinna tenuifilis. Taxonomy (NCBI): domain Eukaryota; kingdom Metazoa; phylum Chordata; class Actinopteri; order Clupeiformes; family Engraulidae; genus Setipinna; species Setipinna tenuifilis. The sequence goes on along the minus strand of CM059280.1, from coordinate 14,331,889 downwards.
CTCTCTCTCTCTCTCTCTCTCTCTCTCTGCCATCAGTGCAGTGTGTCTGAGTAGGGTCCCGCTCTCAGAATATCGCTTCCCAAGGACGGAGGTGGCAATGACACAATGGCAGCTGGTATCGCATTCCTGGAAGATTTTAGCGCTGGTCAAGAGCTGTTGTGTTAACACCAAGGCAGACTTGTGTCAGTTAGTCACTCCAGCTGCCATCTTTTTTTTTTATTATTATTTTGTAACACCCCAACCCCCTTGCTCCCTACCACCTCTCAAAGCCCAACAAGCCCCCTGATTGCTCCAGAGGACATCCACCACCCCCACCCACCAAGCCCTGTGCTGAGCTGGACCTGGCTCAGTAATGCAGCAGAGGCCAGGGCTCCAGCAGGAGGTGAGAGAAGGTGCCAAAGTCCAATTCACTTACGGGACTCGACAGCACAAAGGCCCTCAGTTTACCGAAAAGAGCCATGAATTAATAATCACCTAATTGACTTTTAAGATTTTTTTTTCCCTCCTCCCTCGCTCTCTCCCTCCCTCATCATGCTGCCTTTTGTACTGTGAGATGAAAGTCTCGTCTCGTCTCGTATGTCTGAGTGAGTTTTATGTGGAGACAGGCTGCTCTGAAGACGAGAGGTCAGGAAAGGCCTGTCCACCTTCATCGGGCAGCCATGGTAACATCTTTAACACAGAGGCAAGCATGTAGCAGGTCTCATTTGGTAGATCTGGTAGATACTGCAGACAGGATGGATTCTGTTCATGGATTCATGTTTTGTCTATTTTGAAGTTGGAATGAGAACCAAAGATTGAAAAGGGGGGAAATGAAAAACATGAGTGCCCCAAATCCTTTTTGGAAACCATTCCCTGAGCCTGAGTGATGTTTTGGACCCAGAGCGTCTTCGTCACCATTTTGCGCTGTCTGTTTTATTTCGGAGAGGCCAGGCCACAGCAGCCCCAGCAGTCTGTCCCGCTGACAGTGACAGTGACAGGCAGCGGCCCCTGTTGTTACCTCTGTCATCGGTGGCCTGGTCGTGATCCCCGTGAAGTCACGCAGCCGCCGCCGCGCTAATCTTGGGCCCCCGGTGCTGAGCCGGGGGTCGGGGGGTGGGGGTGGGGTGGCACATGCGTAACACTCCGGGGGCTCCCGGGAGGGCTCAGGTCCCTTCCATCAGAGCCCAGTGTTCTGGTCATGGTCTGTTTCGGCACATCGCCCCGGCTCTGATGCAGGTCCATGTTCCATTGCCAACCCAGGCATGCCACATTTAGACTGTATACACACACACACACACATAACACATGCGTGCACGCACCCACACACACACACACACACACACACACACACAAAGTGTTTCTCTGTGTACTCCCTCTCGTTCCAGTATGTTTTCAGCTTCGCTCAGTGGTAACGGTGGTCGTTGTGATGGTGTTGTTTTTCTTCTTCTTTTACTTCATCCAAGTCTCCATGACATAAACAGAGAAAAAAAAAAACAGGACACGGTAGCTGGACTTTTTCGTCACGGACCTTGTGGCAGAAGCGGAGGGTTTCATATTTTCGGTCGGTGGCTTAAAGCGAACAATCGATCAGATTTATGAAGTCTTAACAGGGCATGACCAGGTAAACTGGCCAGCCAGCCACCCACCTACCGCCACCCCCCCCCCACACACACACCCAGCCTCACTCCCCGTCCCAGTGTCTCAGTGAGGCAGCAGCCTGCTTGGTCTTACAGGTCTCGAGGGAAGTATTTCGTTGCTGCCCCTTTAACCACACAGCTACATTAGTCCGATTGATAGGTGAATAAAGTTGTTTGTTTGTACGGCTTTTGGAGCTCCGGGCCCCATGCTATTTTTTACGTGTTTGGTTTAGAGTGGCGTTGGTACTGAATAAAACTTTCATGTGAGCCTAATCCTCAGCTGAAGGCTTCTTAAACACTTCATATTAGAGAAACAGTCTGGCATAAGCGCTGGACTGACTGTTTCCCCCGCATATGCTGCCCATTAGCCTGTCCCGATAGAGGACACCAGACTCATTTTCCGCCCTTTTTTTTTTTTTTTTCTTGGCATTTGCAGCGGCAGACTCAGGGCTCAGACAGTGGCCTCTGCTTCCAGCTCCTAGTTCCTAGCTCCCAGCACAGGGCCCAGCCAGCCAGGCCGGCAGACTTCAGCAGTAGACACTTTAGTTCCAGCTGTTTGTCTGCTTTTTCAAATGGCCGTCCAACCTGTCCACATATGTGCAGTTTTATGGGAGTGTGTGTGTGTGTGTGTGTGTGTGTGTGTGTGTGTCTGTGTGTGCGCGCGCAGGGGTAGAGAGAGGGAGAGAGAGAGGATTTTGACCGCATCTTTGAGCAGATACAGACATATCCAAGATCTTTGAGTAGACAAGCAGTTAAGTAGAAGAGGCATTTGAGAGGTGGACACAGACAAATAGCATGTGTTGTGCAAAGTCATGAAGTCCCCCTCTCACAGCCTATAAAAAGGGCCGAGGGAAAAGAGAGAGTGAGAGGGGGGGGGAAAGAAAGGGCTGCCGGTTTAGAGGGAAATGGGGGAGACAGTGAAAAAGCTAAAAAAAAAAAAAGAAAAAGCCAAGGAACTCCTCTTGTAGAGGTGATCGGTACTGTTCACTGGCAGTGGGCGGTGAGTGAGTGAGGTGGTGGAGGAAGTAGCGAGGACAGTGAGAGGGGCTAATGTGACAGAATGGGAGGATCCTTTGTTTAACATTTCCTTTGTTTATTGGTGGAGATGTGTAATGGGATTGGCCCTGACTGGACCCTAATTGGGCCTGGCCAGCTGATCGCCGGGTTTCCGTGAGATCCGGCAAGCTGCTCTTAGACCAAAGCAAGGGGCCACCTTAGCCCCTCCACCCCCCACCCACTGGGCAATCAGCTCAACTGCCTCGCTCCTGATTGGAGGTGACATTTTAATGTCTAGAGCAGTGGGATGGTCAGCCCTGTTTAACCTGACCCCCTCTGCCCAGACCTCTTGCCCACACACACACACACACACACACACACACACACACACTGACATACTACACACACCATACAGAGACACGCAAGGACATACGCACACACTCACACTTACTACCCTGCTCTCAATTTGCCCTTGCAGGACTGTACGAATCAGGCCAAATTTAACTCTTTATGTCCTCGTTAAGGGCTCGGCTGGCAGCGGGTCCGTCTTGAGTTTCACAGTGAATTCTTTCCACTGGCGGACCGCCGGGTCGCTGGCCTGCACGGCACCCCCCCCCCTTACCCCCCCCTCCCCAGTCCTGGCTCCGTGTGGATTTAGCTCCTTTACGAGCGCCGGCTTAGATGAGTATTTTTACTCGACTGCAACGCCTTTTTGCTCACCGCTTCTGTTTCTGTTCTTCCTGCATCTTCCTCTCTAGCTACCTCTTACCTCCTCTCTCTCTCTCTCTCTCTCTATTTCTACGTCTTCCTCCTTTCCCATCCCTATGTGTGAATAGGCAGTGTGGCTGATGCCCCCTGGTTTAGCTGGGCGTCGGAGGCCGCTTGTTCCGGCAGGCTCAGGAAGGGCCAGTGAGGCGGTGTGGTGCGGTGCGGTGCGGTGCATTGGGCAGCCTGGTGCAGGCTGCATTAGGCGGATTAGCCGTGTGAAATGCTCTGCCAGCCAGTGGAGCCCATTTGAGACAGCAGCGACGGCATGTGATTATCACAAAGAGGGGATTCCTTTCTAAGATGTGCTGGCACCTGACAATTACCCATCTCTCTCTCTCTGCCTCTCTCATACGCACCCCCCCCTCCCCCCAACACACACACACACACACCCTCCAACCCATTCTGCTCTTCCTCTGCTATTTTCAGTCGCCAGCGTATGAGCAGCAATTTTATGTGATGTTGACTCTTAAAATGTCTCCTCTCCATTGACGAAGTTGTAAGATGTTCTTTTTTCGCAATTAATGGACTTCAGATAAGCATCTTCCATGCTAGGCATGTGGAGTTCTTACTTCCCATTGAATTTCTATCACATCTCTTCAAGTGGGTATTTAGTAAGTAGCTCTATTCAAAGCAACTTCAAGCTTTACGTTTATTCCTTGAAGATGTAGCATATACCTTTGCTCTCGCCGCTAGTAGCAGGTATACAAATATACTTTTTTTAATAAACAGAAATACTGAATGCTGTCTCCCACTTTGCCCTAAGGAGATTTTTGGCTCAGTTAAAGTAATGGTACAGTGTTGCATATGTACAGGAAATTCCCATCCATATGGGAAAGTAGGCTAGAGATGGGCAGATGGAGGCACCTTTCCTTCCAAATCTCAGGAACACTTTGCTCGGCCCAAACCTAAGAAACCTCTCGTGGGCGGATTAGCTGGTTACAGAATTCCAATTAAGTGCAGAGATGCTCTGGCACTCACTGGCGAGGGCCAGGCAGGGAGAGAGGGGTAGGATTTACCTGAGCAGGGTCAAGCTGTGGGTCAGCGATACCAGCAGGATTTGGGGGGATCCTAAGCCTACAGCTCCTCCAAAGCCCCCCCTCCACCCCCTCCGCACACCCCAGCCAAATCGCACCGCTTCTCCAGCTGCCACAGTCTCATACAGCCCCTGGAATCAAAGGGCTCAAAATCTCACCTGGTTTTAATTGCTCTGAGCAGACTAGAATTGGCTCATGCTGGAGCATTGGCTCCACTGTTTACTTCAGTTCATTTTTGAGGTCATTTTTTTTATGAAACCCCTCCCCAGTTCATGTGCCTGTTTTTTCGTGTTGTATTTTTTTTTCACTTGCAGGACTACTGAGAAGAGAGGAATATATAGAATAAAATATAGAATGTATATAAATAAATATAGAATGTATGTATCTATCGAGGAAATATTTCTAACATATAGAATAATGTATGTTTGGATATCTGTATTTGAAAAGTAAGCATGTATGATGAGTAACTTCTTATTTCACATACGCATGTGATTTATACACATCTATACACACAGATTTCTTTTTATTCAAAGAAGAAAATGGGGTTAGGGCTCAAGCAAGAGCCTTTGGAGTGATGGGCCTCTTTTAGATAAATGTTGTCTGATCAGACACGTCCTGACCGTGATGGGCGCATCACAAGTCGCATTGGATCCCACAACTAAAGCTCCGCTTCAAACGCCCAAGCCTAGCAGAAGCCAGAGCAACCTGACGTGGCAAACTAACGTTTTGATTAGATGTCTGTGTCGGCGTCTGATGTCCTAACCATCCAACATTGGGAGAGACAGCCCGTCAGGGAGAGCTACGAGGGCCTGTCTTTCTTCGTGGCATGGGAGGGGACTTTGAAAACGGCGTGGCAGTTTGCACAGGAGCCCCCCCCAGCCCCCCCACACCCACCCCCAACACCCACTCTGCAACTCTCCTGCCCAAACTCAGTTAAATATGCCTCTGTCACAGTTTGGGAAAGACATCCTTAAGCCCTTTATCCAGCCCTTTGTATTGATTGATTAGTACGGTCTTTAGAGTGTCTCTGCCCTGCCTCCACTAAGTGTGTGTTTGTTCTTCTCTCCTGTGTTTGTGTGTCTAGGAGCAGCAGCAGCAGCAGCAGCGGCGGCCGCAGCAGCAGCAGCAGCATCTGTGGCAGCAGCCAGCCAGTCGGAGAGGGAGCAGTCGGAGTCCCCGGCTCCCTCCAAACGCCCGTCTTCGAGGCCAGGGGCGGCAGAGAGCCCCCTGTCCTCCAAGCGCCCCCGGACGGCTGAGAAGAGTGCTGGAGAGCAGGTGAGGGGAAAGGGGGCCATTAGCACCGCTGGGCTGGGCTGGCAGAAGTCATATAAGGAGGCCCTGGCTAGTCTTGGGGCTGTCAGGAAGCCCATCAGTCTCTGCTGTGCTGCCAGTACCCATTTTGCAGATGTTGATTTGTGTGCCATTCTCTGGCATCACCGTCAGCTTGTACTGCCAGTGGGAGTAGTTTGTTATGAAAGCCTCATCCTTGGAAATTAATTACCTGGGGAGAAAAACTCAGCATTTTCTGAAGTTCAGTAAATCTGGACACTCTTGCATTATGCAAACAGAGTGTTTTCATCCGAAGATTATTTTCCCCTTTTTTGCCACTCTTGCATCGCTAATTGCTCAAAAAGGTAGAAAATCAATACGATATTTGACAGCTGAGAGGCCTTTGAAGTGTCTGCCAGGATTCTCTGCCAGTCACAGTAACCCACCGTTCCCTGTTCAGTTGAGATCTGCTCCAAAGAGGAAAAGAGTCCCTGCTTCCTTCTGTGTTGTTCTTTTTTTTTGCTCCTATCACTCTCTCTAAACAAACTCTCTCTCTCTCTCTCTCTCTCTCTCTCTCTACCTCCCCCTCTCTTTCTGCCCCTATCATTCTCTCCATGCTCGACCTTCTCTGTCATCCCTCCACATTCGTATCCTCTTATCTGTCCATCACAATCGTCCACCTTCCATGCATCTGTCCATCATTCTCTGCTCATCCCTTCCTCTCTTTCCACCCACCCCTCCTCCCATCCTTCTCTCCAGATGTTCCAGTGCCCCTACTGCAAGTTCACCAACACAGATCTGAACCGGCTCAGGATGCACGTGATGACGCAGCACTCAGTCCAGCCCATGATCCGCTGCCCGCTCTGCCAGGACATGCTCAACAACAAGGTCCACCTGCAGTTCCACCTCACGCACCTGCACAGCGTGGCACCCGACTGCGTGGACAAGCTCATTGCCACTGTGAGTGTGCACATTTGCATGCCTGTCTGTCAGTTTCTGTGTGTGTGTATGCGTGTGTGTGTGTGTGTGTATGTGTGTGTGTTTGTATTTGAATTGGGCTTAGATTTATTTTGATTTTACTGCCATCAGGTATGACCAACATTAAGGTCAAAACCTGGTATACACTTTTTGTCACACAGTATTTAGTGTTTAGTTCTTTCAGTGTTTAGTCATTTATTTCGAAAACAACATAGAAAAGCGCTCATATCTACCTTGCTCGTAGTAAACAAATTAGCCGAACCGATTAAACTGATTGTGCTGAAAATGGCCCTCTCGCTTCATCACTTCTCTGTGGAAATCTCCAGCTTGCCAAAGTGTCCATCTGCTGAAGCGCTGGAACCTGTTTTTACACCTACAAAAACCATGAAGGTTGTGGGCCCGATACTATTATATGGAGCATTTTGCTCTTGACCTTTTTTTTTGCATAGACAAAGACCAGCATGAGGGCATGATTACATGGCATCTCTCAGCCACTGGCCTTTCAGGCATCACACAATGACAGAGCAAATGTCACGGCTCCTGCCTCTAGTGTCTTGCGTCCCAGCACTGCCTCCTTATTGTCACGAAGGCCACATTTGTAATCATCTTCTATTTGTCATCATCTCTTTTTTTTGGGTCAGTGTGTCTTTTTTTTAGTCCTCTATTTTTCAGTGGAGCTACTAGAGAGATGTGTGAAGAATCACACATGTTGGAGTTTCGGGTTTTTTAGTAATCTGCGCACTCTACACAGGCGCTATATACCAGTGCACGCAAGGCTGTACTCCCATGTTTAGATGTGGCGAGTTCGTGGCCAAGTCGAGGACCAGTGTGGGACTTGGCACGGCGTGTTTGCATGCTTCACAGAGATGAGTCACTCTCTGTTTCTCTTTCTCTCTCTCTCTGTCTGTCTTTCTCTCTCTCTCTTATACACACAAACCCTGTTTGTCCCTCTCTCTCTTTCTCTCTCTTTCTTTCTGTTTCTCTCTGCCCCCCGCCCCCCCCCAACAGTCTTACTCACTGTGCCTGAGCGTAATGAAGGTTGTCTCTCCCGTCTCCTTGTCTCTAATTGATGACATTTGAGGCTTAATCAAAACACAAAGGAAACTGTTAATTGTGAAATGGCCCCTGGGCGTCCTGTTGACTCACTTGCAGTTAGATATTATGGGGTAGGGTGAGGGGGGGGGGGGTGGGTGGGTGGGGTTGGGGAGGGTTGTGGGGGTGGTGCGGGCAGGGGGTGGATTCTGTAGCGATCCTTGACTCAGGCATTGTCTTGACATGCCCACTGTCAATGAGTATCCCATTCCATTATAGCACAGTCGATTGAGGAAGTGAAAGAACATGCAGCCGGGAGAAAGAGAGGGAAAAAGAAATAAAGCGACAGGGTGTTGGTCTCTAATGGGTGATTCTGTGGTTCACCCACAAGCAGCTCTTCTCTCCCTTTCTCTTTTCATTCCCCTCTTGTGTGCTTTGACATCCTCTATGTGTCTGTGATCACTTCAGTGCTATTCAAAACAAAGGCTTTTATTATTAATATATTCAGGTAATTGCGACACAGATGAATTGAAATTTAATGAGAGGGTCTTTTTTTAAACCCCCTCTCTTAATGACATGCAAGTTGAGGCAATGCAAATATTATTATTCACTATTTTTTAATCTAACTTGCCAACCTGAGGTCTCCAGTGACTTCTCGAGAGTCGAGCTGCCACAAGGCTAAGAGCTCAAAGGGGTTGGGAGGGGGTCGGGTGGTTGATGGAGAAAAGTACTATCCTGAATTTTGCTTTCCTCTGCTCAACCATTCTAACTCAATCCTGGAGGTCCTCAAAGTCTCACCGTGTACTGGTGATGTGTTGTCTCTGCATGGGAATGCACTCTGGGGATTGGAGTTGCATCAGTAAAAATGTAAGAAAAGTTATTTTTTGAAAAAAGGAAAAAAAATCCTCCAGAGATGTCGTCTGTGAAGTGCTTCTCCCAGACTGATTAACACTGGGAATGAACAGTACACTCAAAGAGGAGTGGGAAATATTCTCATCGTTGTCAAGACATGTCGGAGGGGCACTTTCTTTCATATTAAGAAGTAACACTTACATCATCCCTCTTTAAGTCGCCTGACTTCATTACTAAAATCCCTCGGCATCGAGGGCTTTTTCATCCTGCACCACCTCACCCCCCCACACACTCACACACAACCCCAAAAGACAATTTTCTTGATTTCAAGTCAGTCAGAGGAGGCCATCTATGAAAACTGTAGCTCTTGTATCACTCTTTTCAACCAGTTGCAGAAATAAGGAGACCTGTGTTGTATATATATATATAAACAACACAGGTCTCTCTCTCTCTCTCTCTCTCTATATATATATATATATATATATATATATATATATATAACTTTTGTGCTGAATGGCTTACTGGCCTATCCTTCAGGGTAACTGTGTTCCTAAGTCCAGTGAAGCCATCTCTCCATCCCTGCTAGCAAATGGCAAGCGCATTAGGTGTGGAGGCAGTAATATATTTTCTTTTATAGAGATGATAATGCTCAGGGTGTCTACAAGAGGAGCGGGATAGAGACAGACTTAATGTAATGCACATTAAAACTGGCACCTATTTTTTTCTGACTCCCCTACACGGAACAGATTTGATGGGTACCATATCTTCTCTTCCTTGTCCTGCAGATGATCCCTAATGAATTCTGCAATAGGTGACTTTTATTTCTTGCAGACTATGCATAAAGATACACACTTGAGATATAAATGCACATCCTTCCTCCATCTCTGTATCGTTCTCTCTCTCTCTGTCTCTCTCTCTCTCTGCCTCTCTCTCTCTCTCTTTCGCTCTCTCTCTATGTCTCATTTTCTGTCTGTCCAAGATAGGGGTAATGAAAATAATTGTGCTTCATTAATTCTGAGTCTGGCTAGATGATAGCCATTTGGAACTATGTTTGCCAATTAGCCGGTCCAAATTAAAAGTGACCTTGGGATACTCTTAGTGCTTGCTTCTCGTCGCCTAATGAAGCAGTTGTCTAGAAACAGTCCACTTTGTAATGTAAATCAGTGGCGTGATTTGTTTTTGTAACTCGCCAAGCTGGTCATATTAATTTTCTGCTCCTACTCTGAAGGAGATTGTGAAAGGCTGTAAAAAATTATATGAATATGAATTATATTTCTGTGTATTTCTAATTAAACTAATTGCACGCTGATGGACAAGAGAATTCTGTCCCTTCCTCTTAACCCCCAGCTGCACAGACTGGCTGTGGTGCAGAGAAATCACGAGAGAGCATCTAAGGCTGACAAAATCATTCTGGAGTGTCCTTTGCTGGAAGACCTTTTATTTCCTGTTCATTTAGAGAGCAGTGCCCCTGGCTGATATTTAAAAAGGCTATGACTTAAGGCCACAGATCCAAACACGGAACCATAACACAAGCCGAACAGCTGTTTGTTATACCCAGTCCTGCAGATCTAAGCATGTTTGTGAGTCATTTGGATTGTGGGAGGTTTGGAGGTTTTTAAAGGTATTCATTCTGTAGAGCTGCAAACGAAGTCAAAATCAGAAATAAGGAGAGACTTATGCAATATAGAGATGTTGAGCAGCATGTTTTAATACAAGTGGAGGATTTATTTTTGTTGTGAAAAACCTTAGCAAATTTTGATCCTATGCACACATAGTCAGAATGTATCCTTGTCACAATATTTCATACTGTGTGGTTGTGAATGATTGCTTAGGTTGTTAGGCTAGCTTAGGTATAAAAGTATAAGGGAAGAAAGTGCTGGAAAGGGAGAGAGAGAAAGCTTGAGGAGGAGAAAGGGCAGTAACATGTTGGGTGGGGTCCATGAATTGAAATGCTGTGTGGGGAGTGAAGATGATTATTCTGTTTGGGGAGTTAATTGAAAGAAGGTGATGCCGGCAGTGCCTCATCTTACAGACTCTTCCAATCTCAATCACTGATTATTGTTAAATAGGGGCCGCTTAATGAGTGCATTTGATGAATTGTTGTGTTTTTTTTTAGAGGGGGAGAGACAGACAGACAGAGAGGGGGGAGAGAGAGATTGGAGAGCTCAGGGGAACATGGGAGTATACATGAAGAGGGGGGTTGCCAAGATGGAGGGAAGGTTCCTGTCATTCACACATGATTGACTTCAACCTTTTGAGAGCACAGGAAACCTGGCTGCACTTCTGCACTTTTTAATCAATATTCATTGCTTCTTGAAATGGTCTAATTAAAAATACTGCAAGGTAGATTGAGCTGGAGTAACGGAGCAAAAGCAGAGGCATTTTCCCCCACTATCATTCCAACATAAAACTCTACAAATATACAAATATTTTTTAATTGATTGCTTATTGTTGGTCTTTTAGTGTATAATTGGTGAGGTGTATGAACACTGTGTACTAAGAGGGAGATCAGTGCAGGCAACACAGTTGTATCTCTGTGTATCTCTGCTCGCTACTCTTCTCTATTGAAGTGGAATGCATTTTTTACAAGGAGGGAGAATTATTTAATTAGGCAACCTAATAAGCTTTACACTTGGCCAAGGTGGGCCTTTCAGCCCATCCCACTAATTGGCTGCAGCAGAACTTTCTAGGCATATGACAAAACACCAAGAGTGATCAAAGTGCAAAATCTAAGGGAAACTAAGATGGTAGAAATAATATGATTAATTTCTGTGTGAGTGTGGGTGTGCATGGTTGTGTGTCTGTCGCTGGAAGTGTGTTCTCCATCTATATGACTATTTTTGTTACATCCATAATTTGAATCGTCTTCCATTAATGTCTTGCTTTTCTCATAAGATGGTTCTCTTTGGCATTAAGTTTAATGGTGAAGCTGTAGCAGTTGTAATTAGTCACTACGTTCTGGAAACCCTTATTTTGCATGTGTTGTCGGAAGTATCCAAGCTCACCTGCCTGCCTATAAAAGGGGAACTTTGAAAGTTGGCCAGTAATTAACAAGGAGCACACCCTGTGTGTTATTTTCCAGGTGGCAACTACAGAAGCGTTGCCAGCAAGCATGTTCATACCAGTCCCCAGCCCGGAAAGGGAGGCACAAAGCACCCCACAGTCTACAGCCAACACTGGCAGTGATGACACAAAGAAACAGACAGGTTTGTTTTTTTTTTTATCTTTTGAACTGTGGTGTCTTTGGTGAACCCATGATTGTTCAGCTCTTAGATGGTTACATTCTTATGTATTGTGTGTTAATAAATTACATATTAATGTTATTGTCAATGTGTACTTCTGGACTAAGATCTACAGAGATATCTCATGAATTTGTAACCCAAAGTAAGATTCATGTATGTTACGGGCCTATAAAACTGGTGTTCTTTTTTTTATTCACAGAAACCTTAGATGCTGACCCTGAAAAAGTTCCTCTGTCTGCAGAAGTGACCGAAACTCGCAAGTCACCTCTGGAGGAACACCAATCTGGGAGAGAGGATGCGACTGGTTTCCTGTGCTGGAAGAAAGGCTGTAACCAGGTCTTCAAATCTTCTAGCTCACTCCAGATGCACTTCAATGAAGTCCACAACAAAAGGCCTCAGCTGCCTGTCTCTGACCGACATGTCTATAAGTACCGCTGCAACCAGTGCAGCTTGGCTTTCAAGACTGTGGAGAAACTCCAGCTCCACTCCCAGTACCATGTCATCAGGGCTGCTACCATGTGCTGCCTGTGCCAGCGAAGCTTCAGAACCCTACAGGCGCTTAAGAAGCACCTGGAAACAAGTCACCTGGAGCTAAGTGAGGCTGATATCCAGCAACTCTATGGAGGGTTACTGATGAATGGAGACCTGATGGCTCTGGGCGATCCTTCCCTCGGTGATGACCAAGGCATTCTTGCAGAGGATGATAAAGAAGGAGAGGACAGTGATCCAGAAGAAAAACAGAGTCCGACTGGTAGTGATTCGGGTTCTCTGCAAGAGGATTCTGGATCTGAGCCCAAGAGAGCCCTACCATTCAGGAAGGGTCCCAACTTTACAATGGAGAAGTTCTTGGATCCATCTCGGCCTTTCAAATGCACAGTCTGCAAAGAGTCCTTTACACAGAAAAATATCCTGCTTGTACATTACAACTCCGTCTCCCACCTGCACAAGGTGAAGCGGGCCCTGCAAGAGTCCACCGCTGGCCAGCCAGAGCCTACAAGCAGCCCTGACAACAAGCCTTTTAAGTGCAGCACTTGCAACGTGGCATACAGTCAGAGCTCCACTCTGGAGATTCATATGCGATCTGTGCTTCATCAGACAAAGGCCAGAGCAGCCAAGCTTGAAGCAGCAGGTGGAATTACTAGCTCTGTTAACACTGGAAGAGAAGGGGCCTCTACAACCATTAGCACTTCGACACCCAGCCCAGTTCCAGTCACCAACTCCACCTCAAGTTCCAGCAACAGAAGCTGCTCTCCAGCAGTTGTCCAGACTGTGCAGAGTATGCTTGGTGGCAACCACCTGAGCCAGTCACACAACACTGACAGCCTGGGGAACTCAGCTTGCCATCCATCCCCTTCTGAAAACCATGACATGAAAAAGAAGAAATTTGCTGACATGTTGTCTGCTCGAGGCCACCAGCAGCAGCTCCAGCAGCAGCAGTTGGCCCAGGCCCAGGCTCAAGCCCAGGCCCAGCTTCAGCAGGAACTTCAGCAGCAAGCTGCACTTCTTCAGTCTCAGCTCTTCAACCCACTTCTCCAGCACTTCCCCATGACAACAGATGCTCTTCTCCCACTGCAACAACAGCAACTCCTCTTCCCCTTTTACATTCCTGGGGCAGAATTCCAGCTGAACCCAGAGATGAATCTCAGCAGTTCCTCTCTTGGTCTGAGTAGCTCTTCTGCTGCCTTGCTGGAAGAGCAAAAGAATTCAGTTCAGCAGGCCCAGCAAAGCTGCCTCCAACAGCAGCTAATGCACCATCACTTGCAACAGCAGCACCAAGCCCACTCTCAGGCCTCAAGCCAAATGGCTCTGCTTCAGCAGAGTGCATCGCTCTCACACCAAGTGGAAAAGAAACCAAAGCCTCCTGTTATTCTGAATGAGAAAGAGCGGGACCTGCCAAAGGAAAAGGAACCAGTTGAGAAAATTGAGGACCAGACCCCTAAAGAAACAACTGAAAACATGAAACCCAAGGAGAAGAAAGACATTCAAGTTCCAGTTAGTATGAACCACGACCCTGGCTTTCCTCCTCCTAGAATTGCTTCAGATGCTAGAGGTAATGCAACCAAAGCCCTTCTGGAAAATTTTGGATTTGAGTTAGTGATTCAGTACAATGAAAATAAACAGAAGGCACAGAAAAAGTCAACTGCAGGGACTGCAGCAGCAGGCTCAACAGGGCCACCAGCTATTAGTCGTGTTGTGGATCCCATTGAAGGACTGGAGAAGTTGGAATGTGAGGCATGTGGCAAGCTCTTCTCCAACATATTGATTCTGAAAAGTCACCAAGAGCACATCCACCAGTCCTTCTTCCCATTCAGGTCACTCGAAAGATTTGCCAAGGAGTATCGAGAGCAGTATGACAAGCTTTACCCACTGAGACCTCCGACACCCGAGGCTGCTCCTCCACCCCCACCACCACCTCCACCTCCCCCTCCACCACCCCCTCAGCCTCCTCCGCAGAGAGCGCCAACGCCAAATATCCCTGTCTCTGCCCCTGCCCTTACACCCCCAACAGTTCCACCTCCACAGCCCTCAGTTACCATGGCTCAGATTCCCATGCCCATGGACCTGCCGCTCTTCTCCCCACTGATGATGCAGCCCATGTCCCTTCAGTCCCTGCCTGCTCAGATGTCAGGTCAGCTGCCATCTGTAGAGCCAGGGCTGGCCACTGATCTTGCACAGCTTTACCAGCAGCAGCTCACCCCGGCCATGCTGCAGCAACAGCAGAACAAGAGGCCACGCACACGCATCACAGATGACCAGCTCAGGGTCCTCCGACAGTATTTTGACATAAACAATTCCCCCAATGAGGACCAAATCAAGGAGATGGCAGACAAGTCAGGGCTTCCCCAGAAAGTGATTAAGCACTGGTTCCGTAACACCCTCTTCAAGGAGCGCCAGCGCAACAAAGATTCTCCATATAATTTTAATAACCCACCTATCACCACCCTAGAAGACATCAAAATTGACTCCAAACCACCTTCACCTGAGCCTCATAAAACAGAGAGCTATGGGAGCAAGAGATCCTCAAGGACAAGGTTCACAGACTACCAGCTTAGGGTATTACAAGACTTCTTTGATGCCAATGCCTACCCTAAAGATGATGAATTTGAGCAGCTTTCTAACCTACTTAGTCTGCCAACAAGAGTCATTGTAGTGTGGTTCCAGAATGCACGACAAAAGGCTCGAAAGAACTATGAGAACCAGGGAGATGGAGCAAAGGAAGGTGAAAGGCGCGAGTTGTCCAATGACCGTTACATTCGCACCAACAACTTGAACTACCAGTGCAAAAAGTGCAGTCTGGTGTTTCAACGCATTTTTGACCTCATCAAGCACCAAAAGAAGCTATGTTACAAAGATGAAGATGAGGAAGGACAAGAAGACAGTCAAAATGAGGATTCACTTGACCTTACTCATGAGTATTACACGCCATCTGGATCTTCAGGCCACACTCCAATGCCTACATCATCAAGTCTCTGCCCTCTCCCACCATCCACCTCAGCTTTCTCTCATATGACATCCTCAGAGAAGGAAGAGGCCACCACAGCAAACACATCCAACTCTTTTGATGAAAAGCCCAAGCTTTCAGCTGAAACTTCCCTAGATCACAGAGACAGCCAGCCAACTCTAAAACAGGAGAGCCTGCACAGGGCGGAAACACCTCAGCCAAGACACTCCAGAGAAGAAAAGCCCCTGATGGCGCCAAAGAACTCTAAGCATTCATCTCCCTCCTTATCCCAGCAGCAACCACAGAGTGTTTCCTCAGCTTCTCAGTCTAGCCAGGCTCCCTCTCAGAGCTCTCACATGACACTGAACCCACACTTGTCCTCTGCTACACAGCAACAGCTGGCCCAGCAGATGATCCCATACCAGTGTGAGCAGTGCAAGCTGGCTTTCCCCTCATTTGAACACTGGCAGGAACACCAACAGTTGCATTTTCTCACTGTTCAAAATCAGTTTATTCATCCCCAGTTTTTAGACCGCCCCATGGATATGCCTTTCATGCTTTTTGACCCTAGCAACCCTCTTTTGTCAAGCCAGCTTCTCTCCGGGGCTATGCCACAAATTTCAAGCAGCTCTGCCACCTCTCCTTCAACACCAACCTCCACCATGAACTCCCTGAAGAGGAAGTTGGAGGAGAAAGCAGGCACCAGTCCAGGAGAGAATGACAGCACCCACAGTGGTGAGGAACCTCAGAGAGACAAACGGTTGAGAACAACAATTACACCTGAGCAGCTGGAGATTCTCTACCAGAAATATCTGCTTGACTCCAACCCAACCCGTAAGATGCTCGATCACATTGCTGCTGAGGTTGGACTGAAGAAGCGGGTGGTGCAGGTGTGGTTCCAGAACACTAGAGCCAGAGAAAGGAAAGGGCAGTTCAGGGCTGTCGGACCAGCTCAGGCCCATCGCCGGTGTCCGTTTTGCCGTGCCCTGTTTAAAGCCAAGACAGCCTTGGAAGCACACATTCGTTCACGCCACTGGCATGAAGCTAAACGTGCTGGCTACAACCTGGCCCTGTCAAGCATGCTGCCTGACCAGGACGGACTGCAGTTGAAGATGGACCCATTGGACATCTCCAGCTATTCTCATCTAGTCCCCTCCAACAATGATGGGCAGTGTTCGTCTTTGTCACCTGTAAAAAACATGGATTTGTCCCCAAGGGCCCTTATGAGCCCCACATCTATTAAAGTTGAGGGAATGGAGGACTTCGAAAGCCCAACCATGTCCTCTGTGAACATGGGTTTTGACCCAAGCAAACTGGACAATGACGATTGTTCCTCTGTGAACACTGCTATCACTGACACCACCACTGGTGATGAGGCCAACGCTGACAATGACAGTACAGATGTGAAGCATGGGCACAACAGTGACATTCTGTCCAAATCTGGCGGGACAGCAGCCTCACTTGAGAATGAGGACCAGATGTCCTCAGGACTTGTGAGCCCTGCAACAAGCTATTATGCTAAAGATTATGAGAATGAGCACATTGTGGATCACAGTGAGACCTCGAGTCTGGCTGACCCCTGTTCGCCCAGCCCTGGAGCCTCTGGAACTAAGAGCATAGATAGCGACAGGCCTGGCCAGAAGCGCTTCCGGACACAGATGACCAATCTCCAGCTGAAAGTGCTTAAGTCCTGCTTCAGCGACTATAGGACCCCCACTATGTTGGAGTGTGAGGTATTAGGTAATGAAATTGGACTTCCAAAGAGAGTAGTGCAGGTTTGGTTCCAAAATGCTCGTGCCAAGGAGAAAAAGGCCAAGCTCAGCATGGCAAAACACTTCGGCATCAACCAGACCTCCTACGAGGGTCCAAAAACGGAGTGTACACTTTGTGGCGTCAAGTACAGTGCTCGTCTCTCAGTTCGAGACCACATCTTCTCCCAGCAGCATATAGCTAAGGTGAAGGACACCATTGGGAGCCAGCTTGATAAAGAGAAAGAGTACTTTGATCCAGCCACTGTTCGCCAGCTGATGGCCCAGCAAGAAATGGATCGCATTAAGAAAGCCAATGAGGTTTTGGGCCTTGCTCAACAGCAAGCAATGCAGCAACAGGGCATGTTTGACAGCCCTGCCCTGCAAGCCCTGAACCTTCAGTCAGCTTACCCAAATCTACAGGGAATACCCCCTGTTCTGCTGCCAGGAGTTGGTAGCCCTTCCTTACCAGGCTTTAACTCATCAAACACAGGTATGTTATCAGAATTTTTAGCCATTATAAGAAATCATATGCATTTAAACACATAAATGTAATATTAACATGTATTTTTTTCTCTCTGTACAATCTCTTCTAGCTTTAACTCCTCCAAAACCTCCAAACCTCCTGAACATGCCTGGTGCCAGTGTCCCCTCACCCAGTCTCCCCACATCCGGTTTACCCAACAAGCCTCCATCCTCCTCTTCCTTGGCCTCACCCAGCCCAGCTCAGGCCAGCACCTCCGTCGCCCACTCCAACCCCACATCTAGTTCAACATCCACATCAGCAACTTCACAGCCAAGTTCCCGAACTGAACCACCCCCGAAAGAGCGTGATGCTGAAAGGCCAAGAGAGAAGGAAAAGCCCAAGGAGAAGGTGGACAAGTCTGCTACACACTCTTCAATGGGAGGTACTCCAGCACCCACCACCTCAGCTGCCAGCGCCAAGAAAGAGAAACCAGACACAGCTGTTCCTGCCACCTCGATGCCAACTCCTGGAATGGAGTATGTGGTAGACCCTGCCCAGCTTCAGGCCCTTCAGGCCGCATTGGCATCTGACCCTACAGCTCTGCTCACCAGTCAGTTTCTCCCCTATTTTATGCCTGGCTTCTCCCCGTATTATGCCCCTCAAATACCTGGGGCTCTCCAGGGAGGATACCTGCAGCCCATGTATGGCATGGAGAGCCTTTTCCCCTACAACCCAGCTTTATCACAGGCTCTGATGGGGCTTTCCCCAGGGTCCCTGCTTCAGCATTACCAGCAATATCAGCAGAGCCTGCAAGAGGCGCTGCAGCAGCAGCAGCGGCAGCTTCAACAAATCCAGCAACCCAAAGCGAGCCAAACTCCTGTTCCCACCCAGTCCTCCGGGGACCGCAAAGAAACTGCCAAAGATCCAGTGAAATCCGAGGAGCAGAAAGGCACTCCCCCCATTAATACCTCTTCCTCATCGTCTCACAATAACCTATCCACAGAGCAGCATGAGATGGATGGCAAAGGTGCGGACCCCCTTCTTGACCAGTACATCGTCCCCAAAGTGCAGTACCGGCTGGCATGCCGTAAGTGTCAAGCAGTTTTCAGCAAGGAGGAAGCGGCCATTAGCCACCTGAAGTCGATCTGCTTTTTCGGTCAGTCTGTGGCAAATCTGCAAGACATGTTGCTTCGAGTCCCCAGCAGCACAAGTGGAGCAGAGGGAAGTCTTTACGACTGCCTGGCTTGTGACACTAGGCTAGAGGGGGACAAAGCACTCAGTCAACACCTGGAGTCGGCCTTGCACAAACACAGAACAATCAAGCGATCAGCCAGAAATGCCAAAGAGCATGCTACTAGTTTATTACCTCACTCTTCAGCCTGCTTCCCCGATCCTAACACCGCATCTACCTCGCAGTCTGCCACTCATTCAAACAGCACCCCCACTCCACCGCCAACATCATCAGCCGCCATGCCGTCCTCTTCTGCCCCTTCATCATCGTGCTCCTCTTCCTCTGCGGCCGCCCCACTAAGTACCACAGCTGCCGGCAAACCCTGGCCCCAGGCCCCCTTCTCCAGAGCTTTAGCTGGAAAGCCCAATGCCACTCCTTCTACATTGTCATCTTTTCCTTCAGTATCCTCACCTTCAACGGTTACCTCAAGTTCATTGAGCACCTCAGGGGTTCAGACCTCGATACCAACAGACGTCTTTACTGACGAGTCTGACTCTGACAGCAGTCAGAAGTCAGCCGACAGACTGGGCAGAGCAGCGGAGGAGACTCAGCCCAGCTGTCTCAAAGACAGTAGTAGTTGTAGTACTCTTGCTAGTGTAGGAACAGACTCCATCAGATTGTAAAAGAGCTTTCAATGATGGACAGTATTTAAAAAATGTAAAAGACAAAAAAAAGACAAACAGAAAAGAAAAAAAAAAAACAAAACAAAAAAAAGCAGCGATGTTAAAATATGTTTAAAAGTATACAAACCAATTTCAAAAAAGATGTGTAAAGACTAACTGCAATTCCAAAGCTTGTAACCAAAAATTTAAATGTTAGTGGATTGTTTTCCCATATCAACATGCTGGTTTTTGTTTATTTCAACTCAAATATATATATACATATATAAATAAATAGAGAAGATCACTGCAGTTAAGTTTTGGCTTATGATAGAGGAATGCTGTATAGCAATGGACTGCCTCAAAGTTGTTTAAATGGCCCCTAATCCCTAATAACAAAGTACAATTTAACAAGCTGTCCCTTGTTTGCAGAAGTATTTCCATATAATAGCACAGTCAGCCAGTGTGTACTGTATGGGAGAATAGTCTTACAGTTTCTTGCGATCTAAGCGTTCAAATACCAATGGCTTGCTTAAGTAAACGAATGATGTAATGTCTATTTTATTCTCAGGTCAACAGCTCACAATTTTTTTTCTGTTACAGAAATTCATCACTCTTTTTTTATTTTATTCCTGACATTTTTGTTCTGAATTTTAATTTTACTGGCAGAAAGTATTCAAAAGTAAAGTGAAAGCATAGCTTTCTGGGCATTCAAAAAGGGTAGCTGAATGGCTGGTTTAAAACATTTAAAAAATCTTTCACATGAAATTAGCACTCCCTCATAACCCAGACACAAAAAGCATTGCAGACTTGTTGATGGGGATAAAAAAGATTTTTTTTAAGAAAAAACTTTCTGTATTTATGATAGATATAAACATTTTTGGTGTTAAGTAGATTGTTGCATTGGAAATGAATTTAAACAGTATGGTAGACTGAAAAATCTTTGTGTACATTTAGCTTTTGTATTGTCCAACTTTAAGGCGCTTCATTTGATGTTGTCTTGGTCATTCCAATAGACTAGATTAAGGAGCAGTAACTGATCTATACTTTATTTCTGTCTTATCCTTGCCTTCCTGGCTAACGTTCACCCAACTGCCAATAACTGACAAGGCAGGTTCCCTTTTCTCTCAAGGGTTTTTTCTGTCTTCTTTTGGGTTGGTGTGAATCCAACCAAAAACTAAAAGAAATCTGAGGTGTTGAAAAATATCAATTATTTTTGTGTTACCTTTGTGCACTTACCACTGTCTGACTCTCCTTCCCCTTATATCCTGTTTTCTCTATTTCCGTCCCATCCCTTTTTCATTTTTTCAAGCCTTGCCTTTGTAGATATGGAGATGGTTACTACTCCTTGTGCACTACAAAGCAGATGTTTGTTTTTCATAGTGTGGCTGCAGTCTGTTTACGGCTTTATTTTATTAATTTTTTATGTCATATATTAAAATGAAAAAGAATAATAATAATAATTCTCACGCTTTAAAAACAAAAAGAAAATCCAAAGACTAAACACTTTCACCATTGGTGCATAAAGATGAGAAAAGAGGCTTCTTTATACTTGAGAATTTGTTGCTGTTTTTAAAGGAAAGAAAACAAAGTTTTAAAATAAAGGAGTACGCATCAGAGTTGCCGTTTTTGCTTCTTTGCAAGCAGACAGGTGGCTTTTTTTACGTAAGATACCAAGAATACCAAAAACCAAAAAAGGGCCCTTGTCCTTGCATTGTGGAGTAGCACCGTTACAGAGCCATTGCAGTTTGTAAGATAGAGGTTAAAAAGCTCTCTCTATTTTTTTTCCTGTCACACATTTTTTCCGTTTGTTTATCATTTGTTTTTAAAGAAAATGTATAAGGTCTGGTCTTTGAGGACATATGTTTTGCTGCTAATGTAGATTTTGAAAAGAAAAATACCTAGATGCATGCTCATTTTGCTTTTTGGCTAAGCTTTAATGAAAAGACAAACAATAAACCATTTCCCTGCCTCTGCGACATCTTTTTTTTTCCCCTCCTTTTTTTCTTCTTGCAAAAACGGAACTTTGAAGACTGTGAATATATGTTCCAAAGGACATTTTGGCTGATTTTTTTCTTTTTTTTCCCAAACAGACCAATGTTTAAAAGCCAATGATCTCTAACGTTTGTAAAGAATAGTGCATTCCAAATACCACATCTGCATTTGTTGACTTTGTTTTCTCTTAAGCAAGGACTGATTCTATTTCTTTCCTTATTTTGTTTGGATACTATTCTGTTTTATCTCATTTCTAAGATGACTGTAAGCTGTTGTGTAAATTTACCATCGTGGGTTGCTAACATCTCCACTCAGCTCCCTCCTTTGAAGTGACGGTCGGGAGGGTTATGGACCCCTCCGCGACCTGTAAAGGTTGTTGCTCACTTGAATGAGATCAAGTAATAGTGGTTACCAAAAATGTACATAATACATGTGGTACTGACATGTGTCTCACTGGTTTAGTGTCATCATGCCTATCGATTTATTACAAGACTCAGAAGGAAACAAAGGCTGTTTAGCAAAGTCTGGAGTGGCGGCCTCCCATCCTGGGCTATCAAGCAGGGACTTGCCCCAGGTTTCTGCAGGGTGTTAAGCCATTTCCATGCATGAAATGTGGATTACAGGTTACCAAGGGACATCTTCATTCCAAAGCATTACAAGACTGACAAAGGCAGGAGTCTCTTTGAAGATGTCCCTTGTTTTATTTGGGATGGTGAAAAAGGTATCTTAATGCCTTTATGTCCAAAGAGGTCATTCACTCCAACTTTATAGCAATGGAAAAGAATATGCTTTACAGAAATCATCCTACCCTCTCACGAAAGCAAAACCTTTTCTAAATCTTTAATTTTTTCACCACAACAAATATTTCAATTTGTGAATAACTGCTCTTGGCCACAAGTGTATAGCAAGTGTATTTGGACTAATTAATACATTGCCACAATCTTGGAATTGTGTCTAAAGTGTTGCGTCTCGCAGAGCAATGTTACTTGGTGTTAATACTTGCGCATGCTCTTGAAATTGGGTAGATTTGGTCTGCAAGCTTGCCACTCCTATCAAGTCCTGTTACCTAGAATACTGTTCATATGATTATTTTTTAGAATTCTGATGTTGTACAGATTATTTTTGAATGCTTTTGCTCTATTTTGGTTTCAAATAATGTAAGACATTTATTATTATTATTGTTATTATTATTATTATTTTCATATATTTCAACTATTTGTATGTTATTTTATTTTTCTGTATATTATTTCTTTCCTCATATAAATTAATGTTTAACACCAGCTTTAAATTTGAATCGCTTTTTTATCGTTGAGACCTGGCCACTTTATAGTGTAATAATATTCCTTTTGTTTGCTTGTCTTTTCAACACTGATCTCCTCTTTCCAAAGTCTTTTTTGTTGTTTCGTTTGTCTCTGGGCTCTCTTGGGTGAGACAAAGTTATGTCTTCACAATCAATTTAGCCAGCATGGACTGTGTTAGAGAGTGTGTGTGTGTATGTATGTGTATGTCTGTGTCATAAGAGCCAGCATCAGTTTGCATTTTTATACTTTTTTTTTAAACTTTAATTTTCAAACCAAAACATACTGAACTGCATACCTGGATCTTCAGTAAGATGTTGAAGATTTAGATGAATCAGATATTAAAGTAACAATAATTAGAAAAATGCGGAGAAAGATGATACTGAAGCACTGAGCAGTTTGTAGTCTGATTTCTTGTATGAATGTGGCCAAAGCGTAATGCAGTTGAACAAAAAAAAAAAGAGAAATGTTTCTGTTTGTGCCCCCTTAGCAGTGTATATTTATTGTGGCACGACACATCACATGGCTGAGATGCGTCTACTCACATTGGGATACTTGATTTTTGTGGACATTTTACAGAGATCGAAAAGACAGGTTTTGCTGTAGAGGTCATCCTTTTTGCCCACTGTGAAAAAAAAAACATGTATACAGATATAGATATATTTAAAAAGAAGACATCGACTTTTTGTTCAAAAATGACAAAGAAGGAAAAAAAAAGATTTGAACTCTGGGAAACTTTGGAGACGTCTGAGAAGGCTGTGGGCACACCAGACTGGGGCAGGGGAGCCGAAGGCAGGCCGGGGCTGAGGCGGCTCTGGGTGGCGCAGACACGAGACCCTAACGCGATCACTGACTAGTCCCCAGTGGGGACGGACTCTGGAGCAGTGAACATCTGGTGAGGAGTAAGGAGAAAGAGAAAGAGAGAGAGAGAGAAAAGATCACGGCGTGTTAGCGCTGAACCCCAGTGACTTGAGCCGCCCGCACCCAACCCCCAGAAACCCCAACCCGACCCCACCCCCCCAACACACACTTCCTCCCCCCCCCCAACCTTGTTTCTCTCTGTGTCTCCTGCTCTCTGCCCTGACTTCTGCTTCTGCTTTGATGGACATTTTACGCACTTCTGAACAGGATGGACAGTGACACTTGCTTCTTTTTTTCCCCCCTCTCCCTCGTTCACGTTGTTGCTACCTGTTCCATTTTCCCCCCTTGCTTGGCTCACTGTTTGACGACTGGCACTCCATGGTCAGATGGTGGACTGACCCCACCGTGTCACGGAGCCAGCCAATCTCATCCCTCTTGAACCCATGGAAAGACAATTCAAAAACGCAATGGGGGAGGGTGTTTTTTCTGTTTTTTTTTTTTTTTTCTAGGCTGTCATTCCTGAAGAAGCAGTTGAACTTACATACACAAACAAGCGAAACAACCAAAATTAACAACCAAACTAACAAACAACCAAACCATTTGCTCCAATTTCAAAGATTAACTGTTACTGGAGCTCCCTGTTCCCTTTGTGACTCCTGGTGCCACAATGTTACTTTATTTTTTCAGTTTTTTTAACCTGTCTTTTATTCTTTTATTTTTGTTTTACTTTTTTTCAGTTATTTCTCCTATGAGCCTGACAGACAAGGCTCAGTGGCTCCAGGTAGCCCACCTGAGGGTAGAAAAAACAGCCTTGCAATGTACAAAAAAGAGCAAGTTAAACCAAAAATGTTGTTCTTGATGTCTTTTCTATACTGTAGTCTTGTTAGCTTTTTTGTTACTGTAATTATATGATGAAGATTTCCAAACTGTACCAAATTACATGGAGACTAACATACATACACCACGTGGAACTTCAGACTTTTAAAGAAAACTTTTGTCACAAAACCTTGTTGTCCTAGTTAAGTTGATTGTAGATGGTAATTGAATATACTCCTTTGAAAATATTTCATCAAGTATGTTTCTTGCTCATTGTGATACATTAAAAATTATGAGCATAAAATGCCTCTGTGTGTCTGTCTTTTCTTTAACAACTTGATATCTTAATAGAGTATGTTCACACCGCACAACCACATATCATTGTTAGATTACATTGATAAATCAGCCACTGATTTGAAATATGAGCATTTGTAAAAGGCTTTTATCATCTGTATTTTCACATTAATTAAAACCGCACTTTTGTACATTGCACACAATCATGTAATCAGGAGACATTAATTTGTTATGCGCACATCAAATTTGGAATAATAATTACGTCTCTTTCTAAATCACTAATTAAGGCCTGATAAGCATGAGGGAATCAGTCCCCTCGGCCACCTCCAAATTTTTTTGGCTCTCGCACGCAGCATCCCTCCCAGTGCAGTCACGTGTGAGGGCCTTGTAGGCCAGATTGATGGACAAGACTAATTAAAACATGTTAGGTAACAAATGTGATATAATGCTTAATTAGAAGTGGCTGTTTGCGGCTAATTTAACATGATGAAGTCTGAGAACAAATATGACTGTAAGTGAAGTTTGCTTTTAAGGCCACAGTTCACTAATTCCTTTTGACTTCAATGAGGGATCAAGTGTAATATTCATTAGCGTTGTACACTAATTCAAGAGGAGATAAGGCCATTGTGTGTGTGTGTGTGTGTGTGTGAGAGAGAGAGAGAGAGAGGCAGAGAGAGTGTCTGTCTGTGCGTAGGTACATGTGAGCATGTCCAGGAGTCGGTGCGTGTTTGTGTGCATGTCTGTTTGTATGTGTTAGCTCGTGACTGTGATGTGAACCAAATTAATTACTCTTGAGAGTTAGACTCATTATGCACGAGTCAGCTGAACTTAAAGGCTCCAGTGAAGCTTGAGAGTCACCGCCAGACCAGTGGTCTTTCTCTTGTCTACCACACACACACCACACCTCACAGCCCGCAAGCTGGCCAAAGACAACTTCTATATACAGGATAAATACAGATCTAGCCAACAGCAAATGTAGAATACTGCCCAATTGTGCCACTCAAAGACCACCCTTTCACTGAATGCCCCTTTTTGAATGATTACTGTATGTGGTCTACAGGTTTCAGAGGGTGAAGATTCAGGTTTCTGTTTACATTTGAGGGGAAAATCGCTGCAGTTTAAAGAAACATGAGTCATGTTTGAAGGAGTGTAGCCATAGATGATTTCACATATAACACCTCATTGAAATGACAATATGGCTTTAAATGACATCTGATGTCCTTTTAGTTTCTTCTCCTCAGAGATGAAAGCAACTCACAGCCATAATGCACCAGTGAGGTCTAACAGCAGACAGTCTTGCACGTAGGAATGTGACACAGTCACACCATATTGGTTTGATTCTAATGCAGGAAGACTCAGTATGAAATGAGATGCTCTTTTGAAAAACAAAACTGAAATAACAGGAGGGGGTAAACGGAGGGGCCTCCCTACCCCAGCTAACCAAAGTCAGGAGCAGGGGGAACCACAAGGGCACTAACTCGCCTTTTGATGTTTCCTTTAATAAAGCAGCGTGCTATTATTACTGCCTTGTGACCTTTACTAAGCCTCACTCTCTGTCTGAACATTTTGATTGAACCGCTCTCTACTTCATTACTGAGAAAGCCAAGGGTTAGAGCGGGTGTTATGCTCTCATGCATATAGCTCAGTGTCCACAATCTTTTAATATCATTTCTGGGTGGGAATTGCAGTGGCTATTTTTTTTTTTTTTGTGCCTGTTGACCGGCAGTTTCAAAAAAGTTAAATATTTTCTTTTTTCTATTGAGTGGCCAGACCTGGTGAACTCAAAATCCAAAAGTATTTTTAGATGCTTTAGTTCAGCCTGTAGTTTTCTTGCTTTTACTGGTACACTTACAGGGATGTCATTTGTCCATGGTTGGGGGAAAAAGGATACCCTTTAAAAGTGCTGAATGACAACACATGCAGCATGATCAGTGGACAGATACCTCAACTGGTGTCTGAAAATATGGCTTTCAGCATGTCTGAGCTCACATTTCCCGAACAGGCGCTCATCGGGCCTCCTGTTTTCAATATGACTTGCTTGCCTTTAGGGACTGTATTGTTTTAGAGCTTGTGGAGTTCTTTGTGAGTGGATCCCTGTGCACCCTGCCTTCCCCAGTAAAAGCCACGGTTCTGGGAAGAGGGGTTAAGGGGTTCCATGGGAGTGGAGGACCTCTCCGCTCCCACCCCCTTTTTTCAAACCGTACCCCCCACCGGCCTCGGTGAGGGGGAATGGAGGCCGGGGCCATCTCGAGCCCAAGCGCGAGCAGGGAGCCAGATTCGCCGGCCATGCTGAGCCAATTAACACGCAGCGATACATCCCGAATGAATTAAAAGCACCCTAATCGGATCAGTGTGAAAAGCCAGGCCGCTTCCTCCCCAGCCCCGTACCAGATGGCACCCGCGCTCAGACACGGCATTGTACCAGTGCCGGTTTGGGCCGCAGAGTGTGAAATTGGGTTAGCGCCTGCATGTGTGATGCTGACCATGGCCAAGGGGTGGACACCAACACCCCAACAACCCCTCCCCCACAAAACATAGACACACACACACACATTCACAAACACACACACACATACACTTCCCAGAAACCCCCCAACCTCTAAAGTCTCTTGGCCTGGAGGTGAAGGACCCACCTTACCCATGCTGGGAGTCCATATCTAATTGTCATCTCCATAGCCTCTAAATCTCCTCTTTTCAGGAGCATCATCTTTCCCCACAACCCATTCCAGCACGCAAGCCAATTCTCCCCCGAGTTTAAGCGAGACTTTCTTGTTCTATAATGCCATTTTCAGTCATTGTATCTTCCAGCGGAGCTGACATTACTTATGTTGTGTAG
This sequence comes from Setipinna tenuifilis, assembly GCA_030347295.1. Taxonomy (NCBI): domain Eukaryota; kingdom Metazoa; phylum Chordata; class Actinopteri; order Clupeiformes; family Engraulidae; genus Setipinna; species Setipinna tenuifilis. Next base: position 14,304,516 of record CM059280.1, on the reverse strand, counting down.
TTCCTCTGGCAGGCTGGCCGTATACAGGCGGCGAGGACATGTTGACGGCACCAGACTTGTTATATGTCCCCAAGGACGCTTGTGGCCTCTTCTAAGCTTTGGAGATCCTATTCCAGCATTTGTGGATGTTTTGGGGGAGACCACTGTTCGACAGCTTAAGTCAAGGAGACTACAAAAGGCACGAGCACACAGAGCAAGACCCTGTAATCATGGGCATTGTGCGAACTGGGAAGCATTACCTGTTAATGGCCGATCGGCACTACAACTCCTTACCGCAAGGAACAAACAAGGAGCAGACACTGGAGGGGGGGAAAGCCACAGAACCGCCCACCCCAGCGTGGCCCCAAGTCCCACAGTGCATTGCTTCGTCCATCCCGCTGACAGTCAAGCCTGACTGGAGACAGCGCTTGTGTCACATAAACACTTCTCCTCAGAACTCACGAGACCGCGGACCGACAGCAACCCCGCGTGCACACATCTGCCGAACATGTTTTTTTGTTTTTTTCTCTCTCTCTCCCTCCAAATGGTCTCAAAGATTTAGAGCTGTGGCATAAATTTACAGTGTCTCCCGCTTTGTTGTGTCACACTGTAAGCACATGTTTTGTTGTTTTGGGATTGTGTGAGCCCTGACAGTTGCTACATCTTTGTGGTCTGTGATTTAGTGGCCGTGTTTTTAAAGATTACTTCTCGCTTGTTGCATGTGCTAGTTGCTGTTCCGGACAGCATTTGAAAGACAAAGCTGTGTGTTGTAGTGAAAGCAACCATAAAGTAAATATATATATATATATTTGTATGCACCAGCATCCAGGCTTTGTCTGTATGTATGTACATAATACATACATACATATATATATTTATACAATGTAATGTATATATATACAGACAAAGCCTGGATGCTGGTGCATAGGGGATCCTCATTACCATGCACAGCGAGCATACTCCCCTTTCCTCCCTCCATGTTCCCTCCACCTCCAGCCCATGCCACTGTGTCTTCCTCTGCTATCAATGTCAAAGCCAAATTACGCTTGAGTTGTGAGGACAGGTCAAACTAATTCAATCTCATCTGTCAAGAGAGATGATAGGTGAGAGGGATCTGGGAGAGAGTGAACGAGGGAAAGATTTTAATAGGAGAGACGACGAGCTCCTCTTTTGAATAGAGGGAGGAGGCCTCATTTTAAAAGGCAGAGTAAATACCATGCAAGATATAGCAATGATTTTAAGGAATTCACACATCTGTTATTTACCCAGTACAATGGTGGAGAAAGACATGATTCGAGGTAGTGATACCCCTATAGTAAACTGTCAAAACAGAATTTGTTTCCCTGGCATGATATAAAAACAAATATTCACATATACCCATCATACACTTTTCCAAGCCATTTGCTTGTTATCAGTAGTGCGCAGAGTCACTTCTGACCTCCACACTTTCACAGCAACTGAAAACACAATGTTGCCGATAAGCCTTCTCAAACTCAGTTGATTGCTCCTTGGCATAGTTAGAACTTGCTCATCCTTTCATATCCTCTTCAGACCCCCCCCGGCCCAAAGATCTGAGTACCCCCACTGTGAAGGGGGCTTGGGGGGGAGCTGGGGATGGGGGGTGGTTGAGGAAGGTGTGGAGGGCGTCTTGGCTGGATGTGGGCCTTTGGCGGAGCATTTCCCGTCTCCTGGACACTGGATCAGGTGTCGCAGTTTTCACAGCACCTTCTGGTTCTGGTTAACAGGAAATGAGGTCCATCACAAGGAGTCCGAGCAAAACTGAGCAAAAATCAGGCCTGACAGGCAGGAATATTAGCCCGCGACGGCAGCCAATAATTGAGCGATTGGCTCCCCCCTCTCCCTCATAATGAGTTGAATATGTGCTGGGAATGCGCTTGTCTTTCCCTCTCCCTCTTTTGCCCTCTCTTTCCCTCTCTCTGCCCCCCCCCCCCCCCCTTTCCCTTTATACCCAATAAATCATTTCAGCCGAAATCACTAGGATAATTTTACATCACCTCAAAGGTTTTATCCTTTTTTTCTTTCCCTTTTTTTTGTAAAGGTGTCATCTCTGAAACTGTAAGCTAATGTTAAGCAGATAGTTTTAGTTTTTTTTTTTGGGGGAAAGTGTTGGTGCACTTTTTTTTTTTTAGCTTTACAAAGATTTATGGGAGTGGAGGTATATGGTGCTGTGAGAGAGTGGATCATTTCACTTCATTATGTTGCATTTTTCTCCTCATATGCAAAGATGGTAATGGTTAGACCATGCACACGCTCACCCATCTGCTTGTGCACTTGTGTAAATGGGATTCTCAGATCATCCTTTGTGAATGGGGCCTGCTAAAACATTTGAACAGTTAAATACGGTGGAGGAAGTCAGTGAGAAAGAGAGGGAGGGATAAAGAGAGAGAGAGACAGAGGGAGAGAGAGAGAGGGAGGGAGAGTGAGACTTCAGCCAGCAGGTTTTAAAGAGGAACCAACTGACAGAGTAACCAGGATAAATCTGATTCTCAGTGTCGCACAGCCACGTTTCGGTTTCAATCCTGGACAATGCGTTACCTTACATCTGAATTTTCCCAACACACTATACCTATACATCGTCCATTCTCTTTTCTCTCACCCTTTTTTTCTTTATTATCCTACTTCCTCTGACGATACCCTTGTTTAGGTAAGCAGGTTTGTATGCCTGCTTAAGCATGTGTCATTTTTCCGGGTGGGTTTTCCTGTACAGTCCAGTACAGTGAAGGTGGGTGCGGGTGGGGCTGGCATGACAGGAGGCAGGGGAAGGGGGCCCTGGATGGAGCCGAAGCTGGAGGACGGGAGGTGGAGGACGGGAGGTGGAGGGCGGTTGGAGCAGGGGGGTGTAGGGGTGTGTGGGGTGGGGGTCGGTGGGGTGTCTGAACAGGCAAAGGCCCTGTTTTAAAGGAGCCGAGGGCTGCTCTCCCCCTCACTCTTTGAGGTGTGGCTTCAGGTTTCACATAGCTTCGGGAACAGCGCCAGCACCAAGGAGAATTCTTAATATAATAATTGTTCTGAGACTTGCTCTTATTAATATTTCTCTGACTCTGGCTTTGGTTGGGATTTTTTTCCCTCTCTCTCTTTCTTTCCTTCTTTTTCTCTCTTTCTTCTTCGTCTTCCTTTTTTTTTTGCTCTTAACCAAAATCAGTTGTTGTCTGTTGCTGCAGGAATGCCTGTCGGACAGGGCCCTGACCCTGGGCAGGCAGCTCTAATGATGGGAAGATGAAAGAGCAGGACTCATTCCCAGGCTGGCCTGTTAGGGGGTGCAGGCCTGTGAAATGGGGAGATAATGGAGACCAGGTGTGCTGGTGGGGGCCTGAGACACTCCTCAGTCTTCAGTGTGAGAGCCCAGAGAGAGAGAGAGGGAGAGAGAAAGTGAGAGAGAGAGAGAGAGAAAGACAGAGAGAGAGAGAGAGAGAGCTGCTATGCTCTGGCTCCCTTGACTGCCCGCTGTTCTACACACATCTCTCTCTTTCTCACTCTCTCTTTATCGCTCTCTTTCTCTCTCCCACCCCCATCCCCACCGTCCACCCCCTGTCTATATTTCTCTCCCTTTCCCCTTTTCCATTTTTCTTTTGCTCTCTAGAGAGGTAACTTACACATACCACACTCTCCAAACTAATACAACCAAACATTAAACATTTCTTAGGTTTTGAAGTCTCTTGTAAGAGCTTTAAGGCCTGTGTCTGGTTTCCTCCTCATCTGTAAAGTCAATAGACTGTCACACTCATCAGCTTTATGTAAGTTTAAATGTAATATTCCAAGTCTAGTTTTTTTCCCCCTACATCTTTCTCTCACTTTTATCTGTGTACTTGTGCCCATGTACCTGTGATTATAAGCAATGTTTCCAAGCAGAAAAGACAACAGATATCTGCTCTGTCTTTCATCCAGAATGTTTGTTGAATGTTTAGCCCTTGCACCCCCTTATAGCAGCAACTAATCTGAAGTAGCCAAGTTTTAAAAGAAAAGGTCAAGCCTCTTGGCCGCAAAAGCATTTCTAATCACAGCAGACAGGCCCACAAAGCTTCTCTGTAATTACGATCTAATTAGCAAGCACCAGAGGATATCCAGCACACCATTCACCATCAATGATTTAACCCTTTTCAACATTGAGCAAAGATGGTGTTTTGAAAAACCACAGTA
>CM059280.1:14242879-14295379 GCA_030347295.1 Setipinna tenuifilis | reverse complement strand
GTACAAGTGAACAGCTGAGAGCAGCCTTCTGTCTCTTTTTCTCCTCTTCTCCCCCTCACTCCCTTTCTTCTGTTCCCTTTCTCTTTCTCTCTGTCTCTCACACTCTCTCTCTCTCTCTCTTCTCTCTCTCTCTCTCTCTCTCTCACACACACACATCACACACACACACTATCTCACACACTCCATCTCCTTCGCTGTCCTGATCCGAGTCGATACCTATACACAGCCCGGAGAGGATGGTTGATACAGCTACTTGGGGACGAAGATGTGGGTGTGTATTTGTGAGTGTTAGGTTATAAATTCAATTTATTACTTGGCAAAGAGCTGCCTTAATTTTGCATATTCATGACATAATCTCTACAGACACGTCATACTAAAAAGAACCGGGGCAGTATCTGAGGTTGCTTATGAACAGTTTCATTACAACTATGGGAATAATATGGCAGTTAATATGTAGCCTTTATGATCAACATGAGTGCTGTGTACTTGAAAATTATGATGTATGTAAGTATTGGAAAAGTAATAAGAAATAACAGGAATACAGAACAAACTTTCATTCTATTTTTTTGTGCAGATATGCACATAAGAGTGTAATTAATTTTTAGGGGTTCATTTTAAAATGCAAAGTTAAGCTCTAACAGGAGAGAGACTTTGTACTGTGTTGCAAGATGAGATTCATGGAGACCAGTTTCATAGCCTCTATAAAGTGTGGGCTGCTCTAATACCAATTATTTTCAAAAATAAAATTTCATATTTGCAGCCAGGCACCTTTGGACACATTGGAGTTGGGGAGAAAAAAAAAAAGCAAAAAAGCAATGGGGGATTGTGGGAAGGAAATTGAAGTGTGGGTGTAGTTTGGAGAGTGCTAACGTAGGGGGAGCGCACATCTAAGGCAGACCTCAAACAATAAAGCTGATTTATACTCCTCCAAATGATGTTCCTGTAATCGAGTCAATTCACTACAAATCCATTTACCATGTTTGGAGAATGAGGCCTGGCGAGCGCTTTGATGATGTAATGCCCCGCACAGGTTTAAAAGACTTTATTCTTAATCCAGACCACCGGTGTCCCGCAGGAGATCAATGGAGGTGGTGCCAGATCAATAGCATTACATACAAATCTCTGTCAGTTTCTCACAAACACTGCTGGCACAGTCTGTCACCCTGCCAGCCTAGCCAACCAGCCTCTGCGGGACGGTGGTGGAGGATCAACATGCAGATTTGAGCTGTCCCATGTGGATTGCACTCTTAATCTCTACTCTGCCCCCCAGATTCTTATGAGGTTATGGGGAAAAGGGTAAACAGGGCACATATTACACTTCTTACTAATTTTCTTTTCATGAAAACTTTGCCTCATGTTGCAGTATATTTCCCCCATTTTTTTGTTCTTCTGAAAACTTGGGTTTGCTTTCTTTTGGAATGAAAACATTTATATTCTGCATGAAAGGTTAATGGTCTAAATCTGTGGATTGTATAAGGAGCGCAGAGGGACTGTGGGTAAGGGAAGCTCTGTGGACCGGTGTTTTATGACTTGCGGCTGAGGCTTCTGGCTGTGTGACTCTGTGAGACTGCGACGTGTTTCCATGTTCTCTCGCTCTTTCATTTCTTCAAAACGTATCCTTGGGGGGAAATTGCTGCTTGTGCAAAGCAGAAATTAGCACGAGGAGAGATCGCCGCCATGTCCAAATCCAGAATATATACTGTATATAAAAACTGTAAACAAATACAACATGTCCTCCACATCTCTTCTTCATTATCTGGGCTGCTACACACCGGCATGGGTGTGATGAGGCAGGGGTTAAGTCCCTTGCACCATAAAACCGAAGCTGTTCATAAAATGGAGGAATAAGAAGCAGAAATAATATTTCAAGTATGATTAGTTCATCCGCAGGGCACCTTGTGCGATTGAGAAAGGGGGGTGGGGCGTGCTGTGGGGGTGGGGGTGGTGGTGGTGGGGGGGGGGGGCATTGTGCACAGCGAGCAGTAAATTATATCTAGCCTTTGAATGATTCCTGCAGATCCTATTACGACAGTGAGCGGGAGAGAGACAGAGAGAGTGAGGGAGAGCTTGAGGGAGGACAGAGAAAGAGAAGGAGAGGGAGAGAGGGAGAGAGAGAAAGAGAGAAAGAGAGAGAGAGAAGATGGCGAGAAGTCATAGCAGTGGTGTTGGGGGAGGTAGGTGAAGGGAGATCTGGAGAGAGCAAAAAGCAGCAGAACGAATCGGATGAATTCTGTTTCCAGCTGTCCGAAGGAGGAGAGAAGAGAGAGGTGTGTGTACATTTGTGTGTGTGTGTATCAGGACATGTGTATGTATTTGGGGTAAAAGACAGTTTTGGACAGAGGGTACACAGGGTAAGACTGAGACCATAAAAAATGCATTTGTTCTAAATTTCTAATGTCATACACAGGTACCAATAGAACACTGTTTCCTTTCTCAGTTACACCCTCTGATGCAGACTAGCCTCTGTCTTTCATACTCCTCTCTCTCTGGAGGTGTTTCCGTCCTTAACCACTACACGCAAATAAAAGTGTGTATATCTTCTCCTTCATTCTGTCTCCCGGCCCTTCCTGCTGTGTTCCCCCTGAATATTTGAAAAGCGCTTGGCTCCCCATTCGTCACCTTGACTGGTGATATAGTAGCTGACACTGGCAGTTGTGTTAGCGCACCAGCGGAGATTGCCTTCTCTGGGAGACATGCAGAATGTACTCCTCCACCACCCCCCACCCCAACACACACACACACACACACACACACACACACTTACCCCACCCTATTCGCCGAGCCATATTTGTGTGCACTCACCCAAACATTCTGGCTCATCAGTCGCCGGCTTCACTCAGCGCCATTAAAAAAGTAATGGCCAGCATGGGGTAGACCTAGTCTGTGGTGCTGACTGCTGGTTGGCCCCTATACGCCAGAAAACACAATACATATTATTTCCAAGATGGCTAACGCATATCAACACATATCTCTCTCCTGCTCTCTGCATTCACTTGATCAGGTTATATGGTCAAAATAGCTATTTGATTCCCTGAAGTACTGATAGTACTAACAGAACTATTGGTGTAACTGTGACATGCTATTCATGTGAGGAGAGGAAGTGTCTAAAAATAGACCTGTTTTCAGACGTAAGCCTTCAGACAGACTTTTATTTGGAATTTATTGATGCCAAATGTTGTCACTGGCCACTTGTTTCCAAGGCTCAACATGCTGGGGTATGAGCTATGAAAACAGGTGAGGAGTGACAGGAATATGGTCTCATAAGTCACCTGTCTATCTGTGTTACATTACACCACATGTCATTTGCCAGCCCCCCTGACCACAAAAACTTGCCCTATGACAGGAATTTCCACCCACAAATCTCTAACATTGGTGTTGGTGTTCAGAATTCTCCAAAGGGCAAAGTCCACTCACATGAGATGAGGTAAGAGAATATACAAGGACTAACAAGTTTACTTTTGGTCTGTGTTACTCTATTTTGCAGAAAACAATTTACAAATTTAAAATGCATTGCTTTTTCACAAAAGCTGACCACTGTCACCAGCCTACCCTTAGTGTTTCTACATCAGAGTATTAATTAAGGCGATTTGCATGCAAAACCTGGAAGGGGGCACATAAGATGTTTTAAAGAGTCTGGACATTTAATGCAAAGCATTAATAATAACACAAGGAGGCTGTTTGGGGGGGGGGTCGTTGAAGGGAAAATTAAAACGAAGAAATTGAGCAACCCACTTCCCACTTTAATTGCAAATTTAAATTTCCTATAATGGATTCTGACATCTCAAGTCACCAAAATCCATCATTCGGAAGGGTATTATTCCTCAATTAACCCATCACCCCACAGCGTCTCGCATCTTTCTGCAGGGGCCTGCACAAAAGAAATGAAGAATTCTAATTACCTTCAAATGTAAAGCAGAATGATAATTCACTCTGTCTGTCTCTCTCTCTCTCTCTCTCTTTCTCTCTCTCTCTCTCTCCACCCAACACACATCCTATGTCCTCTCTCTTGCCCGTTATCCACTTTCCTGTGCTCTCTGAGAGCCTAAAGATAATGGTGGATGGGCGAAGATGGACCTATGGACCATGTTTTCACTTCTCTATTCATCTAAACCCTGTTTCATTTTTTTTTTCTCAATTCACATCTTTGACCTTGAGGTTTCTATCTGTTTCTTCATTGTGTGCCATTAGTCCTGCAAGTAGAAAAACTGCTTTAAGTATAATGACGTATAACAGGTTTAGAACATGGTAAACTGAAAAATGTCTGATTTTAGTTGTAAGCTCAAATGTATTAACAGTATGACTATTTAAAACGTGGCTTACATATGTCTGTTTCAAGAAACATTCAGAAGATTTATCTTACAAATATAGTTATGCGCTGTTGGTCAAAAGACCAGGTGCATGGTTAAAGACTGAAGAACAGAACTGCAACATAAGACTAAATACTTGGGTTACACTTTATTGTACTGCCCCTGCTACATCAATTAGGTACAGTGTAACAAAGTGTGTAACAATATGTAACATTATGTACTTACACTGTACCTTAGGGTTAGGGTTAGTGTTACGCATGTACAGTTATGATATAATATTATGTGTTTTAACATGTAGATACACTACAAAAGGAACCATAAAATGAAGTGTTACTAATTGTTTTTTAAAGATACATATGGATGCTGTGTAAAAATGAAATAGTGGAACAGTGATATAAATCTGAGGTCCAGCTGACTATAGTGCATTCAACCTAAATGGGTTCCCACAGGGATCCAGGTTCAAGCCTGACCCGTAGTCAATCCCAAATCCAACCCCATCGCTCTACCAACCACTTCCAGTCTATCCTATTGCAACAAGATGCAAAAAGCCAAAGAATATTTATAAAATGAAATCCAAAACTTGAGTTAACATTGTAATAGTCATACTTATGGTAATACACACTGTATATGTATTTAAAGCTATAGAGAATGTTCACAGCCTTCACAATGCTTAATTGCTCTCATCTTTTCTTAAGAAGAATTCCACACAAACAGGAAATAACACTGTTTATGATCAGGTGCAGTGTGCAGAGTATGCTTGCCACACAACCTTTGTTTGATAATGGTTTCACCCCAGAACACCTTTGTTATTGGTTACAGTGTAGGCTGTGACAAAGGGACAACTTAATCAGAAACTATTCAAATCCAACCTTGACATTATAGACATGTTTGGAAGATTTGCAATCAACATCTTTCAATGGCATGAAAGGAGCAACTGGAAGACTTTTCTCTGGAACAAAACACTGAGAAAATGCATTTCCTTATAGCCTGCCAATTATGAGTGAGAGAAAATTAGAGTGTATTTCTATTGACATGCTGTTGCTTTTCTCAACATTCAATGGTCTTTCTATGTTAAATGCTGTTATTTTCCCCAGAAAGAGTCTCATTAAGATGCTTATAATTAGTGGTGACAGAAATGGCTCAGCCCTCATTGTGATTGCTCTTTCTTTCTCCATGCATGTCATTGTTGATGTTTGCATTGCGAGCCGTCAGATGCATTGTTTACTCACATTCGTATTGAATTAAATGTTTTATACATCAGCAGGATGTCAAAGGCAATAATCATTTTAGAATTCAAAACTCTTTATTGCTGTTGTGTTCAGAGTATAAATTTAAATCATACATATTTTATCATGGTCTGAAGCATTCATATGAATGAATGTGGTAAAAAAACAAAAATGTCTTGTTAACTTTATCACATCATAGAGTGAATTGTTATTGATGCTGACATGTGTAAAACATATCATCCCTCAACAATACTGTGGTCGTTGGTTACTGAAGACAGAAGAAGATGGACGTGAGTGGGCTTTAGTAGGGGGAAGTTGGGGACAAAGAGGCCAAGGGGGGGAAGAAAACATGAAAAAGACTTGTTAGCAAGGAATAGGAAAAACACAAATGGAGGAGATAAGACACCTGCCTGCTAGCACTATGCTCGATTGTGTTAGTGGGGGGGCTGTTGATTTTTCTTGTCTTTTTTCCAAATAATTCAAATTTAATTAAAGGCTGGGGGAAAATGGCCTGAGTTTATGGTATAATGAGTTGCCGTGGGACATCTTTTTAATAATCTCAGTTTGTAACAAAGATGTTGGCAAGTCTGTGTTGGCTAGTAACTCACTGACTTCATATGAACACACACTTTCATTGGCCAGTAAATTCCCACCAACCCCCAGATCCCCTTCCCTTTTGATTAATCTGCTAACTTCATTCTCATCTTCGTTCCAAGCCAATAAGGGGACAGAGAATGGAATGGAAATATTTGTCAAACTTTTGCATGTCACTACTACTTTTTTGCCTGCAAAGTAAAATATTAACTTTCCTTCACACACTGTAGAACAATTGTATTGCAACAAATTACTGCTTTAACAACAGGTTAGTGCTGTTGGTTGCCTTATAGGAGTTTTTGTTCATAAAACGTATTTTGAAGTGACTGTTTGACTGGATTGTTTATTGGTGCCATGTATTTGCTCAGACTGTAAAATAAATGCATTTTGGAGTACACGTCCAACTCTGGCTTTTGCTAACTTAGTCAATCAGGGTAACTTAAATTATTTTCCCATTGCAGCTAGACTACATGTAATACATTTGAAGCTATTGAGACACTGCAACTGACTAAATTATATGAAATACAGTTAGCAATTGCTTCCATCTATTATTCATCATGGACCCTGATTTTAGACCAGAGTTTAAGGCAGGAAACAAATATGTTCATAACCAACAGGGATAGATGGAGAGCAATTTTCAAGTCAATAACATAGCAATCATGAGGCTTTCAACATGCCTTGTGATTCTCCATGTGATTTCATTCCAAGCCTGCTGAGAAAGCTCACACAATGCAGTGTATCTGTGGGTGGATGTGAGACTGTGTACCCTATTGACCACAGACAGTAAAATGAAACATAGGACACACTTTCTGCTGATTATTTAAATAAATAAGTAATAAAACACTGTTTCGTTTGGTCATACCACTTCTGTGAAATAAACAAGAGATTAAAGCATACAGGAAAACTATATTTGGTAGAGCGCTGTAGTTGATTCCATATTCAATGATTTCAATTGACCTTAAGGTCCCTTTCACATATGGTGATATACTAATTTACCCTTATTAACATTTCTAGCATTTAACACAGCTGACTGTACATTGTACTAGTAAGTGGTATAGTAATTCATTTTCATCACATGCCTGTACTTTGCTATATGACATATACATTACCCTGCATCTCAGAGAGTGACCAGCTGTTGAGTTAATGATAACAATTTGCTGTTGCCTTTCCCTTTAAAAAGTGTATTTCCCCTCCACTAGTGCAAAGCCCGTAGAAGATGTGCCAGAGTATTTTTTTTTTTTTTTTTTTGTATAGGCTACCTTATTGTTTAAGTGTGTGATATCAAGTGAAAGGAGGAGGCCTACATAAATACATTTGCACTGAGTGACTTGTGAGATTTTCATTAGCTTCTGTTTTGGGATGTGGGATAACCGGATTCAGACGTGAAAAGTTCCTTCTCCTCTAGGTGTGGTGTGTATGCACTGTAGGCCCATGTGTGCAGTGCTGTAGTTTGCTCTTGCGTATCTTAGCTGCGTAACAGCCTTGCTGTGGGCAAATGTTCACTCGTGTTATATCCAACATTGTAGTTATGTCGTTAGTCGCGCTATGTCCAACATTGTAGTTATGTCGTTAGTCGTGTTATGTCCAACATTGTAGCGGCTAGCGTTGTGAATCCTATCAGCCTGGTGTTGTCATGGCTACGAAGCTTGCTTGGCCGATATCTTTGGCATTTTTTTGCCAAACATATACACAAACAAATAACACGAAACTTGGCACTGCACACACCCGTAACATCAGGATGACGCTCTCCAAAATTGAGATAAGGCGGATAAATGGTTGGAGTTATGCGTGGAACAGACAAACGCACACATACACACACAGACATTCCTTGTATTAATAGATAAAAGATAATTGGGCGGTACTACCTTTTACAGGGGTGCTACTTTTTACATGTCAGTAGCCTACCTCCAGCCCTGTTATTGTTGTCTCTTTGGGGTCTAGTTGGTTTTATTAGGGGGTACCAAACCCTCAGTGCCCTCTGTATTTCGAACTATGCCTTTAACCTTACTGTGAACTAAACTCGTTGTTGCCTGTTGCTGCGTTTTTTCTGCAAAGTTTCTATGGAAATCACGAGATTTCATTCAGTACTGCAAACCCCACCGTGTTCGCATTCTGATTGGACTTCTGAATAGTCGTCAGTGCTGTGATTGGTCAACAGACATGTTTGCCAAGCCATCTAGGGGGGGCGTTACCATGGTGTTGCAGGTGCAAGGAGCGGGAGATGGAGGTCTCGAGGCGGGTGTGTGTGTGCAGCTAGGTTTAGATACTGTTTTGGTCGTAACGGTGTGTTTTTCAACCATTACCAGTTAAGATGATAGGGATGCATTTGACGAGATGAAAATGACAATATCTGCACAAGACCGCCCAACAAACTACAGGCAGTCACGGATGAAATCATAAGCAGATGCCACGCAACAGGTACTGTGGCACCAGGACATCTGCACTGTAGCTAACTATCTATCTCAGTTTAGCAAGCATTCGCTTACCTTTCCTGCACCTGTTCAGTGCATAGCAAGATGGTTAATATGAATGGATGGATGGATAATAACTATCTTACCACAACCTTCACTTAAGAGTGAATGGGATAGAGCTAGCATAGAATAGACGTAACTAAGGTAACTATGGCATGACTGTAGTTACTTTAACATTTGTCACATGCGACCATGCAATTTGTCACATGCAATGTAAGTAACCTAACGTTAATGTTTGGAGAGTCCCTCAAGATAGTTGTTGAGATCTTTGCCCTTAAGTTAATGTATGGTAACCTAAGGTTAAACTCGGCTTTCATTTGAATTTCCATTAGCCTACTGCTTTAGTTTATTATTTCCTTATTACCAAGTGCTGTACACTACTCTACTACCCACCTGAAAATGAACATAATTCCTCTGAACACAAGGCTACTGTCATCTTACAGCACACAAAGACGGTGGGTCAGTTATCACACAAAGGGCAGGAGGTTAACGTTAGGTGATAATATACAGACAATATAATAACCGATTGTGTTCATCGTTTTGCAAAAAAAGGTCTTCAGTAAGGATGGTATGGACCAACTGAACGTCACAACTAAAATTAACAAAACGTCTGGAAACAATGTCACTTTAGGCTAGATTTTTTTTTTTTTTACCAGCAACTGAAATTACAGTTACCACGTAGCAGTTTGCCACAAACCCATTCCATGAAAATGTAGCCTGCAGTTTTGCTGAGAGTACTGTACATAAAACACCTCAAAGACGTGCTTTCATTAGAGACTAAAGGTTCTGCTTTTGCACGCATCCACTGAATTTAGTTCATGTACCTGTCATCTCTTTTTCTGCCATGGTCCTTACTTCTTTCGTGTTTCAGGTCATAGTCTAACAGAGACACTCGAGGCAAATGGAGGCATCAATAAAGAATGACCTCCATGTTGAGGTACGAAATCAATGATTTAATGGATCACTAGTGATGCCATGCCTCTCTAGATCACCGCTTTAGAAGTTCTGGCCCTTCTTCCTGGATGTTGTCCTTTTCTTTGGCCTTGTTATTTAGTGCTTTTTTGTAGGCTAGAGTGGTTATTGCCTGGCCAGAGTGGGTTATGCTTGGAAAATATAATCATTTGTTTCTTTTATCAGTAAAATTGTAATGTTATATAATACGTACTCCATACCACGTTTTCCCTTCACTGGCCTGTTTTAGGTAACTAATATGTGATGGTTAAGCTGCAAATGAAAACCTTTACTTTTACCTTTACCTTTACCAATTATGCTCTGATGGGTAACCGTCACTAGATTGTGGAGATTTGCTTTATGAGTTGATGTTTTATGTGATATTGCCTCACAATGGCAGGAGACTGTATTTCTCAGATTAATTACTGGTCTTTCACAATAAATAACAATGCTTCAAGGGCACATGATAAGTCCTACAGCATGCAATTATAAATAATGACATGTTGAAAACAAGCATCTAATGCACTCGGGATTCAGCTGTGTTATTAAAACCAATCATGGTGTGGACTACAGTGTGTGGACTGTGCCGGGGTCCAAGCTGGAGAGACAGTGCGCTGCATTTTTGAAGGTGTTGTCTCCATTCTGTTTTGAGTATTTTCCCCCATTATCTAAGCTTAATATGGAAATAATGCTCTGTTGACAAGTGCACCTCTTTAATCTGATGAGGCGACCACCAGCTGAGATGCAGTTTGGACATAATTCCAGCAGTACTGTTTGCTTTTTCAGTATCTCACAACCAACAGATGCAAAGATGTCAGCTTTTAGCAAAATTTTGTTTTAACTGCAAAGTAAATAGGTCATGCATCTAAATTAACTAAATTAGCAGAACACAGTCTCATTCAAGTCATCTGCATCATTATATAGGCTAGGTATAACACATTAATGTGACACACAGGCAGTGGCAGTGTAAATATCATAGTATGCACAGGTATGAATGTGCCACACTACCACTCATTGGCTTAACCTGATATTCTGACTGTAATTGGGGGGGTACACTTGTAAGAAAGTAAGGAAGTCAGTAAACCTTATTTGTGTTGCCAATTTTGTAACAAGCATCACAACATGCTTTACCAGGAGCACTGAAATGGAAAACGCAAGGCAGAAAAGATAGTAAAAATACACAAGACTATAAAACAGACTGAAACATGAGTTATCCAAACTACTATTTGAACTGCCGTGTGAGTTCGTATCTTTGTCACCTTTTACGGCCCTGATGAATTTGCACCCCTGATCAGTTAAATACAAGCTGTGTGCATGGAGCTGTAATTTACTAGCATGAGCAGGCTTGCATTTAAACAACTATAAAGTCTTTTTGTGGGTTAGTGTGTACTCTGTGGGCGAAAGGTAATTAAATGGTATATCAGACCATGCATGCATAATGCAGATGTGTGGTAAGAGCCATCACTGCTTCACTTGGCACAGAAAGTACAGAAACTAGACCTGACAAGGACAGTGGAAGAGACCTGACTGTTTTGGATGCTTTCTAACTCTAATAGCCTAATGCGGGGCTGCTAAAAGGCATTGTACCGTAATGAAAGCATGACAGTTTGATCAATGTTGTTAACAGAATTAGCGTCTCTACATCAAAAAGCTTTTTGGGTTATTTTTTAACTATCCCATTAAGTGGCCTTTATTGAATATCTTTACATTTTGCAAAATGTTCCTTTTAGCTGGCGCTCATCAGTAAAAGTGGAATAAAATATTTGTTATGACATAAAAAGTAATCTTCTTACCTGTGTGTGCTCTCAGACCATGTAAATCTATTACTAATTCATTCTTTTCGTACTCAACATTTAAAGATGTGCTATTTTTCATATTCATCTTGACTGATGAAAGCAATAAAGAGGGGCAAGGTCTAATTCCCATCTCCTCTCGCTCTCTAGTGGGGCATGTCATGTCAGCGAATCCCAGATGGGTGTTGGGGGAGTGGGGAAGAGGTTGGTGATGGTGATGGTGCTGCACCCACAGTTCTGGGCCTGATGAAAGCTGATAAAAGTTTTAAAGCACCTGGGCCTCGTCTCCAGTGTCTGATCGCTGGAGGATTTTCTTCTCACCCCACCTCTGTCTGCCCCTCTCTACCCTCCCTGAAGGTGTCCTACCTCTGTCGGCTAAAAAGGGTTCAGGCTGGAAAAGTGTTTGGTTTTTAATGTTGTTTACTCCTGGTTTTTGAAGAGGCATATCTTGATCCAACGATCCCTGTGACAGTGATTTAAAGCTTAAAGGACATAATGGGGGGAAAACAGCAATTTGCATTTAATTTTACTTCACTATGTGTACAAGCAGAAGTGATTTCATTTGTATGTTTTTTTTCCTATTTTTGGAATCTTCATAAGCTCTTGTCATAGATATTTTAAAGGGCTATTTACTTTTTCTCATCTACTGATTAAACTTGTAGCCCTTTCTGTTTATAAACCTCCATCCTAGTTCCTTTGGCAAAATGCTAATCATACTAATCTTTACTAGTGGCTCTAATTGTGAAAGGCCCCATCCTGTTTTGTTGATTACGCTATTAGGTGTGAGTATGGCATTGCTTTTAGTATGAGATGTTTTCTCTCCTGTTCTAAATGTCCTCAGAGCCTGCTGACAGAGATAAGCCCTCCCTGTGGAGCTTGTGCATCGTGCTTTTGCAGTTAGTACAAGTCTGGTGAAAGACAGCAGTTTTAATTATATTGAATACTAAGCTCCTCTGTGTACATTCTTTTTATGGATTATTACCTTCAGACCTCATTTTTTAGAGCAGTCTATAAAGTCTGTTCTTGTCAAGAACATAAGCAACCATGAGCCAAGGGTGATGAGTGATGCTAAGCAGAGGAATCTTGTGGAAACATAGCTGCAGTGATTATCTGTGATTGAAGGCTGTCTAAAGTGGAACTAAAATCATTAGCATGCACTCTTGTAATGGTTATACTTGGTGTGTGTATGTGTGTGTGTGTGCGTGCGTGTGTACGTGCGTGCGTGTGTGTGTGCTGTGTTCTGTGCCTGTGCTGTATAGGTCGACATACATGGGGAGACAACAAAGAGATGTCTTTCTGTGGTCTATTTGGCGAAAGAAAATCACATGAGTTCAGGGATACTTGATCTAATGCTAATGTGGTGCACTGTGTGTATTCGTGTGTGGGCCATGCATGCGTGTGTGTGTGTGTGTGTGTGTGTGTGTCTGTGTCTGTCTAGAAAAAAAAGACATGGAGATTCTTAGCATATATGTGTTAGGGAAAGGGAGAGAGAAATAAAGAGAGAGAGGGGGAGAGAGTTAGAGAGAGATGGGCAGATAATCCCGTCTGCTTGATGAGATTGAAGGCTGGGATTGATTGATCGCCTAATCATAGGAGGAAATGGGCCTGAAAATGAATGGGACTCTGCCCTTGGCTTTCTGGGGGAGCCGGGAGAGTGGCTTGCAGTGGATGTTAGCGGCAGCAAGACATGGCCTTAATGTGTACTGGCCCTGATTTCATTTGTGTCTGATATACAGTTATACGATCCCCACTAAATGATCAAATAAAAGGAAGGGGAGGGGGGACGTGGAGAGTGTGTAAATCACGCTTTATTGCCTGAATATTACTTTTTCATACAATCCGGAATGGATGCTCTGCGGATGACTGAGATGAAGGAATAAAACCCAGAGAAGGAATTTGAATGGTGGCATGCGTGTCATAAGGGCGGGACCAGCGCAGCCTCTGTCCTGGATATGGAAGCAGTCAATGATGCTATGAGATTTTTTTTTTTTTTTTCTTGGCCATTCAGTGAGGTAGGCTATTAGATATCACTAGGTTAGAAGATTTGTTTTGTGAAAATTGATCACAGCTTGAAGGCAGGATTATGCATTAGAAAATGTTGGGCCTTTATGAAACGATGAACTCTCCCTGCCTTTCTCTCCTTTTCAGTAAGCTGTCTCTGTGTCTCAACTCTCTCTTCCCCTCTCTCTTTCTGTCTTGCTCATTCACTCTCGTTTTTTTTGTCCCTTTTCAAACCACAGACAGGATTGCTTTTAAATAAATACCTTTGATCTTGGCAACATCAACCTCCGTAGATAGATGCCTGGAATCCAGAAATGCCCCACCCCCCTATGCCTTCTCCTCCTCCACCCCCACCCCCACTCTCACCTTCCCCAGTGGCTCTCGGGGAGGAAGTGAGCCTGCCTCTTACCTCTTACTTAGCGCTGACACCATCCTTGTCCATCACGCAGCTGATGAGCCCTGCTTTGCATGGGCGCGGCATCAAGCCCACCCGTCACTGTTGTCTCCCAGAGAGAGGTGCGCGTGTCACATTTAGTCCGTCTGCGTGCCTCACAGCTCGCCGAGAGGAGAATCAGACACCTCTCAGTTTGATTGGACATTTGTCTCCATTTCATCCCCAGGCTCACTGACTTGCGTGTAATTCCTATTTGTCCATCCATACCAAATTATGAATTACAGCAGTCCTAGCTAGCTACCCCCACACTCCAGCTCCTGAAAGCAGAGATGTCACTAGATATGTGTGTGTCTGGAGCCATTTGTGACTGCTGAATTAGCCTGTGTGCGCTCGGTTGCAAGTGAGGGTGCCAAGGCAGATTAAAGAACCAGTTGGAATGATGAGTGTTTTCACCACCAGTCAGTGAATGTGTGTGTGATGTTACTTGTGTGAATGTGCGTGCGTGTGTTGTTTGAATGTACGTGTGTATTGTGTGTGTGTGTGTGGTGTGCTTGCATTGGAGGAGGTGTATGTGACTCATCAGAGCAACAGTGACGTTGTGGATCTATTGTGACATATCGAGTTTGAGCCGGACCCCCTCCCTGCACACCCCGGCTTGTCCGTAAGGATTAGCTGCCCTGGTCATCAGAGATGTGGAAATGGGCCATCCACATAGGACTGGCAGCTGCAGCTGGAGGGCTGCAGTAAAGGGCTCTGGTGTCTCCCTTGTATCCCTGCTCTCTCTTGTCCTACCTTAGCTGCTGCTTCTGGCACTTAAAATACCGGCTACATTCTTAGATGACATCATCCTAACTTGCTGTCTGCTCTTCAGTTTAGTGACATCAAGTCTTTTTTTTACTTGATTATTTATTTTTATGTGAGTAAGAGCTTGATACTCTTTGTTTTTTGTCTTAGTGGAATAGTGTGACAGAGTAGGGTTTGGTGGGGGGGTGTCTAACCCCCCTCTCTGTCTCCCCCCAGTGGCTGGTGTGGGTGCTGCTGGGGCTGTGTGGGCTCTGCCTTTTCTCCGGTGGCTGCTGGAAGGAGCGCGAGGCTGAGGCTGACTGCAGTGGAAACACTCAGCACGCCTGTGTGTGGGGGAGCTGGAGGAGGGCCCACCTGATCAATAGCATTGATCAACCAGTCAATGCACCAGTCTATATCCCTCTCTGTTTACACACACTCACGGAGCAGTGTGTTAAACTCAATGCACTCTAAGCAGGCTAAGCAGCTCCCCCGACACCCACACACCCACCCACCCACCTCGCTTGCTCGCTCGCTCGCTCGTTCTTGTTGCTCTGCTGAAAGCTGTCCCCACTTCCAGCATTGATTGACACACCGATTAGCCTGGAAACTGTTGACTATGCGGTTGTAACCTGTCGTGAGCATTAATGACTATCCAACTAGGCTGGCCTTAGGTCCTCTCTGCTTTATTCCTCCTTAAGTGTCAGATTGGCCTCTCATAAGGGGCTTTAAAATTGTGCCAATGACGTATTGACGAAGCGATAGATGTCTGTATACAGGTGGCCTGTGTCTGTGACGCGAGTGCAACAGTAAAAAAATAAAAAGAAATTCGCCCCCATGTCTTGTACACAGAGCATGAAATCAATGGGAGATTGACAAGAATCAGCTGGCTTAGGCAGATCTAGTCAAATCTGGCCTTGCCCCCGTACTGATCTGTACCAATCTATACCTTCCCGTGTTTATGCACCCTCTTAAGCGCTGTTATTTATTCACTCACAGAGAATGAAAGCACACTGCTGTGCTGTGTACTGCTTCTTTTTCAAGACGTGCTGCATTATGTGCGCTACTTACCCAGTCACCACATTTGTATGACATCGCACAGAGAAATATTAATTCTGTTACAGGGAAATAATCAGCTACAAAATGAAGTACTTGATAAAATAAAAAATGTAAAATGTATGTTTCATGAAAATGTTTTCATGGAATTGTCAAAATTACTGGCGTTTTTTATTCAGCACATTCTGTCCACTCACATTTTAGAGCTCTGTTGATCCTTCTCTTTTTCATTCAATGGGGCTCTTTATGCTTGGCTTCGTTGTCCTCACTTTTTATCTAATCTCAACATTAATTCAGAAAGTCTGACCTCATGCAGATGGCACTCATTTTAAAAGCAAGCCTGCATGATACACCAAAGCACTTTAGATTGCACAGACACATTTTTTTTCTATATTTGACACTTTGACACAGTGAAAGAAAGCACTTTCATTATGGATTATAAGAGAAGCAGCAGCAGCACACATCTCATTTGCCTGCTGGGTTTGTGGTGTGGATTTTTTTTATTTTATTTATTTATTTATTTAAAAAGGTTAGGCTTTAATTGTTGCCAGCTTGTCTGGGTTTTTTTGCACATCTAAACAACACTGCAGACAGACAGTGTGGCAGAGAGACAGTCAGGGCAGATGTGAGGGGGGCTGCTCAGACAGTTGCCATATACAGAGAGATATGACCAAGAGACCACCACAAACCCCACCCCTGGTCACCCAAATACCGTCCCACCCCTCACCTCAAAACTGCCAACCCCCACCAACTGCAAACCTGGTTCCTGTTTAATGCACCATTTACTGCCTGTAAACAGTTTGTGTAAAGTAAGTTTATAGATGATTTATAAGAGTCCCTCCAGCTCTCCTCCCAATGCGGAGTGCAGAGTTAAACAAACTCCTTTGCCTGGACGTGGTACTATAATGGAGGGTTGGTGCCCGCTGTGGCACAGGGAATGGGTAGGTGGTTGAGGGGGTGGTGGTCTTGGCATTGAGATCTAGCCCCCAAACCACATGAAAGCGTCTGATAAAGCCCTTCACATCTGCACCACAAATTGCCCAACATGGCGCCATAAAGAGTTCATTATGTGCCACTGGATGGATCCGTTTCTGTTCTCTTTCTTCCTTTTTTTTCTGAAATGATGAATTTCAGGCCAAATTCTTTATTTATTTAGCTTTTTTTTATCTCATCAGACCTGGCATGGTGATGGCAGCGGTAAACTTGCAGCGTTTCTCCACGAGATTGACTTTAATCTTTCGCCTTTTCCATGTCACCTCGAAACGTGTGGAACCTGATATGATAATGATGTGAACCTGTCCAGGGTATTAGAGCTAAGCTGCCTGATTAGGCTGCCCATCGATTAGTCTATCACTCACTGCTGTCCACACTGGGGCAGCTGCAAAACACTGCGCCGTGAAGGACATGACTATAGCAGAGCAATGAACACACCACACACACACACACACACACACACACAAACTCCATTATGCAGTCACACACTGACAGAAACAAATGCACAGAAACCAAAACACACTGTTGCCTGCATGTATTTCTTCTGCGTTCTTGTAGTTCTAGTAGCTTTTAAAGGCAGTTTGGTAAATCCTACTGTCTGATGTGTAACCTATAAAAGAAGCAAATTATAATAAAACTTATTAGAAAAGAAATGTACCTTGCAGGTTAGTCTTTAGGGCGATAATTATGTTCCTGATAATTGAATAAATTGTGAACATGATGAGTTTTCTTTTGTCCTTACTATCCTTCAAAGGTTTGTTAGGGTCCATGGGATCATGAGTTGCGAATAGATTCTTGTTTTTTTCACCTCTACCCTTAACCTTCACAATAATTATGTAAAGACCGTGTAAATTGTTTCCAAGCCACTTTTGGTCTTTGTTTTTCTTTTTCTTTTAATTTTTTGTTCAGGATGTTCTTCTGTCTCTAAAAGACCTCTGACCTATGTCAGTCATATCAGAATGGAATGTCTTTGTCAATAATTCAATAGATCTCCCATGTATAGTCCTGGAAAAAACACTTCATTGCTGCCTTTTCAGAGAAATTAAAATAGACCTTGATCCCAACATGGCAGGACAAGGTTGTGTTTTTTTCCCTTTTCAGTGATGTTGAAGGGCTCAGATGACTTCAGGTGTCAGTCTGAATTGTTACAAAATGAGAACTATTTATTTACTATAGCACATCAAAAGAAAGGACGACTAAAAGCTTGTTTTGTAAATTCCAGCATACATGTATATACACACTGACCCCGCACTCTCTGTGGAAAATTGAGGGCATTGCTATGATTTTGAGTCTTTGTGCAAGATGTGTTTGTCAATGTTGCCCATAACATCAGCTTGTTCTTCCTGTATTGTTGCACCGTTGGTTTTGTGATCCATGAAGGTAAGCCTGTAAAGAGGGTTAGTTAAAACCTACAGATTGTAGTGAAAATATGCTGTTTGGTCATTAGAATACTAACTTGTTGATGGTAATTAGTAGTTTCACTCATTTAAAAAGGTAGATTATAACTGAAATCATGATGGTAAAGATCTCAGAAAGATGTAGAGATTTGTAACGGTTCTATGCCTTGCATTTCTTGCCCTGAGTATAGCATTTGCTACTGGAGAGCGAGAAAGCAATGGTGAGCCGGACTGCAACCTGCTGAAGGTTAGGACCCTGGCCTCGTCTGAGCAGTCTGAGGCCTTTAATCCAGGAACAAAGTAATTAAGGTTCACGGCAGCAAAAAAGGGCCAATTAAAGTGAACCGCAGGCTCACGCCTGGAAAAACGTGGCCATTTGCTGCCGTATCGGAGCCCTTTTATCAGATCTCTAGGATCCCTGGGCTCTGCACTCCAGGGAAAAGGAGCGGAAGCCATCAGTGGGCATCATTCAGATTGGAGATCCACGGGCGCCTGGCGCAGATGAATATGCAAGAAGGTGCCCCCAGTCAGGGCATACATAGGCATTTCAGTCCTAAGTGCATAGACTTTGCTGTGGAAGCAGGGCCAATCCACAAGGGCCCTTTTTGGACTCCACCTCTGAATTTTAATTGAGGCTTTTATCTTAATACTTCAAATTTTCCCGAAATAAAAACGTTTTAAGTGATCTGACATCCTTGGTATTCTCAGCGGCCCCGACATGTCTTACATGGAGGACCTGCAAGAGCAAGGCTACTGTTAATATTGTTTGATTGGAATCAATTCAGGCAGAACAAATGGTGACCAGTGATCTGGAACATTTTGGAAGAGCGCCTTTTTTGTCGGTTACAGCCACAGTCGGGCCTCATTTCCCTGACAAATATCGTCAGGAGGGGTAAGAAACAAAATGTAAGGGGTGGGGGGTGTGTGGGGGGGTTGTGGTGGGGATGCTGGCTTGGCAGCAAATTACAGTGATAAAAGTGCCGGCGAAACGTCGCCAGCAGCTTAAATGCAAGCAGAGTTATAACAGATTATGTTTACTTAACCTCCAGAGATCTATTAATCTGTTCCCAAACTCTCCCATTTCATCGGGCAGCTCGGCTCTCTCCTGGTCTTCAGCACGACTGCCCACAGCTGTTGTGCAGCTGTGCTCCGAGGCCTGGATGGCTCTTTGTTGTGTGTGTGTGGAGGAGGACCCAGCATCCTGATCACTCGCGCCTAATCAGGTCTGCTCATCAGGCCTGACCCGCGCACATCTGCCAGGAAATCCATGTTTGCAAGACTGGACCTTTTCCGGACGGATCCCCCCTACCGACCTCCTATAGCTCATTGCTGGCCTGCCTGCCTCGTTCATGTTCTCTGCATTTCAGTACTAATTTGTGTAATGAATTCTAGTGTGCAAGGCAAGGCCAGTTTTGTCTCAAGATAGTGTGGATATATTTCATCAGGCAGTAAGTAGTCATATTTAAATATTTGTTGTGTGTGTTTGCCCCGCTAGTCAGTTTAAATCATTTTAAGCCCTGACTCCATTAGTTAGACTCTGAGAGGTCAGCCATGCCAACATGGTCTTATTATGGTCAGCGTCTTGGTGAGGTCTGACCATAGGTCTGGGTTAGGTGCGTGGGTAGATGGTTGTATTATAATTCAGTGCCAGTAGGTAAAAAAAAACAAGGTGTATGGGTCAGTGCAGCCTATTACACATTTTCTTTCTGCTCAGGCTTACATTGTCATGGATGACATGTCTACTAGGGTTATTGCTGTAGGCCTTTTATTACGGCCTAACAGACCGACTCGCAGCAGACACACCTGTCTCGGATCTGAGTAAACAGGACGACTGCCTGCATGCGAATCTCGACCAAAGGCCAATCGTGTGGGTAGAATTAGGCTTGAGGTTTATACAGAAATAAATAAATAAAGACAGGGGTTGTAAATTCGACCACATTCTCGGGTTGGTTACCCCTGAGAGTTTGGGGTTTGTGAGCGCCTAGCTGCTAAAGCGCGGGAGCTGTGTTTCACAACAAGCAGGGAATAGATCTCCTGAGCACGCTTAATAATGAATGAGAGAACTGGACTGAACAGATTTCACATGCTATAAAAATGGCTTTGTAAGTTTTGCAGTTCACCACCTCCTTTGCCCATCCTGCTGGTTGTAGGCTACACGTGGCGCGGTGCTGGGTTAAGGGGTTTGCCGTTGTGAGCGGCTCGCCTGGGAAGGCTCCCCGAGGCCTCATACAGAGAACATTTACAGAGAAGTTACCGGAAAACAGGAGGAAGTGCAGGCTGTGTTGTACAGAAAGAGGCTGTGAGAGAGGCTTCCTGCCGAGAGAGAGAGCCTCTGTTTGGGCAGTCTGGGCGGCCATCTTTGCTGCAGCAGCAGCAGCAGCAAACACACAGCGAGCGAGTGGATGGATGAGGTGCCCCAGCTTACTGCTTTTGGGGGAGTTGCTTCATCACACACCTTTTGGATCATTTGTCAGACATCCAGCTCATTTACCTGTTTTATGGACTCTCATTATCACTCGAGAGCTGGGGAGCAGGGATCAGGCATCACACTGCATGATGGAGGGATCGCAGTACAGAACAGCAGAGCCATGTTGCTCTCTAGTGGTGTTTCAGCCAGGTGAAAAGGCGCACTCCATCAGCTCCCTCTGTGGAGACCTGCAGCCCTGAATCCTATGGATCCTCATTAATGATTGGAAACCATCAGCGCCTTTAAAGCCTATATATATCTTCTCAGCGGTTCGTCACTGTTTGTGTCTATACGTCTGTCAGTCTCTCTCTCTCTCTCTCTCTGTATCCTTCTCTCTTTCTCTCCCTCGCACGTTCTCTCTTTCTCCTCCCTTCCTCTGCAGACAGGGAGCTGCTATCGTCCTTTGAAAAGGTAATGATCCCGCTGTAGATTATGTATGTGTGCAGTGCGGTGTAATGGCCCAGGTTTTTATTGCCTGCTGCATACTAATCCCAGAACTAGAGGAGCGAAATGACACCTGCAGGGAGTTGTGTGCGAGCCGCAGACCCACATGAAAGAGCGGCCATTAAAAATGATCAAAGAAATTACTGCAGTCTGCCGCACAAGCCTCTCTCTCTCTCTCTCTCTCTCTCTCTCGCTCTCTCTCAAGTCAAGGCAAGGTGGTGTGCATTGCTTTACCCTACACAGAGTGTTCATTGCTTTACCCTTACCCCACACACAGACACAAAAAAAGCACAAACATTTTGATTCATATGCATGCATGCAATATGTCTAGTCCATATAGGCCAATTAGCATGTCCTGTTTGATGGTTATCTTCTATCAGGTCCGCTGTGGATGTATGCTTTCTCTAAAGTAGCCCTAGGCTCCAACAACAGACACTGATGTGGCCACTGATCTCAGCTCTATAAGGAGGAAGTGATGGACAAGCTGGAGTTGAAAATGAGTCTGTTTTTCATACTTCAGTATCTAATTATTGATTACTTGTTAGTATTCAACTGTTCTCTCATAAAATATTCAACAATTAGACATGATTTATTTATGGTGATAAGTGCAGGGTGGACCTTGAGCATGTCTCAGGTTAGACTCCAGTGTGGACTCTCGCTGCAAGTAAATATGAGCGCTCTGGCGCTATTATATATTCATTCGTGCTAATCAATAGGACGGATCAGGATTTATGGCTGTCCTGTACCCATTTGAATACATCATGGAGCATGTAAGCTTGTCTCTATTTCTTAACCCTAATCTCTTTCTCTTCCTTCCCTGTGCCAACAACCCACCCACTGACCCATTCGCCACCTTCCACTCTCCACCCTTTCTTTGGTCTGTCCATTTGTCCAGTTTTTTGTTATGCCACAGTGTCAGACCTTGGGCCAGCTCTCTCTTATCAGACATCCTCGTGCGTTCGGAGATGACATTTCACCAAATCCGTCTGACCGCCCTCTCACACACACTTTTCGTGGCGGAGCGCTGGACATTGTCATAAATGCAATTTCATTTCCTACCGAGCGAGCAGCCAGATTAATGCACTCCCTCTTTTGTTAAACAGCCGGTCTGGAATAGCAAGTGCTCCCTAATGTGCAAGAGAATCAACAGAAGACTGCAGAGAGAATAGATAGGGAGAATGGCTGATGGGCAGAGAGGGATGCGAGGAGGAGGAGGAGGAGGGAGGAGGACAGGGAGATGGGAGAGGATGGGAGAGAGAGAGACAGAGACAGACAGAGAGAGAGAGAGAGAGAGATAGAGAGTATGTCTGTGTGGGGAGAGAGAAAAATGTGCTCCAAGGGACTGGTTTATTACTGTAATTATTTTCACAAATTTCAGCACCTTTATTTTCTTTTAGATGGAAGCAGCGCAGAGAAAGATTCTTTGGAAGCCATTTTACTCAAAGAATCCCCCTCTTCGTCTCTCTTTCTCCCTCTTTTTTTCTCTCTCTCACCCTCTCCACTGCTTTCTCCCTGCCTCTACCCCTCACCCTCCCTCCCTTCCTCCCTCCCTTCTCTCAGCAGTCCATTTAAAAAGCGCCACCGAAGTGTGGTTTGGTTGGTAATTTCGCTGCCTTTTCATGTGTCGGAGGCAGAGGAGTCGTCCTCCATTAGGTAGTGTCGTCCTGTGATGTATGATGTATGTGCGGGAAGGCAATCTGATGTTTATTCATGACGTTGAAGAAAATGCCTGTGCCCAAAGCCCTCTGATTTCCTTTTAAGGAACAAACTTTGCCTGATTGAGATTTCAGTTTAAAGGCGTGCCTAGACCCAACCCGTCCTGCCTGCACAGCCCTGGCCCCCTTGTGTCTGCCTTCTCTCCTTTTAATCTTTCCTCTCCTCCGATATTACTTCTGTCAGCTTCAATTTACTTGACCTCTAAGGGAAAAAAAAAAGAAACATGTAGTCACTTCCTCCCTGATTCTCTTGGCTTGCTCAACCCTTGCACACTTTGGTTTTCTCCAGAGGACTTTGTCACAGATATGGGGTAAAAAAAAATCTGGCCATTTAAAATGAGTAGCAGGAAAAAAAAAACATTGAGAAAGGCAGATAAGTTGCTGTGGCCTTTTGACGTGTCCGTGCCACACTTGATTAACGGGAGAGCCTACTACACCACCGTGAATGGCCAGTTTAGATCCCAAAAACCCAGCGCCAGTTCCCTGCTGCCCCAGGCATGCCTGTGTGTGTGTGTGTGTGCTGAGCTGTACTGAGTAACTACCCACATAAAGCAACCAACTCAAACCTCCAAACCTACAATAAAGTAAGTATCATTTGAAAAGCTTATCCCTATTTGTCTTGTAAATGACTTTTTAATGATAATCAAGCCGTGTCCATCGATCACGATGCCACAACTCCACACTAGCCTTTGATGGGGCTCCTCCTGTGAACAAATGGCATCTATTTGTAACTGACGCACTGCACGAAGTGTAGCGTCATAATGTCATGAAAAAGCATGTGTTCACAAAACCCTCAAAATGCATGCATGCATGCAGTGCTGATCCCTTTGCAAATATGGTTGTCTGTGTGTGCTTCTCTCCTCGCCATCTTTTAAGTGCCATCCATGCTAGTGTCTGTTTATGTGTCTACGCTATGTGCCTCCCATCACCGCAGTGCTGTAGTGCCACCTGTTATACACACAACAATTGAACACAACTGCGTTCTAAAACAATAGTCATACGGACTCATAGCCAGATGAATGATTTTTATGGATTTGCCTTTTTTTTAGCAAGCTTCTGTGTCCCTTTTGTTAAGCCTCTGTCTTAGACCTGTGTGTGTGCGTTTGTGTGTGTGTGGGATGAAATATGAAGCAGAGAAAGATGGAGAAGGGGGGGGGGGGGGGGGGGGTGGCATGGTCTGTGGTGATTGGGGAGGGAGAGAGGGAGGGGGTGGGGGGGTGGGAGGTGTGTGTGTGCGTGTGTGTGTGTGGGGGGGGGTGTTGTCTGTCTGCTCTGACCCTGTTTGTTTTGACTCCAGTTTGCTCTTCACACAGCATGATTCATGATGGCTCACTGACTGACTGGCTCTGGCCTCTGTGGTGTCCTGTCTGTTGTCCTCCTCCTCTGCCTATGTGGGTTCGGTGCCAGTTGCCAGCTCGTGTGAGCCCCTGTTGTGTTTATTTATTTATTTATTTTCAAAATCGGTGGAATATGGTTGGCATGTCAGAGAGAGAGACGTGGAGTAGGAATCACTCTCCTTTGTGCTTAACATGTGTAATGCCACACTAATCAGCAGGGGCTTCGCAGCCTCGGCCCACACACACACACACACACACACACACACGCGCTAATATGATAAATAATGCAAATGTGGCCACCACCGCAAATGCCAGCGCGAGCAGGAAAGCGAGGGAGGGAGGAAGACAGAGAGGAGGAGAGAGTGAGGGTGCAAGAGAGCGAGAGCTGGTGTGTAACCAACTGATTGTTGTGCTGTCAAATTGATTTGCATGAAAAAGGGCGTCCTAATTGCAACACTTAGCTGCAGCGTCCTGATAATACGGAACAGGATTACTGAAGGACACAGAGGCACTTCTTTTCTCTTTTCTTTGAACATGAGTGATAGTCAGGGCTGTCTTGGAGTGGTATGCCTTTCTTTTTTCAGCTCTCTCTTTTTTTTTGGTCTGTCTGTCTGTCCATCTGGCTGTTTGTGTGTCTGTCTCGGTCAGTGTTTAAACAGGAGCACGTCTGATTCTGCCCCTGTCTAGTAGCGTCTGTGTACACCCCTCTTACCCACTCAGCCTGTCCCTTTTACGGCCCATATATTTATTAGCCATTCATCCCTCAAATTGAGACACAGTGGATGTTAAGCAATATGAATGTAAGAGGTATAGGTTAAAAAGTGTGTGTGCGTGTGTGTGTGTATGTGCGTGTGTTTGTGTAGAGGAGGGTGCACGTGGGTGTGGGCAGGCTCAGCCTTAGGCGAGTCTTCCTTTCTCTTCCCTTTTCTTTCTTTAATAATAAATGATGGATGTTTCAAATTAGAAAACAGTGCTCAGAAAATCCAATTTAGTCTCACACTTTGGAAGGGGGCATTAAAAAAGCAGAGGAGAGAGAAGAGGATTTCTGAAGCCGAAGCTTTTGTGTTTTAATGCTCACTAGGGGGAAAAAGGGAGGCGAGAGTGGTGTTTATTTGATTTAACGCATGGCATGAAAACGGCCACCATGTTGCATTAACAAATTAAGCAAGATCTAGGAAAATGTCTTATAGTGTCCTGCACGGCCTCGCCTCACGTAACTCCCATTTCCACCAATATGTGCTTCCTAATCAGAGGAGGGTTGGTACCATGCAGGGCCAGGTCACCCACAGCTCTGGGCTCCCGCACTCTGCAAAGAACAATCAGCGTGATCAGTGTTAATTAGCACAGGGCCTGTTGTCAGTGGTAATTAGTTGTGATCATGGTGGGGGCCCCCTTGTTCTTTTGTCCCCCTTCCTGTCTCCTCCTGAGCGCATGTCTGTTTAGTTATCTCCTTGTCTCGCACTCTCCTCCTGTAGCATCTGTCCCCTGAAGCCAAATGAGGTGTATCTCCTCGACTCCCCTCTCTTCATCACTCTTTCCCCGTCTCGCGGTTCATCACTCCTATGCACCGCCCGCCCGTCCCCCCCTCAACTCCACTCCCCTCCCTTCGTCTTTCTCCATCTCTCCGTCCATTTATTTTCCCTCCCTTCAGTCCTGCCACTTTCTCAGCCCTTGTTTCCTTCCACTCATCCTCCTGGTCATGCGCCCCCTGATAGTCCTGTCTTTGGGCCTGGAATTCAGCGGCCTAATGAAGCCAGCATGAACGCTGCTCTTGAGCCAGGAGGAAGTCTGGCTTTCCACTCTTTGTGCACATTGGGTAATATCCCTGTGCACCACATTAAAAAATAAAAGGAAAAATGGGCATTCCTATTTAATGAACCATTTCCTCAGCGCCCGGGACACACAAGCTGGAGAAAAAAAAGAAGGCAAATCCATAAAAATAGTTGAAATAAAGGGAATAAAAGCAGTGTAAGCTGTAAAAGGCACATTTCCTCTTTTTGTTCTTGTGGTGACTGCTCTAATGCTCGAGCATTCCCACCGAAAACGCCACTTAATTCCTCTGCCCAGAAAGTCTAAAGCAGGAAAAGTTGACCCAAACTCCCCTGTGTTCATAATCTGTAAAAGATTGAATGGATCTTTGGCTGCTCTTTTATGTCTCCCTGAAGGGACTTCATATAAGACTGGATGTGAAGAGGACTGAGGTTACAGTCTGCCTCCACCCAAATGCCCAAAGCACTGTATACGCGTATGTGTGTGCCAAGAATACACACTTACACACACGTGCAGGGTACACACACACACACACACACACACTCCTCAGCAAGGTATACTGTTTCTACTTTTCTCTTTTGGGTTTATGATATGAGCAGCGGGGACATGTATCCACACACTGGGCATCATCCCCTGTGCTCAAACGAGAACTCAGGCCAGTGCTTGATATGTTGACATGACTCAACCTCTGAATTTCTTACGGCAGCAGTATAACTCATTACATCTTATACACAAACATGCCACATGCTATAAAGCCAGCCTATTCAAGCATAAACACATATGCACATACATACAAATATACTGTTGTTTTTAACACCCTCTATTTCCTGCAGTACCGGCATACACCTAAACCATGATAGGATAGGAGATCCCAATATCCCGTTGTCACTGAAGATTAGAATCCTTGAAAAATGTCCAATCGTCTCATTATTATGCTCAACACATGTATCACTCAACCCTTTTCCCCTTCGCTCCAAAGTGTCTCTTTTATGTTCAAACACACAGCTGTGTGGATGTAAGGTGTTTCAAAATCTGTTTTGTTTAGATTTCTTCTCAGTTATTAATCTCACCATTCAGGGTTCCATTGTGGGCCGTGTTTTCTTTGCTCTCGTGATGGCAGGCCGAGGGGCTGGAGGTTTGGCTTGGACAGGGGACAGGTCTGCTGAGTGCATGTTAGTTGTATTTACGTTGGGCTGCTATTTGCGATTTGAGCAGCACCGAAGTGGGCCTCAGGCCCGCTCTAACAGGGCTTAAGCAGCTACAGATGCATGCTGCTGGCTTCACAGGGCTCCTGTGTTTTGGTTGGCCCCTGCAGTTGAATAGCAACTTACTACTTGAATATCACACACACATACACACACACACACACACACACACACACACACACACACACACACTTACTCACTCACACTAGCAAGACTAAGAGATATGAGTTGTTTCATCCAATTAAATATGTCATGGGCCTTTAAGGGGAAAAAATGCAGTCACAGCAGATTTTTGTCAGCAGAGGTCATTTTCCTAAACTTGTGCTAGCCCCTAGTCTCTTGTCTACTCTGAGGAGAGATTTTGGCCTTTCTCTCTGGGTGACTGGCAGCCTGATGTAATTTGGTGGGGTCAGGCTTTGTGGATGGGGATCTTTTGACAGGCTTGTAAATTTTGAAGCGCACGTAATTTGGCCTGGTGACAGCCCCGCGCTCGAACTCTTGGCATACTTCAGAGTGCAAGACGTTCACAAGACCCTGTCTCTATTAAATCAGGCGTACATGCCTATCCCAACGCTTCAGATATCAGCTTCAGCTGATCACAGTGGAGCATCTGCAGTCTGCTAGATGTTATTATCTTTTTCAGTTATTTATTTTTTATGACTAAGATTACACTTAATGTGTATGCTTCTCAGGAAAAAGAAAAAAAATGGGAAAGATACTCCAGTAGCACTTTATTTTATGACTCCCTTTCACAGTGTATCTACATCGTGTACACTGTATATACCTAACAGTAACTCTAATCCTAACCCTTACCCTAACCCTAAGATATAGTGCAAGTATAGTGTATGTTGCATGTTGTTACACACTTTATTACACTGTACTTCATGATGATCCCATAACAATGAACATTAAAATAAAGTGTTAGTATTCCTTTGGCCTAAAGTAGCTACGTTGTCCTCTCTCCACTAACCAGTACAAGAATGAAGCAGTGTGTAGTCATCATATACTGTAAAAGAGAGGAAAATGAGGGTGCTTGGTGCTTGGGCTCTGTGGCGAAGCTACAGCAAGGGGCACCACAGCTTGCTCTAGAGAGCCTACAGAGCTGAAGGTTTCTGGTCAGTATTGTGAGGTTCCAACAGTATTAGCTTATTCATATTGAATGTTTTCATTAGGGAAGACATGTTAGGCTGGTAGTCTCTAGGCTAAAGTTAGCCTAAAACACGCTCTACGTCTTTGCCTGTTGTTTTGAACGGGCTCCTGCGCCGATGTCGCGCAACAATTACGAAATCTGGTTGTGTGCATGACCTCGCAACCAACCCCTAAAATCCGCCGCACACCATGGGAATCGACGTCATTTTGACGTCACAATGTCGCGCGCACTGACAGACACGGTGAGTATAAGCCAAGCTTTGGGCTCCATGGTGCAGCTGCAGCAGGGGAACTACAGGCTGCCTGCCGCAGTAATGAGAGAGTGAGCTGTCAGAGGCGCGTGTGTAATGGCTCCCCTGCCAGCTGCCCGGTTCAGGCCCTGTGGGAGGAGGCACTGAAGAAGGCACACACTCAGTGTCTGACACACACACACACACACACACACACACACACACACACACCAGATACACACACACACACTCTCTCTGTCTGTCTGTCTCTCTCTCTTTCTCTTACACACTCCACTCACACACACACACATTCTTCTGCTGCCCTGATCACAGACAGCAAAAGGCCTCTGGTTTCCCTCGGCTCCTGTCTCACTCATGCCCGCGCTCTGGAGGAGCTGCAGATACTGGCTCTCCAAGGGTTGCCTCACACCTCCCTCCCCTCCCCTCCCCTCCCCTCCCTCCCTACATGCTGCGCTAGCTCGCTCCCTTCTCCTCCCTCACTGGAGGTGCGAGGCCTCGCACGGGGACGTTACTCTCCGCTGAATCAGGCTGTCTAAAGTGTCAGGCCCTCATGTCATGTTGCAGTCTATATCTTAATGGATCCTTGACAGCGCTGCCTCGCGTGAGTGGGAGGCTCTGTTTTGATTCTGCTGGAGAGCTCGTTCTGTAAAGCTATATATCTCCACTGCTCTGTAATATCAGGCTCGGTCATTAATTTAAGTTTCCATCATTTTAAATTAGCATTAAAGATGGAGGATGGTTAATGGTAGGCCCCTATTGTGAACAGCCAATTTTTCTTTGACCAAGGTTTGGTTTGTGGGTGCTATGGCTTGTTCACAGTTACGGTAAGGAAACAGTAGGTAATGTCAAATTCAAAACCTTTTATAAGTACCCTGGTTTCTCAAACCTTGTTCCAATAATGAGTAGATATTAACTCCTCTAACCAGCTGCCTTGCACTAAGAAAATGAATGTAGACAGAGCAGTAGAATGCTAAAACAACATAGCAAAGCATGTTTAAATAGCCAATTTATCATTTCGGAAAATAATTAAGAAAGTGCAGATAAATAAAATGGTGCAGGTCTGTATGGCCAAGAAATAATTTCAGAAAGAATTATTCATGGCATCAGAAGAAGGTCAAAATCAAATCTCCCATTTCACTGCAAAAAACCTTGAGCAGGAAGATTTTGCATACTATAGATTTGTGGTGCTGCGTTCAACTATGCAGTGATACCTGCACAAATATGACATCCATAGAAAAGTTGCCAGAAAACCTCTCCTGGATCCATACCATGGATCTCTGCGTTCCAGTGTGCGTGTTAGCAAAAGAACATCTTGAAAAGATTGAAGCATTCTGGAAACAAATCCAAGGAACTGAATTTAAATTGCATATGGCATTTTGGCAGCAATTAGTTAAGAAATGTTTGCAGAAAAGGGCTACAGCATTTCATAAAATCAACACCTCTCCAACAGTAAAACATCCAGGCTTTGGGCTAATGTTCCATCCAGTGACATGCAGGAAGTTTTCAGTTGTGAGGGGAAGGATAAATACAAGTATCACCACATCTGTGGAAAAGCTGAAGATTAAAGGAGGATGGCTTCTGCAACGGAATAATGATTCTCAACAAATATCAAAACCGATAATAGACTACCTGAAGAGGTGAAAGCTGGAGGTCTTGCCATGTCCTTCACAGTCCTCTGACCTGGCTACATTAAAAATCTGCTGATAGAACTCAAGAGAGTAGTGTGTGTAAGTCAGACCATGAATCTCACAGAACACACATATGCCTTTTGGAAGGAAGAGGACTTTTCTTGCCAAAGAAGATGTTTTCGAAATACGGACCTGCAGGGTGCCTTAATGTTCCTTTGCACTCTTTTTGTGATTTTGCAACTGTAAAACTTTAACATTATTACATTGGAAGTCAGAAAATCCTTTAATTGCTTAGCTTAACCATACAGAGTAACAGAAAATTTTGTTAAGAAGTGCCAAGGTTCTGCATGTCACTGTGCTCCTCCAGACAGATCAATCACAGCCAAGCCAAAAATGAAACAGCCCACTTTGTCTCTCTCCTCACACCTCCATATATAAACAGGCCTCTTTTGCACCTCTCCCGTTACCACAGACACCATATAAGCCATCCCTGCCACCGCTAATAACATCCGCTTTCCGGATTTAAAGGCGCATTATCATATTGTGTGGATGATTGACAGTTGACCTTCATGCAAGTTTATAAAAAGCCTGCGAGACTGTGTAGGTCACCTCCATCGCCTTGGCAACAGCGCATTAATACTAATCTGATAGAATTACCAGGAACCAATTAATCTGTGGCCTAGGCTGGGCAGCAGTTGAAGAGATAGTGTTACTTTTCCCTGTGTTGCCCCTGCTGCCGTTTATGTGTGCGTGAACAGACTGCTGGGCGCATAAGGCAGTCCTGTCGGTATAGTACACACACACACACACACACACACACCACACACACTCACATTCCCTCCCGCCTCAACACTGAGTTTGAGAGGCCGCGGGGTGAACGTCAGGAGAACACCGTGGGAACATTTAGGTTGGGTTACACTGCCCCTGCTTGGCCTGAGCGGGAGTGCCAAGCCTGGCTCGCATGCGAAGCCTGCTCATTATGGGGCTGCAGAGACGAAGGAGGGGGAGACACCAAGCGAGTGGAAAAGGCCAGCATTTAAAGGCAAATTAGCCCAGTGTGTGTGTGCGTACGTGTGTGTGTGTGTGTGTGTGTGTGTGTGTGTGTGTGTGTGTGTGTGTGTGTAGACTTCCAGCTCTGGTAGTTGACACAGTCATATAGGGAAGGAAAGGGAAAGGCAGGGCCAAATTACAGTATTGGGTCTCATCCACTTGGCGCTCACACAGAGGCCACTGCTTGACAACTTTTCGTGCAATTAGGCCATGGCAGTATTTTTACCCAAGCTAATGAGCATGTTCGTTTTGGCGGTTTCGGCATTAGCAGAGGTTATTTGGGCCCCATCATCGTACGCCCAAATTGTGTCTAGTGACGCACTGTCATTGTTCCCAGCGTCCCTTGTATTTTTGGAGATAGAGGGATCAACGGATCAAGTGTGGGATTTGTGAGGGCTCCCCTGAATGTAACGATATAGCCTGCTAAGGCTTGGAAACCTTAGCCTACTTTCCCATATTGGGAGGCCAGACATCCCTGAGAGCCATTAATGTGCGCGTTAAACTGTTTAAGCTAGGAAAAGGGAGTGGGGCTCCTGAAATAACAATGCGTTTGGCAGAGACGAGCCACGCACGCATGAGAGTGGCTTTGCCTTTTGGACAGCAGAGTCTTTACACGATAAATGAGCCCGATACACTGGCACATTGTCACCTCCTGTCTTTTGTGTCAAAAGAAGAAAGTTGACTCTGGCTATTTTTGAACTGCCTGTGAAGAAAGATATTTGATTACTGAGCTTTCAGTGCAGTAGTCCCTTTTAATAAAAAACATCAGTAACACATCAGTGAAAAATATTTTTCTTTTGAATTGCAGTCATGGTTTTTTTTTGTATTTGTGACTGTTTTGTAGCCACCCTGTGACCTACCTTTGTACCATAATTCTTTAATTAATACTTAGCAGTGTAATCACACAGCACTATTTTTATAACACACACCGACAAATTAATCAAGACGGCTTGGATTTCAAAAACACTGATTAGCTTCTAACCCTGGCAAATGGATGACCTCTAGTAGCTTGAGAACAATTAAAATGATTGAGGCTCAAGCCCTGATACAATCAGTCATCTTTCAACTTCTCTCCCTCCTTGAATGGCACACTTATTATGCTCCCCAAATACTTGTCAAGGCCCCCATGAGTGCCAGCAGCTGCACCACAGCTCCCCCTGGTCCTCTCACTGTCTCCCTCACTGCCAGTCAGAAGCCCCCTGTAGGCAGTGCCAGACAAGGCTGCTGGAGAAGCCGCAAGCCAGGCCTCTGGAGAACATTGCCGTACCCAGGCCCCTGGTATCCTGACAAGGTCAAGAGCATTTGGAGGGCTGAGTGACTCACTGCTGGAAGACAAGGCAGAGCACCCCCCCCCCTCCAAGCACCAAACCCCAAACGCCCCAAAAACCTCCCCAGTGTTCTTACAGCCCCCATATCTATTTGTTTGCCAAGTCCCAGAATTTCAGGCAATGGCGTACATCCGTTTTCAATCAGTGACTAATGCGTTCAGCCCAGCCAGCAGATGACACGATTAGCGTCGGGTTTTTACGAGCGTTGTGTTGTTGTCGATTGTTTGGGATGTTTTTGCTGTCTCTGCCATGTAAAACCCCTTTTATAGCTTCCAGTCAGTCTGTAGTGGTTTATTGCTCCATATTTCACAGAGTCCCACGAGCCTGCTACAGTATGTTTGTTTTGTTTGATGTCATTTGTCAGAAAGGCATCACGAAGGTGGACTGTACCATTTCCGAAATGCACAAGGGGGTTGCCTCAAATTCCACTTTGACTCTTGTTAAAAAAAAAAAATCATGCGGTAACGGTACGATAGTGGTGTTGGACGGATTGAATGAGGTGAAGTGTGGATGGTGATGGTGGGGGCCTTGGGGGTGATTTTAAT
Organism: Setipinna tenuifilis; assembly: GCA_030347295.1. Classification (NCBI taxonomy): domain Eukaryota; kingdom Metazoa; phylum Chordata; class Actinopteri; order Clupeiformes; family Engraulidae; genus Setipinna; species Setipinna tenuifilis. Next base: position 14,262,524 of record CM059280.1, on the reverse strand, counting down.
ATGCAGTCAGTCCTCTGTCCTCCAGACTTGAGTTTCTTTTGTTGTTTTCTTTTCAAATGGAACACCAGGGATACGTGCGATAATTAAACATTTTGAAAGTGGTTAGAGCTGAGGAAATGAGGGCTGTGTTTGCTCAGGGAGAGATAACATTCCCAGACTGTAACAAGAGCACGGCGGCAGCGCCAAACAATATTGCTTTAGCGGTGGGTCTGCATAATGAAGCGGACCCTTATGCATATTAATGAAAGCACTCTGCATAATGTGTTCTCCATGCGACACTCGGCAGTCTGCAGACACCCCTCGGCTCCACTTTACCTTTCGTGTTTCCGAATAAAAATTATTTACATGTGCATGCGTGCATACAGACAATCCCAATTAAAGCCCCGTGCCTCTCCGTCTAAGCCATACCTTTGCAGTCCACAGTGCCCTCCCACCAATCCAGTCGCCCCCTCCTCGGGCTGTGTACCAATGGCCTAACCCTTTTCCCACCCCTCCTACCCTTGCCACCCAAACACGCGTGGTTGTTTAAAAACATATGGCAGTGGGTTGTGCATGTGATGCCAAACGAGGTCCTCGTTACCTTCCCTCCTCCTCCCTCTCCTCCTCCTCCTCCTCCTCCTTTTCCACGCTCCCCCTCCTCCTTCGTGTGATTGTGGAAGCTTTTGGAAGTACTACAGCGACATCTGCATGAATCGTGCTTCCAGAGCGCCAGCCTGATACCCAGCGCCAGCACTGCCGCCAACGCTACCGCTACCGCTGCCACTGCCGCGCTTCGCTACCTCTGCCAACCCCACACCCGCCGGCCCACCCCGTGGCTCTCATTACCGCCGTTAACACACAGGACTAATTGTGCATATGCGGAGTTCACGGTCATTTGAATATCCTGCCATCACCCAAGGGTATTTGGCACGCGAAAATTGGAGGAATGTGGCTAGGACCCAACAGTAACTTTTTTTGGGTAGGGGGGGCATTTTCGTTTGCAGCCTGCTTTTTTTACGGAACAAGGCATTACCTGGAAATTCTTTTTGTTTGTTTTTTTTTTCTCCCATGTCAACCTATATTGGTAACTTTTTGTATTATTCTTTAATTCAATGTACCATTTTGTGCTCACCATTTGATTCCTTTTACTGGATACACGAGAAAATGATGAGGCCTCTAAAAATTCCCATTTATATAATTTGCACACAAACACATAAAGTGGTTTTAATGGATCACTGTTTGGGTAAGGCTTCTTGGCATATTTTAAAAGCTTCTAGTAAAACTTTTTCTTTTTTTGGTAAAAAAACACTTGCGTCAGACTTTGTTAATAATGCAAAGAATGGGTTTGGTACAGTCAAAACCAGCCCACTGGGAGTCTCACTCTCTCTTACAGTGCTGTTTCTGCACTCCTCAATTAATACTGCATGCGTTGTGTGTCGTGGGAACCCACAATGGTCCTCTTGTGTCCCTTACAAAAAGGACAGTGTAGCAGACAGAATGGGGGTAGGCAGGGGTATGGTTGGTGGGTTGGTGGGTCGGGTGTGAGCACCGAGTCTGAATAAGAGACAAAGAATTATTAACCCCTAATGATTTAATACATGCAATCAGGGTCCTGGCGAGCATGCTAATTTGCGCATAAATTACGCGGCATCTGTTTCAAGGGCCAGGAAATGGTGAAAAGCAGATTGGGAGGAGGATTTTGTTTTGTCTTTTCCAATAAAAGCGGGCAAAGGCTGTTGGAGAATGCCCTCTGGCGTTTCCCACGGTTCTCCCCGTGCCCCAGGGCTCTAATCGCCCGCTGCTGGACTGTCCTCCATGCCAGCCTGTCTCTGGTGTGACCCAAGCCTCATGCCATCCACCTGCTACACTGACCAGTACTGGGCACTGTAGACCGGTACATCCCAATTTCTTAAAAGAAACATACAAAATATCTCAGAATTGAGTTTGTATATCACTGCATTGGTAACAACAGTAGCTATTTGACCTAACTTGTTAAAAAAAAAAGCAATCATGTTGCTTAAAAAAAAAAACCTGTTTTAAATCGGGTCGCGTAATTAGCCATTTTACTTGCTGATAAAAAAAATAGCCCTGTAATTAAAAGCGCCAATGTGTGCACATAATTTACATACACACACACACGTTCACATACAATATGTATATTCTTCCTCCCTAGATTGGAAGACACTCAATTAATCCAAGTCTGAAAGGTTGCGCGCGCCCACTTTTTTTTTTTTAATTAACGTCGTATTAAAACGAATTGGCACATTGGTGGAAAGCAGCCATGCAGCTTTGAAGATTGCCATCGCATAATGAGTTGCTCTTTTCTTTTTTTTAACACTTTGTGCTCCTCCATTCCCGCTCCCCACTCGCGCTGCTGCCAGTTGCCAGTGTGCCTTTAGCGATTTAATGATATGCAAATGAAATATGCATAAAACCATTCTGCTGTACGATGATTAAGCACAGAGGACATTAGCCAGTGCCCCGCTAGAGTCTCTCCTGTTGTCTCTTCTCCATTCCGCTTCGCCCGCCAAACGACAGCACTGTAACAGAGCTCAACATTAACAACGCTGGAGGACTAATCATTTTAATAATGACGGTAATATCCAATCGGCAGAAATTAAATCCTAGATCAGGGTTTCTGTTTTTTTTTTTCCTTCAATCCGGTGTATTGTAAGATCCACATCCAAGGAAAGCAGTGGTCCTGGCTGCTGTAGTATGTGGCAAGAGAGCTGAGAGAGGAGAGACAGACAAGGTTTTCCAGGGGAGGACTTGGAGAGACTAGCATTGCCGGAGCTTTTCTCTGCTTGTTTTCAAGTAGTGTAGTGTTATATGAACACTGGCTGCAGGAGAAGCATTGAAAAATATACTCCTTTTTCTTTCTCTCCTTCCCCCCTTCCCCCTGATCTCTGCCAGCTCTTTTTTTTTTCTTCGCTTTTTTTTGTAATCCATTTGTATAATGAAGACGTGGCGCAATTAACATCCCCTGTGGAATTAAAATAAAAGGTAGATCATCCGACCCTCATTAACTCCAAACGATTATAATATCCACATGCGTTCCGCTGCCAACGGTATGAAAAAAAAAATTAAAAACGCCACAACAGGAATTACGAATTAAATCGTTAACGGTATTTGTGATTAGTGCAGTTTGAAGCGACCACACTGGCGATGCCCAAAAAGATGCCAACATTTGCCCCATCCCTATCCTCACTGGTGGCAGGCTTGGCTCTGTCAACTTGGTGGTTATGCCAAGGCAGTGTAGGAAGCACAAAGATCTTATAATCCCTCCCTTTGGATGCCTTCTTCAATTATTCATATTCCTCAATCGTGCCCCCTTGTCCAGCACAAAATCCCACAAGATGAGAGAGGGTGCAGAAAGTTTGGGGTATCCATACACCCAACACCCTCCCCCGCCTCCGCTTGCTAATTGTACTTTAATTTATCCATGGCGCTTTCATTAATGAAAACGAACCAAACAAGCTGCCCATCTCGCTCCATGTTGTCGTGCCCGCTCCTGGCTTAGCGCTCAGTGCCAACGGATCTTGCGGGAACCTACGGCACAGTCTTCCGAACTCGGAGTGCTGTGACCCACGAATTGCCCGGTAGTTCTTCTTTGAGCCCGCCTGATGGTGGGAACCTCCAAAAAACAGACTGGGTGAAGTATGGCAGTCTTTGGTTGGTTGGCAAGGAGATGGCGGAACAACCCTTTCAGACACCCCCCCCACCCCACCCCCCACACAAAAAAAGGGGAATAACAAAAAAAGTGGGATGCTTAAAATGTTGTCACTGCCACCCCACCCCACCCCCATGTTTGACTGAGTTTCAGGCGGGTTGTGTTGGGAGGGTAACGCCTCCCAAAAGTGTCTGCTGCGACGGCTGTCCTGCCATCCCCCCTGTCTTCTGTGCCCCCTCCACCAAGGTCCAGCACGTCTGCTGTATGTGTGGCATCCCCCATGCTTGTCTCCCACACTGGCTTTGGCTGTGGGCTCAACAGTCCCTGCACCATTCATCTCCTTGGTGATTGTTGTGAATGTAGATAAATCGCAGTCTGCCAGCCTTCCAGCCTGCTTGCCCTTGTCTGGTACAGTTTTGTTCAGTGCTGAAGTAGACTTTCATGCTCTCTGAGAGTTGCTGTGTTTTATATTCGTGTTTGTTTAAGTCAGGTCGTTTTCTTCTCGGCCCGGAACCGGTTCTTCCAGAAATTCGGCGCATCTGAACCGATTTGTATTAAATCGTCTAACTTTCCTTTTTTAGCGTCGCGCTCAATGATCATTAGCGATAATTACGAAACTTCAATTAATTCCCATTCAGTCGGCTGATTATAATTTGCCATCTCATTAGTATGCATGGTCATGTTTGCTGATTTCCCCCCCCCCTCTCTTTTGTGCGTGTGGCTTTAGTAAACAGCTGCTATTGAGCCGTTGGCATAGTCCCCCAGGTCCTTCTCATCCTCCCTCTCTTGTAAGCAGGCAGGCGATTGGCAGATTGGCAGCGGCTGCAGAGGCAATGCTCATGGTAGACATTCCTCACCACAGAGCCTGGCAGACGGTTTGACGTTGTTTCAGAAGATTGTGGTTTCGTTTGGGAGGGGGGGTGGCACGCGGTTCACACCCCTCCCCTTCCCACATAACAGTTTGCCGCTTTTGTTTTGTTTTGTCGTGGGTGTGTGTGTGCGCGTGTGTGTGTGTGTGTTTGTCTTCGTTTTTGTTTGTAATCCAGTCCGTCCCCCTTTTCTTCATCGAATTTGTCGCGCTAATTAACGGAACAAACTTTTGTCGCTTTAATTAGTCTCCAGAAGCAAGCTGCCATCTTTTGTTTGTTCCTCATTGTCTTTATCTTTGCCAACCGACCCGCGACGAGCAGACCGCGCCTCATCGTTGTGTGCCATCTCCATTTACTCCTCTATCTTTCTGCGACAGATGCCACCCCGATTGCTGCTGGCACACCGCTCGACAAACATGGGCGCCATGTAGCCTCAGCATTGGTATATTGTGGACGAAAGTGTCTTTCGTCGCTAATCCATAAGTGCAGTCTGTCCCTCTTTCGGAAAGATAGCGATTTCTGTTTAACCCCGCCATCCGTCTTTGGGTGTGCCACAGCTGCCAGCCAGCGAGCAGGTTGGCATGGCATCTGCTGAGTAGCTGGCTGGCTGGCTGGCTGCCTGGCACAGCGAAGGAGCTTGAGAAAGAAGAGAGGAGGGTGAGGAAAAATGAAACAGGGGAGGTGCTTTGCCATGTCCCGCCCCTTATACCCTGCTGGTACCCTCAGGACAGTGCCACAGCCCAAAGTTTAGTGATGCCTGGGCTCTTGCCAGCCTCTGTTCCTCACAAGTCCCAAGAGGTAGAGCCCATTCTTGCTTGCTGCCCCCTGGTATCCATTATGGTGGTATTGCCCCCGCCTTGCCAGTATCTTCTTGATGAAGAACAAAAAAGTCGCGCCGCGTTGTTGTTGTTGTGCCCCCTCTCTTTTCCGTGCCCAATTTGTGTTTTGGTGCCATTTGTTCCATTTGAACCGTATTGATGTTGCCGAAGTACCACCTCATGTTGCTCCGAGTCGTCCGAAGGCGATTTGGAAGTCTCCATCAGCAGATGTTCTCCTCACGTCTCTCGCCGCTTTGAGTTAAGGTTGTGCCTTTGGCTTTAGAATCGCGTGCCCCCTCCCACGTAGCAAAGTCTTGTTTTTTGGGTTACATCTGCTCCTTCGGATAAAACAAACAGAAAAGCCAAAAAAAGTGGAGCGTTGCCAAAAACAGCCAAATGGCGAGGCACCCCCCCTTGTCTCGCCGCTACATCTAGCCGCGTACCCTTGAGAATGCGCACCAGTCCGCCTTGGCGCTACCACTGAATAGATGGCACCGTGCCAGCTTCTCCCTGCCATCATCCGCATTCGCAGCTTGTTTCTCTTTTGCTCGCCCACCCCCCTCTTCTCTCTCCACGTACCCTCCCCTTCGCCTCTTTTCCTTGCTTGCTCCACCAAGCCCCCCCATCCTACCCCGCCCTCGCCCACCCTCTTTTTTTGTTCTATAGGCTTGACTTTAATTAATGTACGGGTTAATTGATTCCCAAAGCTGATGAATTGCTCTCAACACCACCGCTCACAGGCTGGCTACCTCTTCTGCTGTTGTCTGCTCGCCCTCCCGCTTGCCCGCTTGTCTGCCTGCCTGTCCTGCGCACCCCTAGAGCTTGGCACCGCCTGAGCCTCCACGTTACTTGTGGTGCTGCTGTCAGAGAAGCCAGCAGTCAACTCCTGGTGTGGTGCTACAGACCTGAGTGAGCACTGCGAAGGAGCTTCAGCTGCTTATAGGACTACAGCTGACTACAGTTGACGTTGTGCTGATCCATATGCAGGATCTTGCAATGGCATTTTGTTATAAATAATCAAAGTCCTCCTGCAACCACCTCCCACCCCCTTTCCTGTCTTACCCTTCTCCTCCCTCTTTCACCCTCCCAACCTTACCCTCCCTCTCACTCACTCTCTGCCTCCTTGCTCCCCTTGTTCTGACTGTAAACTACACACTCTTCTCCTTACAGCTCTCAACAACTCATAGTCTAAGCTGTCTTTTTAAGTCTATATTTTAAATCAATCTGATTGTTGTCACTTTCCGTCCAATCTGTGTAAATGTAGTCCTGTTTTAATTGATATTTAAAAGTTATGGCGAAGATTTAGAAGACGATGCGATCTTAATTATCGCTTCGAAAACACTTTGTGTACTAGGTCTGGTCTGTGTATTAATTGTCTTTTTTTCGCATGTCATTAGCCATCACTGCAAACGTTAGCTGTGAATTAGCCTAAATTAGCTGTGCCTGTCATAGTTAATTAAATAATTATCTTGGCCATGCCGCTTTCCTTCTTTCATTTTCTCAATTGCTCGCTGACGAATGGAGCAGACAAGGTTAAAAGCAGAAGATAGAGGAGGTTTTAATTATTTAATAAAAGGCGTTATTCCCCTCCCCCCTGCTCACTGATCTTAATTAGTTCGAATGCAGCTTATACTAAGACGAAAGCTAGCACAGATTCATTAAGAGCGAATTGCTTGCACGCACACGCACACACACACACACACACACACGCAGCGTACATTCGCAAAAATTCTTGCATTCTCGTTCATTCTCATGGCTTCAGATAGGTGTCAAATACTATTCAGCACCCTTATTTTCTTCTAGGTTTCCTTCTTTTTCAGTTTGTACTGGTGTATCTTGCTAGATGCGATCGTGACACCTTTCATACTTATTCTCTGTAGCCAACACAGATAGCTAGATAAGCGTGGGGTTGCTGTAGCAAGTGAGTGGGGCTGTTGTGACGGGGTGCTGGCACACTCCTTATTGGGTCTCAATGCGGCATTCTTTCCTCTTTCTCACCCTTTTGTTTTTTTTTTCCTCCATTATTAAATAAAAGGGAGGCATGAGGCAACTGAGGCAACAAGAGGAATCCATTATGCAAATCGCTTCACTATTTGCATAATGTCTTATGCCAGGAATATGCAAATGAAGCGTATAATTTATGAGTGCCTCCGTCTGTCTCCGAGTGTTCCCATAACTTACAAAGAGATTTTTTTTACTCTCTTGCTCTCTCTCTTCTCTGCCTCTCTCACTTTCCCTCCCCTCCTGCCTAAGCTGGCACAGACGACACACGCAGCACACACTCATGCACTATACCCATACAAAACAAGCACGCTGCGTATTCTCATAAGGGGTTGGTGGCTGTGTCTCGTCATTGGGTGGGAAAAAAAACTTGGCAGTTGTGGGGTAGGATGGGGGCAGGAGGAGAGGGAGGTGTAACAGAGGGGGTCACATTAATCCACCCCACAAAGGAGCTGTAGCAGAAGCTAATTTTCTAAAACAACAGCGAAACGAATAAATTAAGAAGCACGCAAAAGCCGGGTGTGAGAAAGTGGGGGGTTTTAATGCAAATCGCTTTTTTTTGTCTTTTATTCTCCTTTTTTTCCTGGGGGTGGGTAAGGTCTGACTCCACCGCCACCTTCATCTCCGCTCTTTGCCCACCCAGTCCGGTCTTTGCCCGTCAAGGGAGCGGGTACGTTTTTCCCTCCAAGCTGGAATCTCTGTGGAGGCAGCGTGGTGCTGGCTGTACGTTGGCACATGCGAGAAGGGAAGAAAACGAGCAGGCACGCAACGAGACTGAAGATTCACATCCTGCAATTAACAGATTGATCTTAAGGTGTGTGGAAGTGTGTGTGTGTGTGTGTGTGTGTGTGTGTGTGTGTGAGAGAGTGTATTCATGCCAGGTGGAGTCGTTATTGTGCACCCAAGACTGCCAGAGTGAAGAGACTGCTGCTATTGCTCCTTAACCTACCCAGCTTGGCATCTCGTGACTGCCCCAAGGAGTACCAAGAGGACCATATGCTTTCGTCTTGCCTCTGCCAGCTTCGTCTGCTGCCTGGCTAGGTCTCGGTCACTTTCTGCTGCCTTGGAAATGCCTTTGTGTCCTTGTGAGCACCGGCCTGGTTTGCATACTTGATCTCTGGCTAATGTCTGTCATTGACACTTTGTTTGGAATCTGAAGACTGAGCAGAATGTCTGATAACAAGAGAGGAAGGAGATACTTGCTTTTCTTACTGCTCTGTAAAGACACAGGATTGGCATAGCGACACTGATTTTTAAAATTTATTTATCTTTTGGGTGTGTGTCTTTCTGTGCCCTCAAGGCCTCCTCCGGGGAAAGAACATCCAGATTTTTATCCTGTGTATTATGCAGTCGTTCTGGATATAAGTTCAGTATTTAAGTAAACCTTTTTTGTGTCTTTCAGTAGAACATACAGCTTCTTCGGAGAAGGAAGCTGCTGGCCTGTTTCTTATTTACAGTATGTTTTGCCCCACTGCCCCCATGCCTCAGCATCTCCCAATACAATGAAGATGCTCCTTCACACAGGAGGTGGTACTGCCCACTGAACTGGGTACGGATGGGAAGGTAACTGTGGTGGAACTATGGCATGAGGCACTAGTGTTCAAGGCTGCCTGGGATGACTGCTTCATGGCTGAGGTGTATGGGAATGTTGAAGTCTCCGCAACTGACTCTTGGTGGTGTAAAAAGTCTTGAGGACTGTCTGCCGCACTCCGCCGTCTGCTGCAGAGGCTATTCGATCCCGGGTTCCCGTGGCGACTGCTGTTAATTAATATTCAGAGATCCTTATCTACTTCCTTTTAATTTACCATGCTGCTCTGATTTCGGACTTCATTGAATCATCGAAAACAAATTGTGCGGTGTTTTATTTTGTGACATAATTTCTAATCAGTTTTCTCTCCTTCATATCCGTTAAGCTTTGGTTTTTAAGTATGCAGCAACACATTTAATCACTTGGATGCATGCTAATGAGAGGTTAAATGCAGTGTTGTGAATATCCGTAACGGTGATAAATGGAAGACATACATACGTGGTTAATTAGGAGAAATTATTTTTATTTTTATGGATGAAATCAAAATTGTGTTGTTTGGAAACGTAGAACTAATCATTTTGGACGTGTGATGCATGCCAGAGTTGAACAGATAAAGAAATGTAGTCTGTTGAAGTAAAATGACTGCTGTTTACCAAAGATAAGAATGAAATTGCATGAAGTGTTTGTACTGTTCGCAATTATGCTACTGTAATTTCTTGGACCACTCCGTATGTATTACATCCTGCTGTGGGAATTGATTTTTTCATGTTACAGTTGTCAATGAACCAAAGTGAAGATTTTGTTTCTGGACTGGTAAAGGAGAATAAAACCTCATGATACCTCATCACGTTTGAGGGTCTTTATATGAATTTCTTTTCTTTTTCTTTTTACAAATAACGCTAAAAGAAAAGTGCCTTTGATTTTACAGTTTTATGCAGCGCTACAAAGGCCTTTGTCGGTGGTCTCACAAAGGATCTTTTTTTCCCCTTTAATAGTGGGCTGATGTTTTGATTGTCGCCATGTTTTTTAAGACATGATAAAAAATGGGGTAAATTGCAGATAAAAAAACACATCACACCAAGATTCTGTCAACAAAAATAAGTCATTTCTTTAATTACTTGCACAAAAAATCATGTTAATTGTTGCTATTTTATATGAATATTGAAGTAGTTTATGTAACCACTAAGCTTTGTAGTAAATAGTCCTCATGTGTCACCAAGTTCTAAGTGAACTTAAAGCTGGTATTTGGCTGGTAACTGTAAAAAGGTTAAAAATGTGTTTCTGGCAAAATGGAAAACCAAGCAACCTTGAAAAGTGCCCTCTCCCCTGATCCTGAATGTCTAAAAGCTCTGTTATTTATTTTTGAAAGTGGTAGGTGAAAGTGGGAACCCTTTTGATGCAATAGAATGCAGCTTTGTCACAAAGCTATATGTTTTTTTCCCATGTAGCTTCACATAACTTTTCACTTCACGCACTTACTTGTGATCCATGCAAAATTTCTACTACTACTGCTGCTGCAACTACTACCACTATTACCACCACCACCAGTACTACTACTACTACTACTACTACTGGTGCTACTTCTACTACGATTACCACTATTTATGCAGTTGGTAGAATGGAGGAAAGTTGTAAATAGTGTGTGCATCTTCAGGAACAGCTGGTCAGTGATGGACATAGTGCTTATTGTGCTAATGAGTAGACACTAATCAAAATGCATGCACAGCCTCATGTAAGACGAGAGGAGGCTCTGAGCACTTTGCCTCTCCTTTAGTAGTGTGTTATTCAGGGAGGTTCATTTATTAAGGTAATTAGCTCACACTTTGGTATAGATTTTGTGCAATTTGATAGTTTTAATCAGTGACAATGTAAGTGCTCCCCCGCTCGAGCCAGCAATGGGCTCGAAAAACAGTGGGATGTGAAATCACAATTAGTGACAGTGTGGTGAGTGGGAGTTTCTAAGTACCGGGTAGGAGTGAAAGGCCATTTATTATGCTGCTTGCGTCAACCTGTGTTACATGAAAACAACCTATTTATGCCTACCTTACACAGTTGTACACATAAAGTGTGTAGCGGTACACCATGTAAAGAACATGTGGTCATTTTGTTGGCTTTCCTTTTTGCTCTTTCAAAATCTTTTTCAAAATGTTTTCAATACACAGCCTTGTCCTTCTCTGGCCCGCCTCACCATCACGAAACCCTCTTTAAGTGCTTGCGCGATATTTGCTATGACAGACACTGGCCAAGCCACCTTTAAGAAAGACCTTTGGAATTGTATAACTCATGGTGCTCGCACTGTTAATCAAGGCAGTTTTATGAATTTTAGCAATCAGCCATGCAGCAACTGTCTAATTTTTACAAAATAACCACTGAAATAGACAGACACAGCAATGTTTTTGCATTGGCCCTGTTGGCCCTTGCCCTGAAGAAACAAACCCATCTCTTTAGCACTTCCCATTATAGTTATTTGTAGCCCTCTGGCCTATCCAATAGTCTTGTGTGGCATCTGTTTTTTTCCATTATTAGATATTTCCATGAGATGCCAGTTAATATTTTCCTGCATGGATTATTTGGCTTTGGCAAGCTGGATAGGAGCGCTAGAAACCACATGCTTACCAGTAGGCCCTATCCATAAATAATGCTAGCCCATAAATGTAAAAAAACGGGAAGATTGGCCATCATTCAGAACCGTTGCTTAACCGCTCTTCTGATTTGCACATAGTTGTTGCATGTGTATGTAAATATATATTTCTTGACATGACATCTTCCATTTTGTTTTGTGTAAAATCCTGCACGTTTTGTCTTGAATAAATTCTCCAGTAATGTGTGACTCTTTTCCCCCCTGTTGGCTGAGTTACAGTGAAAGGTTGCAGCAGTGTGCATGGTAGGCCTGGAGGACTTGGGATTCTGGCCTTGCCTTAGCCTGATAAAGCCCAAACACTTATCACACATGATTGATTTGTTTATTCCTTGTGAACTGGCCCACTCATCATGTGTCTTATCCCTGACTGCAAGCACTGATGTGTTTTTTTCCCTCCCTCTCTCTTTCTTTCTTTCTCTCGCTCTCTCTCTCTCTCTCTCTCTCTTTTTTTCTCTTACCCTGTCTCCGTCTGTCTCTTTCTCTCACCCTCTCCCTTCAATCTCCTTGTCTGTCCATCTCTCTGTGGGCTCACCAAACTTTTTTGAAATTTATTCTGCGAGTATAGATATATTCAGTCACTGTAAAAATGACAATAAGCAGTCATCACTCTTCCAGCCACCTTGATGCTTGATATGCTGATAAGGCCCTGGTCCTTGGGAGCTCAATTTCTCACGGTGAAGAGTGGAGCTCTGCTAGTCATTGCTCTTGATAAGGCCAGCTTTGGCATTGCACAGCCCGGCGACCCTAAAGGTTTACTCTCTCTGGCAAGAACAAACACACTCGCACGTGCACACGCACACACACACACACACACACGTACTGTAAATGTGGTCTGAGTGAGCTAGTGTAAGAAAAAGGTCATTATGGTTTAAATAGTAGTCTAGCCTTTAAGTAAGAATGTTAAATTCACACAAATTGTGGAATTATCATCAAAATACATCTAATTTAAATGAACATGAAAATAATCTTTATGCAATATATGTGCACAAACTGGTAAGTCTATCGACTATATTTTTTGATTGCCCATTTCTGCCCTGATTCCCAGTGTGTGTGAGTCATCGAGAGAAGAACATGGAGGCGTCTCCACCGCTGTCTCTGCTCCAGCAGCTCAGGGACATGTCTCTGTCTCAGCAGGAAACCCAAGCTAAAGTGAGTAACATCCAATACTTAATAGTGGTAGCTGAATCAAGTGTGTTCTGTGTCTTCTACTGGATGCATTCATGAGAAGATGATGTAAATTTAAGCTTTGGTGTAGATAACTGAAGTTCACAATTCATTTCTCCCCAAAGAATAAAGCTGTACTTTAGGTAGTTGATGTGTTTTGGATTACTGATTGGGTCGATACACTCATACTTCACCTTAGTCAAGATGAGAGCCACGCGTCTGTGTGTGTGCCTTATTTTACAACCGCTTGTACTTGGCCTATTCACCAACTATAACATAACACACTTACAGACAGACAGACAGACAGACAGACAGAGACACACACACACACACACACACACACACACACACACACACACACACACACACACACACACACTTGCCCCTTTCGCAGGCACGTACAAACGCCACAGTCAGCTCCTTGTCTGCACGTTGAATCCAGAGATGCATACTTGCCCTCGGGGAGCCCAACGCTTGGTTAGGCAGTTATGTTAAGTACACGCATGCCATAAACACCATCACAAGCGGGCCAGCTGAATAATTCACGTGTGGTGAGGGGGGGTAATTAACAGCAGCTTGTATGGCCCTCCATAATTCATTTGCGCAAAAGTGCTGAACATCTCTGCTCAGTAAACAGTAGCGGTGCATGATGGGACGAGGGGCGAAACGACATGACTGTAGCACCGGCGCTGGTGCTGGCCGTGTCTTTCTCCATTTAGCCTAGAGGCAGCTGAGATGGGCGGGCACAAATGGAGCACATGTCCTAATGTAATGTGCCCGTTTATGCACAGACCACAAGCATGTGTGGGTCGTGCCTTAAGGGAGGGCAATCTCCAGCTGCATAGCCTGCTGTTGTATATGACTTTAACATTGTATTTTTGGGGCTTTTAAACCTTTATTGGGTAGGACAGTCAATAGACGATAGGGAATGAATGGGAAAGAGGAATGTGTTTTCGGGGAAATTTCTCAGGTTGGATTCGAACCTGGATCCCTGTGGATCCTTGGATCCAGAAGCTGCCAGCTCCACCACAGCAACACATGTCACTTTGTCAAGATTGCATTGAGATGACAGTTTGCTGTAGTTGTAAAAGTTAAATACAAAGTTTTTCTAAAAGTGTGAGTTCTTTTTATGTAAGCCAGGAGGTCAAGCAATGCGATGTGGTAGGGTTGGTCACAGCATGACTTAATGCCCATTGATTTTTGCATTAAGAAGTAAGGATCATAATTTATGATTATCTGATGATGTTTAATTTTTAAAAAGTGCTAAAGCTGATGGTAATTTGGCTAAGAGTCTCAATTAGTGCATGACAGATGTGCCAAGCCCTGGGTTCAGACTTGTAGGCAGCAGAAGATGATGGGGCATTAGAGTGGCCATCGATTGTGCATATTTAAAAACGGGGCCCAAACTAAGGAAAAGGCTTAAAAGTGCACAGCTAATTAGTCAGTTGTCAATAATTTATGTGAAGATTTATGCCACAAGACCGAAACCTCTGGCTGCCTTGTTTGATTGAAGACTTGTGATCTTGATCCCAAATCTCTGCAAATCTCTCCCTATATATATATTTCTATTGCTCTGGTCAGAACGGAGGTGAGTGAATTAAAGTGGCTGAGCTCTTTAAGATGAGGCAGAATCATTAGTCTCTATGCAGTCACTCTGTGTCAGCAGCCTCAGTCCAGCGAGGTAATAGATTGGCAAAGCACCTCGCCGCTGTGTTGCACCGGCCGTGATAGCCCGAATGAACTACTTGCAAGGGCTACTTGCACATGAACACAAAAATACACACACACACACACACACACACACAGAAACATGATAAATTCACCCCAAGTGCACTCCCACGCTCTCATATCACACAAAAAGTATACAGAGACCTCTAACTTCCTCTGCTTTCTGACATGCAGGGTTGTCTGTGTCTATGTTTGTGTGCGTGTGTGTGTGTGTGTGTGTGTGTGTGTGTCTGTGTGTGTGTGTCTGTGTCTGTGTGTCTGTGTGTGTGTGTGTGTGTGTGTGTGTGTGTGTGTACGTGTGTGTGTGTGTACGTGTGTGTGTGCGCACGTGTGTGTGCGCACGTGTGTGTGTGTGTGTGTGTGTGTGTGTGTGTGTGTGTGTGTGTGTGATGTTGGCTGTCAGGTTGATCTGTGGTCCTAGTGAGCCTCTGTGCTGAACTAGGGTTCCTCCCCCGCAGGCCTGAGACACAGGAAGTGCTTCCCAGTGCTGTTTTAAAGGTCGCCGAGGCCGCTCCTCTCCCCTTCCGCCATGACATTTGATTGGCAAAGGTGGACGCTCCTTTCTTTGTGTGTGGGAGCCAGGGCAAATTGTCTGGCGCCGCTTCAAAGGCCAGCCTCAGCACCAGGCCCTGTGCTGGGCCGAGGGTCCTCCCCTCCTCTAGCATGGCACCACTCCAGCCCCTTCCATGCAGACCTCTTCATGCAGACCTCTTCCCCTCTCTCTCACTCTCTCTCTTTCCCCCTCCCCCTCCCCCACCTCTGCTTTTTTCTTTCTCTTTCTTTCTCTCTTTCTCTCTCTCTTGCTTTACCCCTCTTTTTTTCTTTCACTCTCTGTCTCTATCTCTTTCTTTTTGTCTCTGTACCCTTTTCTGTCTGTCCTGCTCTTTCTCATTGCAAGTCTCTTCCATTCACTGTCTCTGACAGCAGATCTCTTTAATATTCATGCCTGTCTCCATGCTCAGAGTTGCATGATGCATCAGGATGCATGGTCAGGTGCAGTGCAACTATTTATTTATTTATTTCATTTTATTTTTTTTAATCATCCTGCTGTTTTTCGTATGTGCTATTGTTGCCTTATGTTTGTTTAATGAGAGGTGACTCACCACTGGTTCTGGTCCTGTGGTGTCCTGTGCTATCATTGCCCAGACTTTAGGGGGTCACAGATGCCCCTTGGCCATCTTCCCTCCCTCCCACCCCACCCTACCCTACCCCACCCCAGCCAGCACCACTCCACTCACCCCCTTTTCCTGGCACATTGTGTGCCGTGTGCTCCGGTGGCTAAAGGCGCTCGTTAAACGCCATAACTTACATCACGTTTGAAGCTAATGGGAGGAATACTGGCCGCAGTGAAAAATGAATTACATTTTTTTTTTCTCCCCTCTCTGCCTCCCTCTCCCCAGCTGCCCTCCTAACCCACAGCGTAATATAGCAGCAGGGAGAGTACGCATTACAGATCCCAGGCATTAGAATTTATCTGTGCCGCGGTGACGCTGACTGATGCATTTGAAAATAATGTACTGGAGCCGAGCATTACAGAGGCCCTGTAACTAATGGACAGCTCTCGCCCGTGGCCACTACTGTATATCATTCAGCTGGTCCCACCTAATCAAACCCCACAGTCCTCTGCAGGGCTCCCGCCTCCACCACCGGCTCCCAGGGCAACGGGAGCAACGCCACGCCACACCACACCACGCCACTCTCTTCCAGCTCACCTCTTCCTTCACTCTGTTTTCCCTCACCCAGTCCTTTTCACTCTTTCATTCTCTTTTTTTTCCCTCTTTCAAAGTCCTTTTTCACTCCCTTCGTTCTTTGGCCCCTCACACAATTTCCTTCCTTCTCCCTTGCTTTCATTTCACTCTCGCTGCTGCCCTCCCGTTCACTGTCTTACAAAATTTCATCCTCATTTCTCACTCTCCCTTCATCTCTCCCGCTACCCCCCCCTCACCATCACCATCACCCTCCTCCCCACCCCCACCCTCACTCCCCCCCCTACCCCGCAATCACATTCTCTCTCTTGTCCTTTCCTCCGCTTTCCCCCTCTCCACTCAGTCTTCCCAGGGTAATTGGTGATTGCGGTCTTGCTTTCCGCAGTACAGTAAGGAGTTTGACAGCTAGAAACATACCCTTGAACTATAATGCATGGTCCGTGCAATGCATACATCTTAGGATGCACTGGGGTCCTTGGCATCACCTTGAGATGAGCTCAGCAGATATATTCCGATTGCTCGGCGTGGAAGCGTTTCAGCCCTACTGAATATATGCATTCACTATGTCCAGTCGCTGCTGATAATGGTCAGATACTCAGTATAAAAACGTAAAGCAAAACCATATGATTTAACACAAGTGACCCTGCACATGCAAGTACACACTCACACACACACACACACACATACATACACACATACACACACGCACACACATGTACACAGATACAAAAACACACCATACATACACACACATACACATGCGCACACACAAACCACAGACACATCTACACACATTATAGATGGTATTTGTTATGAGCCAAGCATGAAACATAAAACAACGTCCACCAAATGTGTGATTACCACCAAGGTTATTGCTTTGCTCTGGTATGTGAAAACTAAAATAGAATTGCAAATACATGTAGCAGCCATCAATAACATGCTGTGTTCAGGCATAATAAGACAAAAAAACTTTAGAAATTCCTGGCTTTTAAAACCTTTCTTTTGCTTTCTCCAGCTTTTCCTAAGTCCCTCTCCCTATATTTCTTTAATTCTGTTTATCTCTAATAACTGTGGCCAGACAGTAGCCACGGCTGGCGCTTTAAGCCAAATCAGACCAAAGAAAAGGGAAAAAAGGTGGCTGGAAAAAAAAAAAAAGCGCATCGAAAGGCCAAATGAATTCCATCCGCAGATGGGTCCGAGCAACAGCAAAAGTGCACAGCGCTGCTCTTTCCCCCTAGCAGGCAGGGGAAGATAGGATGCTAATGAGATCATAGGAGAGGAGGAGAGAGAGGGAGCACCCGCGGGAGCTTTCCTGTACATTCCAACAAAAAGGCAGAGAGAGCGAAAAGGAGGGGTGGTGGGGTGGGTGGGCGGTGGGGGGACATGAGTGGAAGAAAGAAAGGAAGGAAAGAAGAAGAATGTCTGAAAAAATAACGACGTCTGCTTAGAAATGCATCAGTAATCACAGACGGATGGTCAGCTTTATCCTTGGATGTGATATTCTATAGTGCTGCTGTAGCTGATAGAAGAAGGCCGGAGAGAGAGGGCGAGAGACAGAGAGAAAGGGAGAGGAAACAAGAGTGAGAAAATGAGAGAAAGTGAGAGAAAGGGGGTGTGGGATGGGAGGTGTGAGGGAGAGGTGATTGGGAGACTGTATGGACAGGAGGAGGGGGGGGGGCATGCCTTCCCTTCCCTCTGTGTCCAGGTGCACCGGAGAGAGGGAGGAAATGGAAGTTCGCGCTCTTTTTTTACGTTTCCGTTTCTGCTAAGGCTTTGCGTGCGGCTGGAGTAATATAAGCCCTTCCTGCCTTACTAGCCCTCTCCCAGCATCCCCTAGTAATGCCCTTGCCCTCAACAAAGAGGCCCAAGTACAGCTGAGCACAGCACCACATCAGACTGCCTCTCCCACTCATCACCGAACATGATAAAAGACCCAGAATATATATGCTCGGTTCTGTCTCTCTTGGCCTCTCTCTCTCTCTTTCTCTCTTCTTTTTTTTCACCCCATCTCCTGTTCGGCCTCTCTCACTCTCTCAACTCTCATTCTAATTGGAAAATCATTGAATACCTAATGAAATGAAAGTTGGATGAAGAATGCTGTTTTTTTTTTTTTGGTATAACAAATCAAAGAAGTGCATTGCTGGTTTCATAAAACTCCACACCGAACCCTGGAGTGAATCACAATTCTATTATTAAAATATAATTTAAGTATAATGCAGCAGGTAATTGGAAAATGAACATACAGTACGAAGGGACAGGAGCTACAGCCACATCCTTCATGGTCAGGTTTTACACAGACTTC
Organism: Setipinna tenuifilis; assembly: GCA_030347295.1. Classification (NCBI taxonomy): domain Eukaryota; kingdom Metazoa; phylum Chordata; class Actinopteri; order Clupeiformes; family Engraulidae; genus Setipinna; species Setipinna tenuifilis. Next base: position 14,244,118 of record CM059280.1, on the reverse strand, counting down.
AGCAGTCATTCCACAGCAGTAGACTATGCACTAGAAATGGTCGGTGTGGACAGTGTATCAATCTGCTCTCCCACGGTAGTGGCGTACCGATCCAGACCAATGGTTTTATAACCTTAGAGGTGGGCATTCAGCCGACGCATTTTATATATCCTTTATATGGTCCCATGATTCAGTTTTTCCAAATGTCAATCTATTGACCATCACTTTTCCACTATCAATAATTCACAGGGACTCTGTTGATAAGGTTTTAATTTTCAGATCTTAATTTCGTTTGATTGGGCTGCTAATCCCTCATAAATAAACATGCCGGTGGAAGGCTGTTCATTTGCGGTTATTGCTTTATTGATTGCCATTAATAGTTGCAAAGGGGATGGCTTTGATCAAAAGACCTGAGTGAAGGAACAGGTCACATTTTCTTTCTCTTTCAGTTTGGCCTGTTTTTTTTCATTTTTAGGCAGCTCAGTGTTTTTGTATTTTCTTATTTATATCAATACTTTTAATCTCTGTTGACCAATACACAAAAAAAATTCTGTAATGACGGTTCCTTAGTGAAGGAGGTGATTATGGCACTGTGGCTTTAGATGGTTTATATGTAGCCAGCACTGGCCCTAGACCCTGGACAGATAGTGTCAGTTACCTCCCTAAATAAGCCCCCCCCCCAGATTAATGCAGGTGTGAATCAGTTTGAAGAGGCCTGGTAATGGACCTGTGTAAAAGGGTTTACTGGGAATGGTTTTAAACGGGGAAAGCACTGAAGTGGCTGCCGGATGCCGATCGGATAACAGCGTCGTGTTGAAAGGTTGACTGTGCCGGATTTTGGCGTTGTGGGGCCGGTGAGTGGACATCCCAATTTTAGGTAATCCCCACAGCCCCATTGTCTGCTGAAGTGACCGTGTTCAGATCATACTCATTAATGGTCCACAAGAAGACTTTTTTTTATTATTTCCTTTTATTTATATATATTTTTTGCCCCACGTTTTTTTTTTTTTTTTCGGTTGGGCTATCATTCCTAATTCACCCAAACTACCATCATTGCATCAGCTTGATTTAGACCGCTCTCGGTGTGTCGAAGTGGTGTTTTTTTGCTGTAAATAATCCGCGTCTCAATGTCAATGCATTATCGAAATTGTACTGGATGTGTTTTTTACTCGTCCACCCGAAAACAGCCTGAGCAGACAGACTGTGTGCTCCCCCTCCAGCCAGCCACCACCCAACAACCCCTCCACCCTCCCACCCTCC
>CM059280.1:14180379-14237879 GCA_030347295.1 Setipinna tenuifilis | reverse complement strand
CCTAACAATTTGCAACTCTGTTCATCTTGTTATGTTGAGCACTTTTATGCTCAGGTTAAGCGATTCTTTTTATTTTAATAAAATCTATGGACACAAAGCCCTTGGTCCTTGGGATGAGCCTGCCAGTTGAATTGTCCTCCACTCATGTTACCCTACAAAGCAAATTATATTATGAGACATGCTTGTAAAACATGCGCACAGTATGATAATGATTCCCTTTGTGAATTAACTACCTTAATTATTTAAGTATTTTCCTCAGTACTAGGATGTATTTTAATATGTTGCACAAGTGTGTTAGTGCTGGAGGCTTGGTGCTCCATTTTAATTAATAACCAGTGCCTTCTAGGACTTGGCTAAGTTCATAAATGAATGAACAGGTTTCTATTGACCTTTAGCCACTGCTGTGCTGTTAAACCACTGCAAGAGCTGTTGGGCGTCTCGTTGAGTTGCATGTGTGTGTGTGTTTGTGTGTTTATGAGGTGGAGGAGCGAGAGGCTCAGATCCAGGAGCTGCAGGACACCATCACCGAGCTGCACCAGGACGTGGCCCAGAAGGACCAGGACAAGCTAAGGCAGCTGCAGCAGCTCCATCTCCTTGAGGGCCAGGTGAAGGAGCTCAGTGAGGCGGTAATTACTGACCACCACCACCCACCCACACTGGTTTATGTGAGGGCCTGCAGAACACATCAGCAGCACTGCATGTTTCATTAGGTCTACTTCCTCTAATTAAATAGGAATGTAAATAGTTTTTTTACTAGATTGCATTACATTACATTGCATTTGGCAGACACTTTTATCCAAAGCGTCTTACAAAAAGGAGGACTAGATAAGCATGTAGGAGACAAGTACTTTTTTCCTGAGAAGAATTTTTTCCCTGCATAGTCTCTCATAGTCTATTTGTTGTGAAAGGTTAAAGCACACCACAGAGTTCTATGCAGTGAATTGTTTGGCCACCTGAAACCCACTCGGCTATTTGAGATCAACCAGACCCCATCCCTCTTAGTGCACTGGTCATTTTGTAATTTCCTTTTTCTTTCCGTATCTTAGCCAAGACAATGGCCTCGCAGACTTGTTTCTGAAATGACTTCACTGTATTTGATCATGTTACACCTACATGCATTGTCTTCCTTAAAATCACACAGAGATAAGCTCCTGAGCCTGTCCGTGATATACAGTGTCCCTTGTCTGTAGACAATCACTCTCCTCACAGCCACGGTCACATTCAAAGCCTTATCCAAGGCACCAGCAGCACACTTAATTAATGTTCATGCACCTGTCACCCCCCTCTTTTCATATCACCGCTCTCTTGGAAAAAAGAAACACAAAGCGCTCGGGGGCTCAGAGCTGTTAGTCTTCCTCGGCCATCCAATCAGCCGACTGTTTTTATATTACGCTCGCTCGCACCGAGCTGAAGGATTGGTGTGTCAGGGCTTGATTGAAGAGGTCACCCCTTTACAATCAATGTTGTTGAAACTCCAGCACAAACTTCACCCCCTGTTCCCTGCATTGGACCGGGCCCCTTCACAGAATTGGACTGAAGGTGTAAATATTGCAAGGCATCAAAGTGTGCTGCTGCTGAATGTGCCCGGAATGTTCTAACCTTGAAAAGCTCTCCTTCTGTTAAAATAAAGCACAATATTATTTATAAAGAAAGAAAAAAAAAAACTTGTTGTTCATCTCGATCCATAATGGGGTGAAGGTATTCCCAAGGCTCCTGACAGGCATAGTGGAGATGAATGTTTTGTCTATTTGCCTTTTACAGGTACAAAATTCAGAGGAGACAATAGCCCAGCTCAAGCGGAAAATGTCTGAGAGACCGGCAGGCAGCCTCACTCGAGAGGTAAGTGCTTTGTGTGTACTCCTTTTTTTTCTGCTTTTGTCTATGTACTACATGAGTTTCACATGCATAGATTTACTATATGTCTATATTCTCACATCACAGAACTCTAGGATGTTCTCAGACACCTCTGCAGACAGTTCTCGCTTGTTCTCACACACACACACAGTCTATCGTGTGGTGTCAGACAAGGTTTCCTGGCCCGGAGAGGCAGGGGTTGTGGAGGCAGGCTGTGGTGGCCTCATCTGGCCGCTGATTGCGAATGGATGTGGAGGAGCTCACTAATGAGCACCGACGCTCCAGGTCCTGATGGGACTAATGGAGGAACCTCTGAGAGCCTGAATGGGAGGCCTGTTCGCCCCCCCCCCCTCCCGCACCCCCTCCCGCACCCCGCTTGCCCCAACCCACTCGCCTGTGCTCCCCACGAAGAGCCAACTATCTCTTGACATCTCCAGCGCATCTGGCATTGGGCCCAGGGACACTGGGAGTCAATTAACTCTAATGAATTGCAATATTGTGCAATTTTAATCAGACTCTAATTTTATGTAATTACCTTATAATTTCTGGATAGGATTATATTGCAATTTGCGTCTTCGGGAAAGAGGGAGGCGAAGAGTTCAAGTGGGCGCCACCATCACAGAAAGCATGGTGGTGCATGAGCGAGAGACAGAGAGAGACTGCACCACTGGCAGAAACGTCTCAAAAATTACTTTTGTTCACGGGAAGAGTTAAAAAATTAATTGGATGCAAGAAGATGGCCAAGCCTTGACACTTATTGAGTTTGATGCAGTCATTTGGATTGGGGTAATTGTTTGAAGCTGGCTGTTGAAATAAGTGTAATTCTGTATAAATAGGCCAGGCCTTGTGATAAACCGTATGCTTCATGTACCACAGCGTAAAGACCTTGACCAAACAACATATATTTGACCAATTTGAGAGAAATTGTGGAGGGTTTCCACTTTGCTACTGATTGGTTGGATCTGTATCGGGAGGCCTGTGATGTTTTTTCTGCATTGATGGCCAAGTCGTTGTAAAGAGGGGTTGAGGGGAGCCGACTTCACAGAATGCACATTTATATCACTGAAATCTCTCTGTCAGGGGTTTGGGCTCTGGTTATGGCAGAAGGTTAGAGAGTTTAACAGCTTGCTCTTGCCGCCCACAGACAGGGCATTTTCATGTGCCTGAGGGGATGGAAGGACTCTTGCCCCTATCTTCTATCTCAGCGGTCCACCTCCGTCCTCCTTCTCGCTTTCCTTCTCTCCCTTTTTCCTCCTTTTCCTCTCGCTGTTGCGGAAGCGCATTGGAAAGGAAAGGCAAAGTCACACTACATTAGTTTGGTTGTGGCTGCGGCGGCAGAAAGCCATTACTCTTCCCTGACAGTATCAAAGAGAGGCAGTGGAGCCGGGGTGCGGCCAGCCCTCCGAACACCCCCACCCACCCCCCCTCCAATACTCCCGTTTCACATCCTCACACCCCTACCCCTACCCCTCCCTGCCACGCACCGCTCGCAGGAAATTGCCTCATACTTCAGCGAGCAGGAGGTGACACGCCAGCAACACCCACGCATGTGTCACTTTCAGGACCCAGGGCCTGGGTGGGAGCAGCCTCTTAAGTCCCAGAAAGTGGTGCCCTGGGAGCACGGAGAAGAGGGCCTGGAGGCTACCCCTACAACCAGTCCCAAGATGGAGCTTCAGCGGGACTCGGGGAGCACTGAGGGTCCATGGGAGGGGTTGTGGTTTTACTGGACATCCTCATGGTGGAAAAGTGTCCAGGAAGCAGGCTAGGCATCATAATGGTAGTTGGGAAGACGGTGGTATGTTAAAGGGGGGTGGGGGGGACGGGGGGTCGTGACCTTGGTGAAGAGCCCCAGCTCTATGTTGACTCTAGTGTTGGCTTTCGTGTAGCCACATTGTCATCTCAGAGCTTAAAGGTTAGGGGTGAAGTGGTGTGTGTGGGCACGTGCGTATGCGTGTGCACGCGTGCAGTTACACACTCGTCTCTGAAGAGCTGTTGTGCCTCTGACCTTGTCTTTGAAACAGAAGGGGCGCACAAAATGTTTAGTCAACGCAGAGATGATTAGCGTAGCCCATGGAGTTCACAAAGACCTTTCTTTTTTTTTTCAAACATGTGGACAGAACAGACTATCATAACAATGAGTGGAAGAACTCATTACATTCAGAAAACAAGATCATAACAGGGATTACAACATGTAATCCGTAATTCATTAATTTGCCTCTGATGTTTACCATCAAGGCACATGCAATGCATAATAATACCGAGAATTGCCAAGAACTAGAGCAGCCGCTACAAAGCCCTTCATCAAAGCTAGGGCTTGAGACGAGGAGTGGCTATTGTTTAAACCGGGCCTGAATATATTTTGTTTGGGAGCAATCGAGCTGGAGGGGTAGTCTCATTTGGGGGTAGAAATCTGCTCATGCCTGCCTGCTGCCTCTGTTTCTGTTTTAGCATAACCCCCCCCCCCCTTCTTTGCAACCCACACACACACACACACACAACCACACACCCACCCCACCCTTGAGGAGCCCGATGTTTATTGCTATTCCAAAGCAGCTTTTGTTGTGATTGTGCTCTCTGTCCCCCTTTCTCCTTGTTTCCACTCTCCTTTCATTTTGTGTGGGGCTGGAGGGGGCTGAGGGAGGGCTGAGGGAAGGGTGGGTTGGGGCGGTGTGGTGTGGTGTGTCGCGGTGGGGGGGTTGGGGGGGGGTGGTCTGCTGCAGTTTGGTGGCTGCGGCAGCCCGTCGTCGTGGCAGCCGTTGGGTGATTAGAGGGAGAGTGCCTCTCAGCAGGGCTTTCTGTTTTATATTCATCAAAAGAGCTCGCTTTGATTCGCTCCCTCTTTGACGCGTGTGACAGCGCAGGCTGCCGCGCCACCGCCAAGGAAATCGCGCACTTATCCCCTCCTCCTGCTCCTGACATCCCTCCGAGCCGTGAGCCGCACAGCCAGCCACCTCACACCCCCTGCTCCCCACACCACCCTCCACGCCACCCTCCCTAAAAAAAAAAAAAACTCCACCAACCCCCCCCCACGACCCCCCCAACCAACCCACCACCCCAGCACCCCTCCCTTCTGCCTCCACTGGAGCCCTAGGCTGCCTCCCCATCTTATTAATTTCTCTATTATTATTAATATCGCCTCTTTTCACTCAAATGGGCCGACTTCTTTCCAAGGTCATTCTGTAAGATTTGCTGAGCTGAGCCTCCCTCCTGTCCCTCCCTGTGTTATTACCGACCGCACAGTAATGGGCTCAACCCAGGCTTTTTTTTTTTTTTTCCTTCTTTTTTTTGTTGTAGTTTTTCATTTTTCTTTTTTTTTTTGGCCCGGTGAACGTGTTGATTCGCAAAAAAAAAGCACTATTTTTCTTGTGACAGACAAGGTTTTGCGGATGTCACCTTCGCAGCTTGTATGCAGACTGTCCAGGCCTAGTTTTCTTTGTGAGTTTTTTGTGGGTGGCTGCTCCAGACAAGCCTTTGTTTGTGTTTTGAATGGACAATTTTTCAACTGTGTCTGTATGGTCTGATGAAGTTTCAACCGCCTGCTGTATTTACAGCTGTAGTCTCCTCAGTCTGCAATGAGTAGCAGTCTCATGGGGTGTCTTAGCATTGCAGTTTAGTTCAAATGCATTTTTTTTTTCTGCAATGCTAGGTCGAGTTTTGTTTGAACTTGGTCTTTGTCCCCCTCTCAGAAAGAGTGAAACAGGAAGGGAAGGTGGACCAAAGTGGGCAACCTGCTGTGCATAGCACAAGTACTGTATTTTGATGTTGTTTTTAGTTGGCAGGGTACATGGCTGTACCTTTTTTTGTATGTAAGAACAAACTGATTTCAATGGCACTAGCAGAACTCTGGAAGAAAATTGATGTGGAAGACTTATTCGTATAAATTGTTAGCCCTACACGGAGCAAATGTGAAATGTGAAAGATTTTTTTCCTAATAGTTATTTTAGCACAATGGCCGACCGGGTAGTCCCTCATCACCGCTGTTGCTGTGGCCAGAGAAATGCACAAGGTGTCTGTTTTCCATCCATTCAGCAGTTTGTCGATCTCCACGGCTTCTTGTTCATTCACAGTGGAGGATAGTTCCCTCTCTGCTACGCAGTCAATACTGCAGTCTGTGATGGCTCAGACCAACATCATACATACAGACATACACACTTGCTCACTTGGCAGTTTACCCACTCTGCTACACCAGAGACACAAACCACACATTTGCTCAGTCGAGAACACACACACACACGCATGCATGCACACACATATTCTCACACACACACACACACACACACACACACACACTAGTGTGTTAAAGCATTGCTGCTAGCCCAGCCAGGAAATTAACAGCCTAAATTATTAAAGCAATTCTCAGCTCTGCAAACAGAACAGAGCTGAGCAGGCATATGCTCACACATCTGTGTGTGTGTGTGTGTGTGTGTGTGTGTGTGTGTGTGTGTGTGTGTGTGTGTGTGTGTGTGTGTGTGTGTGTGTGTGTGTGTGTGTGTCTTTGTACACATATGTTCACATTTTTGTGCATGTGTGTGTGTGCAGGAGTCAGTGAGGGGCGGTCCAACGTTACGAAGCCCATTTACTTGCTCCCTGTTCCCCACAGTGGCCTGACTAACAAGGTCACACAACCCCCAAGGTTAGCTTGGTGGGAGGGAAAGATGGTTTGGTAATAATTTACACACACATACATACACACACAACACACACATACACACACAGACACACACAGACAAAATACACAAAACACACTACACACATGACACACAGTACACACATGACGCACACACACACCCATACACACACACACACACACACACACACAGACACACACACACACACACACACACACAGTCACCTCTCCAGTAACTGGAAATCATATGTGAAGTGGCCATTTGCATTTCTCTAGTGGCGGTGGGGACGGGCGGCGTGGCGGTGTGGCGGTGCCTCTCTCTCTCTTTCTCCAAATGAAATGCAAACAACGGGGGCGCAGCAAGCGGTCCACCTCTCTCTCTCCGCCGTTTGATTCCTGCCTCCCTATAGCCCCCTGCTGCATCACACGCAGACCGCAGCTTCTGGCCCGGGTTCCTGTAACACGCTGCTTTCGCGCCCAACGATGAGAAGGCAGCAGCAGCGGTGGCAGCGACTCTTGTGTCACCTATGCATAAATTCATGCGCCTCGCCCCCCCCGCCCCCGCCCCTCCGCGTCCTCCTGTCTCCAGTGTTTTTTGTATTTTTTGAGTGAATATTCCCTACTCGGATGTGAACTCGGCTGAAAGTTCTCCTCAACCTTTTATTACGTTTTATTTGGGTTTAAGGAAGGGTGAAGGCTTGGCAGCTTGAAGCTCACCGGTTCATTCATCAGTTTATCTTTAGGCAGCGCGCCCTCCTCTGGAGGTGGATCGTCGATGGCCAAATCTCACTACCGTTTGCTGTGTCTTCTTAAAGCACAATTTTTTTATTCCTCGAGCCGCGATAATGATGTTCTGCGATAAAATTTACCGATGCTTGGTAGACACAACACAGCCCAACGACAAGACGCCTGACTCCAGGCATTAAAATAAATGTTCTGTATGTGTTGTGTCAGAAAGAAAGAGCTGCGGACGCTAAGTCCAGCCATCGCTAGTTTGATGGCTGTTTGAAGAGCGTCTGATTGCGGTTTTAGGGCTGTGCTGATGGCGCTGTTATGATCTTCCCCAGGTGTCTGATTAAGCTCAAGGTGACTGGGCTCAGGCCCGCGGCAGCCACCGCTGCCTCCGCCGCCGCCGCACAAGGCGAGCCGAGCCGAGTCCTGCCAGCTTTTCATCTAAATGCCCATAATGGCAGACACCACTCGAGAGCCAGCGGCTCCCTCTATCATTTCAGATGTCCTCTCGCCTCGCTGAGCTTGCTCGTCTCTTCCTCCATCCTCGCTTCTTGTTTTTTTTTTGTACAAATAGGGAACAAAGGAGTGAAAGATAAAGAAAGTGTGATCCCATAGATGTCATGCGTATATATATATATATATAAATGAAAAATGTACGTTTGTCTGTCCTGAGATGATTTGCTCTTTTTTTTGGTCATGGGTGTTGCCAGATTTCTTTGCTAGATTTTATGCTAGATAGATGGTTGTTCGTCATGTAGTTTCTGGTTACTGTTAGAAACCCAACGCCCTGGCTTTGCCGCGATCCCTGCCTTGAGTGCCCTCCATCAGGCATCAAAACCGCATCTATGCAAATACAGCGATGCAAATGTATCTAGGGAAAGAGGATGCTTGGAAAGTGTGCAACAGAGTTTGTCTCGCCTCTAAAGAGCAGACGCTATTTTATTTGTAAAGTTTGTGTATGATTAAGGCATGCCTTTGTGAGCGATTGAGGTGTCATTGCGTTATTTCTTTTTTTTTCTATTCTCTCTTTTCCATTTTATTTTTGTTTTTTTTGTTTTTTTTAGTTGGGGTGTGAGCGGCTCAATGTTGTCTACTCTCCTTGGCCCTCTGAAGTCAGGGGTTTTGATAGCACTGTTGACACAGCCAGCTCTTGGCAGCTCTGCGCCTTTGTTCTCTTAGGAAAGAATGCCAGCGGCATTCAAAAGCAATAAACAGGAAAGTGAGAGAGAGAGAGTGAGAGTGAGAGGGGGAGAGAAATAAAAAAGAGGTAGGATGGAGAAAAAAAAAAGGTATCAAATTTATACCGTTCTCGTCAGATGAAGAAATAGGTAACGCTGTTGAACTTAGCATGAAGCTGCAAGACATCCTTTTTACCCTCCTCCAGATCACGATAAGGAAAGTAAACATGCAACATTAGCGTAAAAAGAAGCGAACATTATCAGACAGGGGCACCCCAGCAGGGCCAGTCTTATCAGTCGCACCGAGCCGATATCAGCCAAAGATCTCTCAGTATTGCAGAACGGAAACCGATCACGATAAGTCCCAGAAAAATCCCCCCCCCCTCCCCGCCCCCCTGTACATGGAAACACCTGTCCCTGCCTTAAAATGGCTTTGGAGGAGAGCCGGCTGGAGCCAATTATTTTCTCGCAGTCAGCAGGGCTGATATCTGCTGGGATTAGCGGTGGAAGTGCTGACCACAGGCTCGGACCTGCCTGGTCACCCATGACTGCCCACCGGACTGCACCTGTGTGTGTGTGTCTGTGGAGGGGGGGGGGGGCGGTGGGCTGAGGTGGGGCACGGCCCATTGCATCAATCCCCATCACCCCATGAATCTCCACCCAGACCCGTGGGTCTTTTTTCCAGAGGTGGACAAAGCCATGGAAGCAAGTTGGTCAGTGACGGACAAAGAGAAAAATTGTGGTGGGGTTGGTGGTGGTGGTTTTGGGATAGTAGGTGGGTTTGGGGTGGACGTTTGGTGTGCGAATTTTTGGCGCATTCTAATGGATTTGTGGTTTGCGGGGGACTTAATGTGTCTTGATGTGATTTGAAATCTATTTATTATTGGAAGTGTGTGTGAGGTTGTGTGTGAGAGTGAGCGAGCGAGCGAGTGAGTGAGTGAGTGCGGGTGTGTGTTTGTGTGTGTGATAGAGAGGGAAAGTGCTTGTGTGTCAGCGGTCTGGCTGTGGACGTGATTGTGTTTTGATGAGGTCTCTGTGGCGCGCCCCACTCCTCTCTCGTTTGAGATGCGTGGCGTCACGCATCCCCATCGCTTTCCCAATTTGACAGCTGATGGGATCTTAGATGGAATGTGTAAGGCTCTGAATTGCCAGCAATATACATAATGACCTCATTTCTCTTCTCCATCCTTCTGTCCTCAGCGGCCCTCCTCCTTCTCATGGCTTGCCTCCTCCCATCCCACCTGATTTTCTCTCTCTCTCACTCTCTCACTCTCTCTCTTTCTCTCTCTCTCTCTCTCTCTCTCTCTCTCTCTCTCTGATTTCTCCAATCTGTCGCTCCATCTCTCTTTCTCTCACCCATGCCTTGATCCCACGCTGTCTCCATCTTAGGCTCTCTCCACTCTGGCCAACATATCCTCATATTTCATCAGAAAACGCCTCATTGGACTAACCCATCATCTACATCCTGTGTGTATTAGTGTGTGTAAGGGTATATATGGTTGTGTGTAAGAGTGTGAGTGTGTGTGTGTGTGAGTGTATGTGTGTGTGTAGTAGGTATAAGTGAGAGAAACCATATGTTTAGCCTTCTTGTCAGGAGGGATACCATCATTCTTCCTTTAGGTCCATGTAGCCTGTAGAATCAGCAGCATTGACATGTTGCTACTTAAATATGCCGAAATGGTGGTTATAGTTTTATCCTTGTTTCCTCAAGCAGGCCAACAACAGCACCCTCAGTGTCACCTGATTGGCCAGCCATTCTATGGGAGCGTTTTACAATATGACACTTTCACCTTGCAACCTTCGTGGCCTTCCTGTCTAATTTCATTGCACAGGCAGCTGTTCGGTGACAATAAAGGTCTTGCATCTTGGAAAATCTTGAATCCTGATGAGCCGTGTCTCTCCTTAAAGATCACTTTTTTCCCCCTCCGTGGCTGCCTCATGACACGACACATTCTGATGGATGTGAAGGGCCAGAGGGGTTCCAGGTCTAAGGCAGACTGTATATCTGTTTGTACCTCAGGCACTGGATCCATCCATTAATGTTTTCTTTTTTCCTCCCCTGTGTGTTCACATTCATCTGTATTTGTGCACTGTATGTTTGCATGTGCCATGCAGCATTTTTGAGGGGAGTGGGTATACCGTAGAAATTCATATATGTGTGTGTGTGTGTGTGTGTGTTGTGTGTGTGTGTGTGTGTGTGTGTATGATGAAGAGAGTGTTTACAGCCACTGACAGACAGGATGTGAGCCAGCATTTCCCTGTACTGTCTCCAGGTTGAGTTAATGGATATAAAGTAGAGAATACAGATCGCTCCCTAATCTGATTTCTCCTGAAAACTAGGCACTTTTTCCCCCTCCTGTGCAGTGTACTGCTCAGTATGCATATAGGGTTCCATGTATGATTTGTGGGACGCCTCAGTCCCCCCTCCGCCACTCGAGAGAAAGAAGAGAGAGAGATAGAGAGAGAGAGACAGAATGAAAGAGAGGCACAGAGACAGAGACGGAACGAGGGGAGCGCGCGGGAGATTTGTGTACTGGAAGAGTACCTATCGGCGGGGCCCTTTTTAAAAAAGAAAGTGCCTGGGAACGCGGACATTTCTCACCGTGGCGTTTCATAACGGCGAGATCACTCGTCCTTATCGCCGGCGCGCTGGAGCCGTGCCAAAAAAGCCCCTGCATGACGCCGCAGCCGCAGTCAGTGACACATGGTCCTCTATCTGGCAACCTCACCCCCCTCACACACCCCACACACCCCACCTCTGCACCCCCGGCCCCCCCGCCCTCACCCCAAATGCATTACCCATCACCCTCTCTGCCATTTACATCCATTTGCCCGCTCCTGTCACCGAGGCCCCCCCACAGGAGAGACTGTATTTATTTGGATAGATTTACATCTATTCATCATATTTTACAAACTCCTCTTTCAATTTGTAACTTGCTGAAGTCTATTTTTCAGAGCCCTTTTAGAGACACAGGCTATTTATTGCATTTCTTTTGTTCCTGCCTTGCAAATGCATAGCCTAGGTACTGTGTGTGTGTGTCTGTGTGAGCGTGGGTGTGTCGGATTTGTGTATATGGATGAAGTCCCTCTCTCTCTCCATCTCTCCATCTTTCTCTCTCCATCTCTCTCTCTCTCTCTCTCTCCCTCTCTCTCTATCTTTTCCCTCTGTCTCTTATTTTTTACTCCCCCCTTCTCTCTCCTTCGTCCAAACAAACCAGCTTTGCTGTATTATTCATCAGTCATCGGGCTCTGCACATGTCGCTGCTGCAGAGGCGAGGTGCGGTGCGGTGCGGTGTGGTGCGGCAGGAGACAGTGGCGGCGGTGGTGGTGCGGTGGTGGCGGCAGTGCACACGGGCATGAGACGGATAGTCACATGGACACGGCCGCTCCCGCCAATTCTCCTGCGGGCTGACGCCGGCCTGACAATGGAATTCATTTTCTGTGGAGCTTGTGTGCCCGTGTCTGTCTGGGCTAGCTCGTGTGTGTGTGTGTGCGTGTGTGTGTTTGTGTGTGTGTGTGTTTGTGTCTGTGTGTGTGTTGTGTTGTGTTTGTGTGTGCTGGTGCGTGTGCACACTGGCCAGGGTTGTGGTAATGAGATTAGGCAGTCTCCTGCTTTAGTATTAAAGGCACAGAGCCACTTCCGCCTCCACCCACCACCACCACCTCTGCAACACACACACACAGACACACACACACACACACACACAGACACACACACACATACCCCTTAGACTTTAAAAGCAGTAAAGCACACGGGGATGCAGTGAAATGTTTACGGGGCCGGTGTGGCGTAGGCAGCAAGCGGCGAGGGGGGGCGGTCAGGGGGGGTGGGGGGATATAAACCGCAGCTCATCTCTAATCACCCATCGACGCCCATCAATCTGCCGCTTGGCCCGAGGTCCGCATAGCCCAGCCCCAGCCTCAGCCTCAGCCCTCCTAGCCCCTGCTTGGGCCGGCCCCAGCAGAGGACATTTTTCATTCGCCGCGTCCGCCCGCCATGCCAGTAATGACCGCGGTGAGTTCAGCATTCCCCCATCTTTCATTACCTGCGTCAGCTGCGATAAACACGCCGGGGACGTGGGGTTTCGCAGCTCACCGCCAAGGGCCGCAAGCGTGGACGCGCAGGGACCGAGGAGCGGGATGAGGCAGGAGGAAGAGTGGGGAGAACGGAGGGAGAGCTAGAGAGTGACTCCTGCTGGAAGGTTCTGGAGTGTGGTGGGTGGCGCACTGTGCGTTCACATCAAGAGCTACCAAAGCAGTAAAAATTCACTTACTATTGACAAGAACGACGAGCTACAAAGTTTGGGTCACTAAAGCGACCAAGAACAGTTGAAGATGGTTGATCTATATGCAAATTAGCAGTGATGTGTTTTGGCTGTAAACACCCTTAACCAATTAGAGTGTCCACTCCTTTAAACTGATAAGCAAAACACGTCATGAACATAATGGGCAAACACAAAAAAATTACAGCGATGCTTTTTGAGCATCTTTAACGATTTGTACAGCTTTAGTAGCTTTTTGGCGTGAGCGTACAGTCAGTCTGCGTGGCGTGCAGGGCGAGGTCAGGTGAAGATTGCGTGATGAACCACGCCAGGCTGAGATAGAGGGACCGTAGCCCCGCGCAAATCTCCCTCGGAGCAGAATTGGAAATTTTCTGTTTGGTATTCAAGCAGGGCAGATAATCTCTCACCCAAATGATCTCGTTTTTTTTTTTTTGGGTGAAGGTTTTTGCTGTTGGACTGTGAAGCAAGTTTAAGGCAGTTTTTTAATTCCGTTAAAAAAAATATATATATATATATTACATTTTTTCCTGAGAGTTTGGCCCATGGGCCAGGGATTGTCTGTGGGTTTTAGGCTGCCATGCGGGGTGCCAGGTTTGTTCTAAGCCTCTGCAGCTGGCCGCCTCTGATTTGAACCCCATTCCTGGGTGGGACCGCCGTTGCACACAATCATCACATTGGATTAAAAGTTGCTGTGATTTTAAGTACTCAACTCCTTTGCCAAATCAATAGAATAAGTCAATAGCTGGACCCACCGCTGCATTTCCCTTTCCCGAGCTAGACCGCGTGAAAGCAGAGCAGAGTACAGTGCTGTTTCTCCACTCATTTCTTTTTTCTTTCTTTCTTTCTTTCTTTCTTTCTTTCTTGCTTTCTTGCTTGCTTTCTTTCTTTTTCTGCCAAGAGGCTTACACAGGAGTCCATTACAGCTAATCTTGAGGTGCACTATCCAGTTTAGCTGCTTGCATTTCCTCTTCATGGGAGATCAGCTGATTCTGTGGGCCACATTCATTGCTTGCCCTATCCAAGGCCATTTCACTATGACAGGAATGACTGATAGTGAATAATTGATAGAGAAGCATTGACATTCTTGGTGACCATCGTCTCAAATGGCCTTTATGTTTTTTTTCTCTTGCCAAGCTTGAAGACTGAGAGCTGGTGCTCTTGCGATGCCTCGTCTATATTATCTTTACTCACATCTCAGCCCAGGGTACTTGCAGGGATGTAAGCTGGTATTGCCACTGCTCCTTCGGGTATGTGTGCTAATATCCCTAGCAATCAAACATCTCATCACACAGCAAAAGCAAACACCTAAAAACTCATTACTCTCAGAGCGCCGGAGATGTCACATCCCTCATTTCCGGCATGTCTGTCTCGCTGCTTTACCTGATGCAGGAGCCGTGTGTGTACGTACATAGAAGTGCACACAAACATTTCTCTCTCTCTCTCTCTCTCTCTGTCTCTGCCTTTCTCCATCTCTCTCCTCTTTCTCTGTCTCTCCTCTCCCTCTCTCTTTCTCGCTCTCTTTCTCTCTCTTATCTCTCTGCCTGTGTGTATATACCAGTTTTCCAGAGTGTCCACATGGGTATATGACTAATTGCGCTCTGCTTATTAAGCAGCGGTGGAGGCAGAGGGTGGGGGGCGGGGGCGGGGGCGTTGTGGCAGATTCTGCTGGCCCTCAGCTCTGCCTCCAAAGGCACCAGGACTAAATTTAGTCCTATCTGCCCGGCGCTTACACACACACACACACACCCTTGGCCAGACCCGCATGTTCTGTGATGTGTGCGTAGGTGGTTTGTGGCCGCTTGCACCACGCACACACACACGCGCACACACACACACACACACACACACACACACACACACACACACACACACACACACACACACACACACAGATGCACACAAATACACACAGATACACACATACTGAAAGCTGGTTGTAGGAAAAGGGCTTTGCCAAATATGCCCACTTAGTTTGCATGTGTTGTATGTGTTTGGTACACACACAGGGTATGAGGGCCAGAAGCTGAATTTTTTTTAAGAATTATTATTGTGTTACCATATCATGTGATAGTCCATTAATTACAAGGAAGGATTGTTATTTTGAATCCCAGTGTAATGTACTGCATATGTAGGAAATTGGTTTATTTTCAGTGTGCCAGGCGGTCTTGAAAAAACAAAGCAATGGTCTGACCGCTTCTCTTTCTCTCTCTTTCTCTCTTTCTCTCTCACTCTCTCTCTCTCTCTGTCTATCTCTCACTTTTTTACGCACACACGCATGCACGTGCACACACACATACACACACACACACACACACAAACACACTTATACCCACACCCCACACGCTCACAGGAGAGATGAGGGTGGAGGAAATTGGCTGCGGTGCTGTATAAGATGGGTGTCAGCGTGTCCTCTCCTCGGCAGCCATAAAAGTTAATTAAGAAAAGAAATTTTTATTGTGCCTCGCTGCTTGAGCACGAGCTGCTGGCTCCTGCTTAATAATGCCCCTCTCCGAGCTGTTGTCAAGATGAGGAGCCCCTCTGAATAATGTGTGTGTGTAGTTTGGTGTGTGTGTGTGTGTGTGTTTTTGTGTGTAGTTTAGTGTGTGTGTGTGTGAGGGTGGGTGTAATTTGGTGTGTGTGTGTGTGTGTGTGTGTGTGTGTAGTTTGGCGCGTGTGTGTGTAGAGTTGTAAGTACGTGTATGTGCATGAGCCTGTGTGTGCACGTGTGCTTTCTACTGTGTATGTGCATACACAGATTTGTGCAAGTGTGTATATGGTAGTAAAAGAGTATGTGTATACCTTTTTTCACGTGTGTAACTGTATGAGCACTACTGTGAGTGTGAACTTGAGTTGATGTATTTGTGTGTTATTTTTTTGCCCATTACCCCCATTATTGACAAGACAGAATGTGATCCATAGAAGGCAATTATTTCTGGACAGGATCTTCTTTTGAGTGTTCTTAGCCTCAATCCCAGATCTTTATGGTTTCACAAGCAGATGGAAATGCACTTGAAATGGTGCACTTGAAAGTGTTACCTGCTCATGGAAAGCAATTGTGGGCACGGCTCTGTGACTGTAGAGTAATGTTGGACCTGAAATGCCCTCCACATAACCATTGTAATGACTCTCCTATGTGGCGCTGCTTTGCCCTGATGGCTGCCCCTTGTGCTTGCTGGTTTGTGCCCACGGCATACTCTGGGGTGGTTTAGTCGGCAAGCTTGATGTAGATCCTGGTCTACAGGGGGCTTTGCATAGTCTAGAGTCAACACTAACCCTTTTCAAACCCTCTTCTCTGACAATCCAGTTTCATATGTAAGCATAGCCAGCAATACGTTCCTTTCAGAACCAATTTTGTTTACAATTTATCCATTCTCCCATCTTTACTATTCTGTCATGTTGCTCTTTATGCTCGAAAGGCCCTGATGGAGAGTAACATGTCACCCGTGGTGATCAAAGGGTTTGCGCTGATGGACTTTGGGGCGTAACACAAGAAAGGAGAAGAAATGGAGGAAGGGAAGAGCGCTTGAGCAGTGGGGCAGAAAAGGATGCATTAAGCAATTAAAGTTAGGGGGCAGAAGAATGAAGTGATGCAACGAGTTTTTTTTTTTTCTTCTTCTTCTTCTTTTTTTCACCCCCTTCTTTCAGTAATTGCCTAGCTATCACTGATGATCACAGGGGAGTCAGGCCTGCGGGTGGAGGAGGGGGGTGTAGAGAGGGGGTGGACTGGGGGGTGGGCAATGTGCTGCACATCAGCATTTTTATCCCGAATGTCTTTAGAATACATGATGCACCCATACACACACAAACACACACACACACAAACACACACACACACACAGAAAACTGGTACACAGGACACACATCATTTAAAAGGATGGATGCAGACACTCCCCGTGCTGGTCACAGCGTCACACACCAACACCCTCACTCCTGTCAGAGCTACACAAAAACACTCAGCAAGCTGGTACACACACACACAAGCACACACACATACACACACATACATACACACACACAAATACACATATGCACCCCGTCTCCATGCACGCACCATGCTTGTATAATTATGTACGCATCAATATTTGATGAAGAACACAGGAGTTAGCGCCCCGCAGTATTTGAGAGCCTGAATGGTGGGATTATGTTAACAGTGCTCACACAGGCTCATCTATGATTTATCTGGTGTCCACGCCAGAGCCCCAGCCTCGCGCTGTTTCCTCACTTTAAAGCATTTGTCTCGCCTGTCTGTGGGAGATAAGATACTGCAAAAATTCTCCCGTCTCAGGACTGAGTTGAGCAGAGAGAGAGAGAGGGAGCAAGGAGAAGGGGAGATAGAAAGGGAGAGAGAGAGGAAGAGTGAGAAAGGGACAGAGAGAGACAGAGGGGTGGGGGGGTGGGGGGGGAGGTAAAAGGATGGAGAAATAGGGATGGAGAAAGGGGGCTGAAAGAGTAAGCAGGAAACAAAAAGAACCAGATGGATGGTGAGAAATGGATAGGCAGTGAGAGAAAAAGAGGGATTGAAGCATAGGGAGAGAAAGAGAGAGAGAGGGGAAGAGAGAAAGAGGAGAAAAGCAGGAGTGAAAAAGCAAAGCAAGAGAGGTGTAGCCTTTTGTTTGTTGGTGGTGTGAGTGTGGTAGTGGGGAGAGCAGCTGTGATTAATGCTAATGTATGTAGCTGTGGAGAGGTGAGGGGAAGGAAGGAGGGAGGGAGGAAAGGAGGGAGGGAGGGAGGGGCGTTCTGCAGCCTGATTACCAGCAGTGGCGAAGAGAAGCAGGGGGGGGGGGGGCGGGAGAGAGACGGGGGCGGCGTGGGCTGCGGGGGTGACCTGGACAGCCACCTCATTTCATTTAATACATTGGAGCATGCAGTGGTGGAAAGCGCTAGAAAAGGGAGAGAGATAATCAAGAGGCAGGGCCCTTCTAAATGTGCGCCGCGATGACACAGAAGAGATTGGATTTGGAAACGAGGAGCCGGGCAGAAGCAGCGTCGAGCGGAACACGATTGATTGATTCCATTCAGGTGATCGCTCCGCTGATAAAGAATGAGTTATTTTATTTTCCCCTCCTTTTTTTGCCCCCCTTTTTAAGTACAAAAAAGGGTAGAAAATCTGATGAGTTTCTTCAACCTTAATACAGTGGACGCGAAAAGAAGGGCTTTTCATGGTTGCGGCGTATCCCTGATTCAGCTCTCCCACATCTTAACAGTGTCACATAAATAAACAACACATCATAAATGTCTGTCTGATAACAAAAAGTGTTTTCAAAATGGCCACGGACAGCAAAAAAAGGAGAGGCAGGAGGCACAAGCAGCCAACTCCGGTAAGTATGGCAAATGTAATATACACAGTGCATTGTCAGGACCACAAACATAATAGCCTCTCACACCTGAGTGCGCCAAGACATCCTTGACTCAATGCAGAAAAAAAAACATGTTTGTTTCTTTATGCCTATCATGACTGATCTGAAATCAGCATCACCACGGCAGATGTCTCAGTGAAGGCTGATGCCCATGGGGGGGATTCCTAATAGACGTCTCAGGAACAGTTCCTCCTGGCCACACCGTACCGTACCTTACATGTGCACACACCTCGGCTCGCTCCTCGGCTCTGGAGGAGCAAACGGCTGAAATGGCATCCAGGCTGTGACGAATGGCAGGAAATCAGGAAGCGTCCATGACAGAAAGGTTATGAGATCCCTCTGTCTGCACGGGCTCAGGCATGACTCTGCCCCCTCCTCCCCTGTAATGGCTAAACATGATTAAAGCAAACAAACGCAGCAGATATTAGATTAGACCGAAGGACATGGAGTCTTTGGTGCTGATTATCTTTCACGTCTTCTGTTTTTGTCGTCTTGTTTGCTTTTTAATGAAATGCTGCTCAGAATTAACATCGCCTGGACTAATTGGATTTGCTGCTGCCCCCGAGAAATGCCAGACAGCTCTGATTCGGGCGCAGTCGACGCTCGGAGATCCTTGTCAGGGGGTTTAAATCTTAGCAGCAAACACGAGTCCAGCCTGTGCGCTGTTTTGGGAAAGTTCTGACGGCTAATTCGGTTACAGATACAGTGGTTAGCCGGGACTTATGGGAAGACATCTCTCCCTTGACTGGCAGATGGCTCAGGTTGCTCTGTCTCTGCAAGTTCTGCAGTCCTCAGTTTCAGAACCATATTCTACCACAGTCAATTTACAGCCTATTCATTTGCCGTGTGTGTGTGTGTGTGTGTGTGTGGGTAAGTGCAGGCTACAGTCATGTCTGCCAGCGTATAATAGGCAATTCTGGAGTGTTATACGTGCGTGTGTGTGTGTGTGTGTGTGTGCGCCTACGCATGCACGTGTGCATAATCTCCATGAGTATAGCAGGGCCAGGGCTCATTTTGTGGTGGGTAATGGCTAGCAGGGTGCTGCATTGTTGTTGGGAATAATCCTGTCAGCATAATCCCCCTTTGTGTGCCTCATTAATTAAACGCAACATTGCATGCAATCTAGCTGATTCAGGACCCTCCGCTCCCCCCCCTCGCTCGCTCGCCTTCCACTCTGGCCATCATAAAGCCCCCTGTCACTTCAGACACAAGAGGGGCCAGCTAAGCGCGTTTTCAGATTTTATGGAAATGAACCCTCGGCTCTCTTTTTCTTTCCAGCTTCAAAATCCGTTTGACGTGCGGCTCCTCAGCCACATTGTGTCTGTCAGGCGAGGCACAGTGGCACCAGGAACTCATCCATCTGCAGAATGAGGCCATGTAACCTGTCTATGCTGAGTCTTAGGTCAGACCCTGCTCTCTCTTCTTGTGTCCATGTATAATGTATGAAAACACCCCTCAGTAAAGTGTCGCCCCTGTCCGTTTACTCTTTAATGGCCAGTTATACCAGACCACTATCTTTGGTGTGGAAAAAAATGTCCTTTACATTCACAGTGGTCCCACCTGTATCCTTATAGTACTTGTTATGTGAATTTTGTCCTAAATCTAATGGATTCTCACCTGCGGGATATCCATGCCTTTATCAAGGTTAAAAAAGGCAAACATGTAAGCAGCATTTCTCTCATAACTGCACAATTTTAATTCTAACCATACTTTAATTCTAACCATACTTACCATAAGTTAATTCTAACTTCTAACCATAGGGGCTGCCATTTTGTCCGTTTCGGTGTTAACATCTCTAGCTAGGGGAAGCCTGTCTGTAGTGTACTGTTAGCACAAAAGGCAGGCAGGCAGGCAGACATTTTGATTTTGAGAGACACACACAGGCACACTGGCACCCTCTCCCGCCTCGGCGCTCTGCTGCTCAGCCGTGGCCCCCTCGCTGCAGTCTCCTGCGTTTTTACACTCCCGAATGAAACTTGAAGAAATCCATTTATGGTGGCCTCTGCAGCCTTGGCTGTCAGGCTCGCAGCCGCTTAAAAACCAGAGGTCAGCCCCAGAGTTGTTTAATGGCTACTCAGAGCACCTCGCCGCGCGGGTGTCTGCCCCGACGCACAATAAATACACTTTGCTTGTGGCGGGGAGGGAGGGAGGGAGGGGGAGGTTTACCTTTCTCTGCTTATTTATTAGGACCGAAAATAGGCACACCCTGTATTTTTGGCACGTCCAGCTTCAGAGCCACTCTGCTCCTCATTGTGCACTGGCCCCTGCTGTTCATGCATGTTCACGAGGCAGGAGTGTGTGGTTTGGGATGAAAAGAACATGCTGTGAGAAGCGAAGATTGTTTTGTTTGACTCACTACTGCCACCAAAACTGAATGCATCTCCAGTGAAGCCACAAGTTAGCAGGTACACAAAACCTCCTTGCTGTTTTTTTTTTGTAGCATTATTATTTTCACCCATATTTCACTTAATATGTTGAAGTGGAAGAGTAAATCAGGAAGTGAAATGGGTGGGAAAAGCCGCACCTCCACCTTAGCGTGTACCTCGCTGGGGCGTTTTTGCAGCAACGTTGTGTTTGGCAGCGCTGGAGTACTCACGGGTATGTGTTACATATGGTGGAGTAGCCTCAGCCTCTGCAAGGCTTTTTTCCCCTCCTCTTCTTTGTCTCTCCTCTACATGACCACATTAATGCATTCATAAATGTATTCCTCTGAATTTATGGCTGCCCAATTGGAGGATGATGAACAGACCGTAGACCCTTAGCCCAGACGACCCAAGAGAGAAAGATGGAGAGAGCGAGCGACAGAGGAGGGGGGGGTGAGGAGTGGTGACAGAGATAGAGAGTCCGAACCCCCACCCCCCCACCCCCTGCCCGGGCAGGGGAGGGAGCAGTAAAGACCCTGCCAGGCAAGGGGCTCGTTCTGTGTAGTGTGCCACCAGGGAGCGCGGGGCTGGGGCTATAAAGTTAATGAAGTTTGACTGAACTCATCAGCTTCTGAGGGCTCGAAACCCGCAGACTAGGAAACCAGATGCGAGGCAGAAAGGAGAGGGGAGAAAGAAAAAGAAAAAAAAGAGAAGAAATTTGCCGATGGAAGAGGCTCACTTAGAGGTCATTACCGTCACACAGGAAATCGTGTGTGGATGAGGGGATGGGGCTAGAGTGGTGTGGTTGTGGAGAGTGTGTGTGGGGATGGGGGGGGGGTTGGTTGGGGTGGGGGGTGTACCTCACCTGCCCTGGGCCTCTCCGTACGGGGTGGAGGGCCATTTTACCATGTTCCCCATTGGATTTTTGAAGCACATGTCTCGTCTCATCCAACCCCCCACCCCCCCCACCTTCCAACACACCCTCACTCAACCCCACCTCTACCCAAAACTCTATCAGCTCAGTCCTGATGGACACAGTTTATCCACCTCCACAAAGACATGAAGGCAGAGCACGGCGAGAGACGCATTCAGCCCGGTTCAGCCGCTGTTCAAATGAGGCACGCTGCCGCTCCCTCTCCCCCCTGCTTTCACCTCCACCCCGTTGTCTCCAGCCTGCCCGCGTGCTTATCAGCCAGTATTATGTGTGTGATTGCTGATAGGGGCATTCGACTTCCTTTTCTTTCGCCTCTCCCTTTGCCTCACCGACGCTTTAATTCTGCTCTTTGAGGCATATCCTCTCTCTTTCTCCCTCCCTCTCTCTCTCTCCCGCTCCTGCGCTCTTTTTTTTTTTCTCTACCTTGCTTTATGTCTTCTCCTTTTTTCTCCCTTTCTCATTTCTTCCTGGTGGCAGGGGGGGGACTTGCCATGCAATTCACGTCGGTGTCGGGAGTGTGTTGCTATGGTGGTTGCTAGGGATTTAGCCTGAGAGTGACGTGAAAAGTCCAAATATTAAAGGTGTCCTTCTGATGCCGGGCCTGTTTGAAGCCGTGCGGAATGAGCAATCACCTCCGCGGGAGGAGGAGGAGGGGGGGGGGGGGGGGGGGGGGGCTGTTTTTTTCCCCCCCTCCCTTGCCCATTGTTTCATTATCAGATTTCTCTCTTTGGAAATATCACTCTATTTTCAAGACGTCAGGGGGAGGGGCGGCATCAAAGGCACAAAGTAGACAAGAAGAAGGGAGAAGGGGAAGGGAAAAAAAGAGCGTTTGTGAACAGAGTATTCACATACGTGCCTGGTCTAGTGCCCTTCCTTTCACAGTTTACATTTCTTCCTCCCCAAAACACTGATGTCCGATAGCAGGAAACACTTCGGCTCACGTTGTCCAATGTCGACGGGCCGACATTTTGTGTCCCCAAAGCGCAGATGTAACAGCAGGCCTGTCTGACGCAGGCTCCTCAGTTCCGCCGAGGAGCCCTTTTGTCATGGCTCTGATTACGTGTGCTGGGAACGTCCTTGGTTGGAGAAGGTGAGGACATAATTGACCATGCCGAAGTAATGGGCTGGACCAAGTGAGGCGCTGCACTGCACTGCACTGCACTGCGC
The DNA here is from genome assembly GCA_030347295.1 of Setipinna tenuifilis. NCBI lineage: Eukaryota > Metazoa > Chordata > Actinopteri > Clupeiformes > Engraulidae > Setipinna > Setipinna tenuifilis. Next base: position 14,215,384 of record CM059280.1, on the reverse strand, counting down.
TCCCTCTCACACTCTCCCTCTCCCTCTGTCTCCCCCTTTCTCTCTCTCTCTCTCTCTCTCTCTCTTCTCTTCTTTCTCTATTTCTCTCCCTTTCTCTCTCTCTCTCTCTCTCTCTCCCTTTCTTTCTATCTGTTATCCACCTTTCTCTATTTCTCTATATCTATCTGCCTTTCTCTTTCTATCTCTTTCTTTCTCTCTTTCTCTCTCCCTTTCTCTATCTGTTCTCCACATTTCTCTATCTCTATCTCCCTTTCTCTCTCTATCTCTTTCTGTCTCTCTCTCTCTCTCTCTCTCACTCTGTCCTGCGTGGGGTTAAAGGCAATCAGCATTAGCCAACTGCGCTCAGCCCCAGACGTTAATGTGGAGCGAATCCCTCACGGAGCGTGGAGGGCAGATCAGGTGTCTCACCCACCTTTAGCACCCCCACCAACACCACCACCACCCCATCTCTCCACTCCTCCCTCACCCCCCTCACTCCACCCCCCACCACTCAGCATTCATGAACTCCTCCACTCGCTCACTCTATCCCTCACCGTCACCGGCCAGGAATTCCCATTAAAAAAGGCGTGTTTTTCGATTACTCATGGTGTCTCGCAGTCTCTGTCCTCTTGTTCACTCCTGCTGCCCTCTTCCTCTTCTTCTTCTTCTTCTCGTGTTTACCACCTCCTCTCCTCTCATCTCTTTCTCATGCTCTGCATCCATGCTCATCTTGCAGCACTTCGCTTTTTGGCAGTCTCTCGAACCCAACACCTCCTTTCACCCGATTGGTGAGATATTTCAGGCAGCAGGTTTTTCTCTCATTGGTTTGGCTTCAGGCCCCCTCTCTCTCTGCACTGACCACTACTTCCCACCATCCCCCCAACTCTCTCTTCGCATTGTTATGAATGTTATTACATGAATGTTTACTTCTCATCACTCTGTAGGTGTCCATTGAGGCCTCTGGACTGAATGGAATGGAGCTCCTGAAAGCAGAGGTAAAGTTCATTGCTCACTCTCTAGGCTCAAGGACAGTACAACTGCCTCTCCTCACAGGGTGGCCACTTGGTGCGTTTGGCAGAGGTAGATATTCCAGGTCCAGAAAGTACAAGTCCAGCCACATGTTAGTTCCAGCCAATTCACTGAACCATCTGATAATCCTAATTAGCACATTTTCAGACAGGTAGATTAGTGACATCACCTGTGTTAAGAGCAAAGCCAGATAGAATACATGGCGGAAGTTTGCCAGTTTGTCCACCTCTGTCGTTTGGTCTGTTCACAACACTGCCATGCTCATTTTCAGCAAATTACTAACACAATGAAAAAACAAGAGTAGTTAAAACCAACCGAAATAAAATCAAATCTGAATTAGGATGGCTAAATCCACATGAAAACCCATTAGCATCTGTTGCTGTACTGTCCTTCAGACCTTTCAGATCAGTTTGCCTATGTTATATTTTGTAATTTGTGGTCTTGGACCCATGCTACACTGTACACTTTTTGTTAGAATGTTTTGCCAGAGGGTTTCTCTGTTTGTGTTTTGTTTGTATGTCTGGCACATTGGCACATACAAATACTTCTGTGATTTGCACCTGTATTCAGATGATCATCTGTGTGTTTGTGTTTGTGTGTGGCAGTGTGCCTGTCTAGCTTTGTGTGGTGTGGTGTGGTGTGGTGTGGGTCTGTTTAGCAGGCAGATCAATAGCCAGCTCAATGGTAATGACCAGTCAGTTAGTCCCCAACTTTGCTCTGAAGGCCTGGGGAGAGAGGGAGCTGCCCCGGCTGTCTCCCCCCCTCCCCTCTCTGCCCCCCACCCCCACCCCCGCCTCACTGCAGCCACACCAGGCATCGCACCACCACCGGCAGCCTAGTTAGCCGGGAGAGAAAGGGCAAGAGACCCTCCGATCAATAACTTTAGTCTTGTCTGCCTAATTGTTCATTGGTTGACATTGGTACTCGGCTATATGTAAGTGTACGTATCCAGAGTGACTTGCTTCCCCACCCCCTTTTTTTTTGTAACCGAAAAAAAAAAAAGAGGAAAGACAGAAAAAAACCTGACGCCTTCTGTTCGGTTCCCTTCTCTGCCCCTCTGTCTCTCTCCCTCTCTCTTTCTCTCTTTCCCTCTTTCCACACTCGTCTCTTCGCCTCTTCTGTTCTGTTCCCCCGTGTTCGGGATGGGAAAACCCGACCCGTGCAAACGCCACCCCAGTTGTCGTCTCGGGACGCCACCATCCAGAGGCTTCGGCGGGATCTGCTGCTGTCTCACCAGGCCCGCGACACCCAGAGCGCGCAGGTAAATATCAGGGATTAATGACGGGCGGGGAGATTAGCCAGTCACTCGCGCCGTTATTCCAATGAGCTGCAGGAAATTGCCAGGGTTCATTCTCTCCCTCCTTTTCTCTCTCTCTCTCTCTCTCTTCCTTCCTCTCTCTCTCTCTCTCCTCCCTCCCTCCCTCCCTCATCTCATACCATCTTATTGTATGATTACAGCGCAGTCTGTGTGTGACGTGGTTCGCCACTGTATTGATTGTGCTGCTCGCCAAATTGCATGCATAAATGAATGCGTGAGAGAGCATCTATATTACACAATTATGCCCCTGAATTGCCGGGGTAAATATTCCGATCTATAAATTATTCCGCAGGCTTTATGTAAGAAGAAAAAAAAAAAACGGTTAGTACCTTACGTGTGAAATTTGAGATGATTATTGTTCTTCTGTGTTAGTTTTCTTATTTAGCATCAGGCGACATTGGACACATCTCCTTCTTCTTCCAGGATTTAAATGTGTTATTGATCATTGTGGGGCATGGGCAGCTCAAATCAAAAACGAGCGCCACCGAGCCCTTGCATACGTTACCGCCTCCGTCTTGGCAGCTTGTTATAAAAAATAAAATGCTTCCTTTCCATAAAGAGGTGGAAAAAAACCCAAATCAAATATCTCCCCATCTTTTTCGTGTAACAAAGAAAGCGCATTGGTATTCTGACTTTCAGTTTTTTCCAGTTGTAGCGTGCTAATGTCATGATTTAAATGAAGTATTGATCAGCTTAGGTGGGGAGAATGGAGAGAGAGGGGAGCGATTGTAAGGGAAAGAAAGAAAGAGCAGGGTTATCGGCTTGCATCGCTCACAGAAAAAGGAGAGCCAGAGGATGAGCCGGGGTTTTTTTTTTAGGATTAAAGTGTGGCAAAACACTGTCCCTTTTTTGGGCTCTTGCTTTTAAGACTGAGAAGATGCTGGAATGTGAAGGTTTGCAGTGCCATTTTTGAAGATGGAGGAGAAGGCAGCCGTAGTGTTTGTCAACAGAGCAGAGGCACTGGAGTCAGCTGGAAGGCGTGCTCGTTTAGCCATTCACGAGAGCGGCTTCAACGTCTGGACTACTCTCTGGCCTAAATGAAGGCGACCAATTAATTGACCACTGTCGGATTGTCAATAGGCCTGCAATTACGCCGTTTGCATTTTCGTCGCAAGAAAAAAAAAGCAAAATTGAGACCAGCCGCCATTGGAAAAAGGACAGCAGAGGACTGAAGTATGTTTAAGTGGACCAGTGCTAACTGGTCTGCAGTCTTTCCTTCCTTCTCTCATCATCTCTTTTCTCTCTTTTCTTTTCCCCTCCCTGCTCTGGCTCTCCCTCCCTCTCTGCTGGGCAGGTGGTGACTGCCTCGTGTTAATTAGTCTGCATTTAATTATTTATTTTTGCATTGATTTGATATAGTGGCTCATAATGTCAGGGGTCAAATGAGGCGGTTATTTGTTGCCCATTTCAAACGCGAATGTGTTGAAATGCTGATTGCTACTCAGCGACCATGGTAATGACTTATCATTGGAACATAGTTATTTCAGCGCAGTTGAATGCTAATGACGACTTCAGTCACACCAACAAATTGTTACCACCAAAGCGGTATAATGACTAAAAAAGATTTTTTCGGTAGGAAAATGGATGCAAGAAAGCAACGGTGCATGTCCTAAGGTGGATTGATTTTTTTTTTCTTGCTTTGGAGTGTTTATTTCATGTAGTGCTTTCCTTTCCTGTCTGTCAGAGACTCTGGGTGTCTGAGAGCAATGGCTTGGAGAAGCCAGGTGCCTGGAAAAACCACAAGACAAGCAGAGGCAGATGGCGGCTCTCTTTCCAGCTTTCAGCTCCAGAGCCATGGTCTCTCTCTCTCTCTCCCTTCTCTCCTCTCTCCCACAGTCCCTCTCTCTCTCTCAGCCTCTCTCTCTATCCCCGACAGCCCCAGCCAAGAGGCTCTTTGTAGTGGATTGATTTTTCTTCCCTCTTCCCTCTTGCGCCCTGCCTTCTTTTGTGGTTCGATAGCTGGACGTCCAGGAGCAGAGGGTCTGTGAGCTACTGCGAGAGCTGCAGGAGAGCCAGCTGGAGCTGCAGCGGGGACAAGGCCGTCTCCAGCAGCTGCAGAGGGAGCACCAAGCTCAGCAGAGCCAGGCGGAGCAGCTCCGTGCTCAGGTAAGCCGCTCACCCACAGGCCCAGGCCTCACCACAGGCCTGCCCCCATCACTCTCCTCTCACCCCCCGAGCCTCTTGCATGGGAGGCCCACACTCATTCATGTTAACTCCATATTTCCTACTACAGGTATGTCTTATATTTCTGCATCCATATATATATATATTTTTACTCAAGTACAGGTGTTAGGATTTTCCATCATGCACGCTGATGAAACTACAACTGGCTGCGTTTCACTGTTTCAAACATTATGTTTGGAGACATCGCCTGAGCGGTGTTTACGTTGGTCTGAGGCGGTTAAGTGGTCTTGTTTACATGGTAAATGAGGTTAAGTGCATGTTGACCTGAGACAACGTGCTTCGCATTAGGCAGTAGCCTACAGCTTCCTTCTTGTCTCTGTGTATCTCCCAGTGTACTTAGCTGCTAGACCTTAAATGTCTGTGTGTGTGCTAGTTGCTCTCGGATCATATGACCAAACAGAATAGACCACTGCCATTACATATCCAACCTGAGAGTGTATAATAGGCTTTTCTTAAGTTGGCATAACTTAGCATATTGTTTTGTTTGCTAAGGTACTGTCAAATTATTATATGCATATGTGTACTATATGTGTAGGCATACCTATGTCTGTATATGTGTATGTATCTATATATAAGTGTGTGTGTGTGTTTGTATTTATACATAATTGGAGAATTGGGGTTTTGTTTTTAGCAAAGGCATGTACAGATTTACTTCTTCTGTGCACTGCCTCACTTAAGTGTGTCTTAGGGTTAACTCTGGGCCTTTGCCACTCTGAGGCTCTCAGTCCTGACATACTGTGGGTTCTAAGTAGCGAAGGGCTGTTTCCATGGCTGAGGTGATGCAGCTCGTGATCCCGCTGGATCCTGCTCGAGCAAGTTCTTCTGGAGACAGGTGTTTGTGTCCTCCCCTAATCCCCGCTCCCCCCCTCCCTCACCCACCCCTCTCCCACCTCAGAAATCTCGCCTCAGCAGCAGGGCCAGACTCCCACCGCACCCCTTGGCTAGCCAAAGCTAGGAAGTGCATGTCTGGAAATGTAAAAAAAAAATCTTTCCCAGGACTCCGGGCTCGCTCTCTGGATTTACTAATTGGCTCCGTATTTTTGAACTGCTGTGTGGAACTTTGGCCATGGCGGCTCTGGCAGCGCTGTAGTGGAGCACAAGTAATGCGAGGGCTTCATTACCCAGCAGCCCCTCCTCGCCTGTGCACTCAGGACTGCTGGAGAGGCCAGTCGGATTTTTTTGTTTGTTTTTTGTTTTGTTTTTGTTTTTTTCTTGTTTTTTTTGTGTGTGTTTTTTTTTCACACTGGGTAACCGGGCCTAAAACATTTTGGATAGTGCCAGGCAACAGCCTGGGCAACACTGATTCAGACTGGCAGGCAGGCAGGCAAGCAGGCAGGTGAATAGGCTGGCACTGGCACAGGCACAGGTACAGGTAGGCAGCCAGACGTGTGGGAAGAAGTGTGTGGAGCCGTCATACAGATACACTGCAGCACTGCTGGGGGAATAGAGTAGAGCTGCATCTCCACAAACATAAATAAACAGCAGACTCTGAGACAGGCAACAAACAGGACGGTCCAGAGAGAGAGCGAAAGAGAGAGGGAGAGAGAGAGAGAGAGGGGGTTGAGAGAGAGAGAGAGACTGAAATTCATTCTGCAACAGCTCAAAAGAATCACCACTGCCACCCCTCTGTGTCTCAGAGGAGGCAGCTGACCAATCAGAGGCCGGGACTGCACTGTCCGTCAGCAGCAGCTCTGTCACCTGTCGCTAGGCGTCACGGCAGACTTCAGCATGGCTCAGTGAGAGATGGCGAGAGGGGAGAGAGATGGAGGGAGAGAGAGAGAGAGGGAAAGAGGGAAAGAGAGAGTGAGTTCCACAGGAGCTCCTCTCCGTGGTAACCTGAAGTATGGTCTTGCTCAGTGCATCAAGCTGCCCGAACCTCGTAACAGCCTCAGTGAGAGTCCTGCTTACAGCACACGGCACTGCACCTGTCTCTCTGTCTGTCCATCTCTGTCTCCATCACTGTCAACCTATACCTGTTCTGGAATAATACCCTTACCTATTCTATGCGCTCCCTCCCTCTGTCTTTGTCTCTGTCTCTCTCTCTCTCTCTCTCACACACTCACTCTTTCTTTCTTTCTTTCTTTCTTTCTTTCTTTCTCTCTATCTCTTTCTCTCTCTGTCTCTGTCTCTTTCTCTGTCTCCGTCTCTGTCTGTCAAGTCATTTTAGTTCACTAGAGCTTTATTGACGTGACAAAAATACACATTGCATTGCCAAAGCTTTTCCAGTTATACAAAGTGCAAGTAGTGTGTGCGCAAAAGTAAACAAGGACAGAACACAATTAATCATGCACCACTGTGTGTTGTGTGTGTGTATGTCTGTGTGTGTGTGTGTGTGTATATGTATGTGTATGTGTGGATGGGATGATGCATATGCATGCATGTCTCTGTATGTCTTTCTCTCTCCACAACTACTCTGTTTTCTCTCTCTCTCTCCTCTCTTTCTTTCATTCTCTCTCTGTCTCTCTCCACCTTCTCTCCCACATGTTCATTCTGCATCTCACCCTCTCTTTCTCACCTCTCAACTGGTAAGCACAGTTGGCTATCAGAGTGTTGCTCTCATTTTTCGCATTCCATCCAGCATTATTACATGTCTGGGGTGATGTGAATCTTTCCCTTGATGACCACCAGATTCCTTTTGCCCAGTTTGTCTAGGCTAGACTATTTGTCCTCCATTTTGTACTAAGATTCTATTTATTAGTGTCTGGTATGTCTTCTCATTCTGCCCAAGTGTATAATGAGTCTTTCCTTTAATTTTTCCTCCCAAATAAGCTAGGGATAGGTTCATGGGGAGGACTGCACGGTGCTTTGTTGGGTCCTAAAGTTTTATCGTTTTTAGTTGTCTTTTTAGTAGTTCTTTTTAGTTGTTTGTTTGGTTGGTCTGTCCGGCTTTTCTGCTGCTTTTTTTTATTTATTTCTCGCTTTGTTTGGAGACTGTTACCAGGTAGAACCTGGTTTAAAAAAAAAAACAAAAAGTGCGGTGTTGGCGGCAGCATCAGTCATGTGCTGGTAATTGCTGGGGAATTGGCTGTATTGGTTGTTGAGTAAGTGTGGTAAATGTGATTTAGGGGGCCGGGCGGCTGGGCTGACGCTGTGCCTCTGCCCCCCCGTAGCTCTCGGAGGTCAGAGGGCGTCTCTCGCTGGTGGAGGGCGAGAATGAGGCTCTCCAGGGATTCAGACGGGAACAAGGACCTGAGGTACAACACACAGAAATACACGTAGACACAAACACACACACATACACAAATACACACACATACAGGCATATACACACACACACAAACACACACACACATACGGACACACGCATGAATACACACACACACACACACACACACATACAGACAGACACAGACACGAATGCACACACACAAAAACACACACGCACTCTACTCTTATGCACACACATACAGGCAGCTTGTGTAGGTTGCTACTCTTATCTCTCTTCACTGCCTTAAATGTGCTTTAATCTCATGCTCTCTAGTGATGTCGCACACCCACATATTCCACTCCTCTTGCGCACACAGTAGCACTTAGTTTCCATAATGTAAATGATGCACTCTGTAATACACCCAGCCATTATTAGCACCGCTTAAGCGTGTCATGTCCAACATCCACACATCCCACATTTGTGTTTAAGTAGGTATAGGTATGTGTACAGCGCTTTGCTCAAGTGTTACGCTTTCATCAACAACCCACAACTTGCTGCATACTGCAACACAACAGGACTGTTCAACAAGCTAATTCACATTTCAATGAAGTAATTGTCTGACATTACATTACATTAGTAACAGGTGATGTTTGTGTTATAATGCTTTCTGAGTCATTGAGTTCGGTCACATGGACATTACTATGCTAGTTGAGACCCGGATATTAAGTATCCCAGCTTTATCTTTACACATGTAAACATTGTGTCCCGGCTTCAGTTTCCCGAACAAGCCCTTATCCAAGTTACAAGAATTTAGGACGGGCTACCTGGAGAAGTCTGAAAGAAACTAGGATACTGTACCATGTATACACTGTATCTCAAACTCTGACAGTTGGCTGCTGTATGCACCAGCATGAATTTTTACATTTGGATTTATTAAATAATGTCAGCGATGAAGAGGAAATAGGGATGCTATTATTTTTCATGTACACAGGGATATTAATATACTGTACAGGTTTCTCCAAGTTATGTAAACACCTTATCCCACATATGATGAAAAGTCTCAAATTCGGGGAGACTGAAGTGCATGTAAACACACTCATGTGTGTGTGTGTGTGTATGTATGTGTGTGTGTGTGTGTGTGTGTGTGTGTGTGTGTGTGTGTGTGTGTGTGTGTGTGTGTGTGTGTGTGTGTGTGTGTGTCCGGTTGTGTGTGTGCGTGGTGGCCATCTCCCACGTCCCAAGAGCTGCCATCATGGTCCATGCTGCTCTCTGGGAACCTCATTTCTGATTGGCTGGGCCGCCCTGTGTGTCGGTCAGCAGGGAGCAGGTCAGCGCTGGCTGTGGCTATTCAGTGCTGTGGCTATAAAGACCAGCCCAGCCCAACACACACGGCCCTCGGAGCTCCACTAATAACCAGGCAGATAGGAGGAACTTGGCTGCTGATTGCTAAGGATCCAACCCCACAAGGGGTCGATTTAGTGTGTGTGTGTGTGTGTGAGAGAGAGAGAGAGAGAGAGAGAGAGAGAGAGAGAGAGAATGAGACAGATTTTAGGAGAGCGCGACTATACTATATTTGGTGTGAATAGTCGCTGATTTGGAAGGATTTGATGTAACGGCAAATGATGCCTTGCTGATTATGAGTGCAGGGTTTGTTTTTTTGTTTCCAAGCACGTTTCCTATCTTAGAAGGATTTAAGAAAGTAGTTTAATTGTGTGTCTGTATTCTGACATGATTGTGGGGCTTTGTGTCTTTGTGTGTGTGTGTGTGTGTGTGTGTATGTGTGTGTGTGTGTGTGAGTATTTTGACATGATTGTGGGGCTTTGTGTGTGTGTGTGTGTGTGTGTGTGTGTGTATTATGACATGATTGTGGGGCTTTGCGTGTGTGTGTGTGTGTGTATTTTGACACGATTGTGGGACTTTGTGTGTGCGCATGTGCGTGCGTGCGTGTGTCTGTGTGTGTGCGTGTGTGTGTGTGTATGTGTGTATATGTGTGTGTATAGTTGGAGAGACTCAGTGCTGAGCTTTGCTCCGTGCGAGCAGCGCAGGAGAAGGGGGAGGCCGAGGCTGCCGAAGCCCAGAGGAGATGCAGAGAGCTGGAGGCCGAGCTGGCCTTCACCCGCACCCAGCTACAGGAGAGCCAAAAGACCACTCAGGAGGCAGGCACAAAGGCAAGATACTATACACACACACACACACTACACACACACACACACACGCACAAACACAGTACACAATGCACATTGCTCAACTTTCTTAACTTTCTTTGTCTGTCTCTCTCTCTATCTCTGTTTCTTTCTTAACAAAAACCCCCTGAAAGTACAGTGATTAAATCACTTGTCCCGAATAAGTAAGGCCCATCATACTTATTGGAGGCATTATACCCAGTATTTTCCCTTTTTTCACCTCTAATCAGCCCATAATGGCTGCACAGGCTTAATCACCAGGCCCTTCCATTGAAAGCCCTCCTCCTCCTTCTTCTTGTATATGTGCCACATGGCCATTTCCTCGCCCTCCTCCTATCAAGGCTGAAGAAAGCCGGCCTTGTGGCCTCGCGCTCCCAGCGGGTTGTAATGAGCGTGCATTCTGGTGCCAGCGGCCTTGAGCGCTCTGGGCTCTGGCAAGGGCTTCGTTCGTTCGCAGCACGGCCATTATAACCCCCCCACCCCCCGTGAAACAGCACAGTGGATCTGTGATTACAGCTTCGACAGCTGGTTGGCCCCCACGTTTGGAGAAACCCTTTCAGAACCTATTGTTAACGTGATTTCTCTGCGGTTTTTCAGTGAGAGAGTCGTTAACTCAGGAGGTATCTCATTGCAGACTATTGTAAAATAGGTTGTTAAAAACACCACTTCGGTGTAAAAAGTAACACTTGGAACACTTTCGGTACTTACTGTCTCCCCTCTGTTTTAAATTGGTGGACTTATGCATGACACAGAGCCAACCGTAACATGAGGTTTGACCCAGGTGAATGTGTTCACAAGGTGTTTAAGCTCGGTTTCGGCAGTTGGCTGGGATAGACTGTGAAGGAGGGGGACAGAAGTGTTTTTGTGCTGTAGCCGTTTGTTGACGTTGTGGATGGGATTTACAAACACGCTTTAGAACTATGCTGAAGATCTCCGGAGGAGGAATAGCTATGAAGATGCAATGAAAATGTTACTTGGTAGAATGCTGTATCATCTTGGGTAGATGAACAGAATTTACTTGACGAATGGATTGGTCATACCCTTCTGAACCTGCACTCGTGGCTTCATGCTCTTGGATACAGTGTGTATATCTGTGTGTAGTGGAGTGAGTTTGTGTGTATTTGTGTGTGTGTTTGTCTTTCTGTCCATAGTCACCTTTGTGTGGCGTTGTCCCCGTTGTCAGGTCCTGTGCTTTAATGAGGCCTGCATCCTCCGTCCACCTCCAGCCTGCCTCTAATCCCAACTCTGCTGGCTCAGAGGCACATCTCCACACCACACACAAGGGGGAGGCTGTGTGTGTGTGTGTGTGTGTGCGGGCACATGTGTGTGGTTGTGGGCAGATGGAATAGTTGTTCTTGAGGAATGACACACAGAAATTCTGTACACACAGAAATTCTTTAGACCTTCAATATACAGTGACATTCATTTATACTGCAATTGCAGAACACACAGACTCATACAAACACAGATGTGTGAACACACACACACACACACACACACACATACAAACAAAATTCCATACAAAGTTGTGCCGTTAATTCTTACTACCTTAGCAATACAGAGGAAGGTAATGCCATTTTAATCACCTAATCAGTCATTGCCAGAATGCTGTACATTGATGTGTGTGTAGCCATTTTTCTTTTAGAGGGGTATAGTGTTTGTGTGTGCGCGCGTGTGTGTGTGTGTGTGTGTGTGTGTGTGTGTGTGTGTGTGTGTGTGGTGTGTGTGTTTGTGTGTTCCTTTTCTGACTGACTTCTTGTGTGTTTACCCTGTCTTGTGTCTGCCAGGCGAAGGAGGAGAGCCAGGCACTGTGGGATGAGGCGAGGAGCCTGAGGTCTCAGCTGGACTCTGTCAGTCAGCAGGTAGTCTCGTCCTCTCTCTCTGCCACTCCACCGCCCAAACCAGTCCACTCCTTCACATACATACACACACACACACACACACACACACACACACACACACACACACACACACACACACACACACACACAAGCACATACACGGAAACACACATACACATGTGCAGACACACGCAGTTCAGTCCACCCTTCCACATGCACACACATACACACAGTCCAGTCTACTTTTACACACACACACACATACACACACACACACACACACGTGCGCATACATGCACACACAAGCACAGACACCCAGCTCAGTCTAGCCTTCCACCTGCTCCAGCACCCAGACACCCACACCAACAGTCCAACAATCCAGACTCTTGCAGCACTCTTGCTATTGATTAATATTGCTGGTGTCAACAACCGCATAATTCTGTGCTGGATCCCCTGGCTGTTATTTTATTCTTGCAGTCTTGGAGTACGTGTGGTAGCTGGTCCAGTGGCCATCTTGTCTGGTCTCGACTGTCTCCTTGCCTTAGCGTGTAACCATCACAGCCTCAACGCTTTCATCTCTCTGCTCTCTTTGAACTGATTTCTTTTTTTTTCTTTGTTGTAGCAAACTTACACTCACACACAACCTGTACATGTGCACGCAGAGACACAAACACACACACACACACACACAAACACAAATATGCACTCACACACACAGCCACTGCATTAACGTTAGGAGTGAAAAGGGCGTGGGTGTGTGAGAGAGAGAGCCTGCTGGGAAGGGCACCTGTCCTTCCTTCCTTGGGCTGGTGTTGAGTGTGTTTGTGGCAGGGTGGATGTTTTGTGTATTAGAGGGGAGAAAAGCACACACACACACACCCTCACACACACACCCTCACACACACACCCACACACACACACCCCCACTCTGCTTCCTCTGCGGCGGATGACTGTTAGGGCCGGCGAGTGGCGAATGATTGCTAATAAAACATTTGATTGAGAGGAGTACAGAGTGGGGGCCATAAACAGGCTGGATTCTGCCCTTTAATTTTGCCATCCCCGGAGAATTGCTTTTGCCATGCCGCAGTGCCGGCCCCACACACAAGCAGTTAGTTGTCTGCCCTAGGACTGGAATTTAATTTAGTGTGTGTGTGTGTGTGTGTGTGTGTGATGGGGAGAGAGAGTGTGTGTGTGTGTGTGTGTATGTGCGCGCGGCCACACGTGCGTGCGCGTGTGACCGCCTGTATTTCTCCACCAGCTGTGTTGCGTATTTTTTTTTTTTGTAATTCCGGGAAAGACGACTTTGGTCCTTTTTTTCTAGTTGTTGCCCTGCTCCTGATAAGACAAAAAAGAAAAAGAAAAAACAAAACAATCATTTCATCCTGCTGGCGAAATGCACGCATGGAGAAGCCTCCACGGCCACTGCAGGGCTGTCACTGCTGCTGCTCCAGCACGCAATTTCCATGCATTTCTGATTCTACCACGCTAACACAACTACCCCGTGTGTGTGTGTGTGAGTGTGTGTAAGTGCGTGTGTGTGTGCGTCACAGTCATAGTGTGTGCTGGTGCATGTGTGACAGGACTGGTGTGTTTGCACACGTGATGCATATTGATGTGTGTGCGAGCGGCACGTTTGTGTGTGTGTGTGTGTGTGTGTGTGTGATGGGCTCTGTGCTGCATGCATTTGGATGATGCATTTGCGTAGCAGTTTTTTGTCGAGCTGCATCAGGGGGCAACACGGCACACAGCGTTTAGCCAATGTGCTCTCAGGGGCATGAACCGCACATCCTGTAGGATAGTGCCATATCAGTAGGAGTGTGTGTGTGTGTGTGTGTGTGTGTGTGTGTGCATGCGTGTGTGTGTGTGTGCGCGTGTGTGTGTCTAAGAGAGTGAGAGAGATGCAGCTGATGACACATGTAGTATCTTAAATGTTACAGCATTTGTTTATATGTATTTGTACAAATAGATTTAATCTATTACTTTGTGCATTGTATGTAGAGTTACATTCGGTGTGCGTGTGTGTGTGTGTGTGTGTTTGTATGTGTAAGAGAGAGATGCAAATGACATGGAATTACAGCTGGTGGTACACGCACTGTGACTTTACTGTTTTTCACACGTTTGTATGCAGTAGTGGTATGCTTGTGATTGGTGATACGTGCATTCATATTTTTCAATAAATTTTTTGTGTGTTGTATGTTGAGATGGTGGCACACCACACAAGTGTATGTGCGTGTGTCTGAGTGTGTGTATGTTGTATGTGCTGTCTGTATGTGTACACATGCGTGTGTTGTGTGCGTGTGTTATGTGTCCGTGTGCGTGTGTGTGTTGTATGTGCGTGTGAGTGTGCACTGGTGTGTGTGTGTGTGTGTGTGTGTGTGTGTGTGTGTGTGTGTGTGTGTGTGTGTGTGCGAGGCGCAGGGGTCTCGCTGAAAGGCTGAGGCAGGAGCATATATCAGACACACAGCTCTGCACTAATAAAAGGGCAGCGGTGGTGCCGCTCCTCTCCTTCTGGGAACAGCGCGCATTTTTACTGCCTCTCTGACAGCAAGATAAAGTGCTCGTCCAATTAGAAAAATATTTGGCCACATACCTTCCAACATAGCTCCTTGCCTTCTTATTTTTCCAGCTAGTTTTTTTTTTTTTTTATCAGGGATCTTGGCTATTTTTATTGTTTGTTTTCTTTTAATTGTGTGTGTGTGTGTTTATATATAATTCATTTTTTTTTTTTTTGTGGCATGCATCTAGAGGTGTTGATCCACACCACACCAAATATAGTAATATAATGACTAGTGTCTCCTAGAGTTTGCATTTTCCAGGGTATTGCTTTCTCTCTCCCCTTTTCCCTCTCGTTCTCTCTCTCATTCCTCTCTCTCTCTCTCTCTCTCTGTCTCTCTGCCTCCCTCTCTCTCTCTTTCCCTCTCTCATTCTCTCTCTCTCTTCCTTCCTGTCTTATTCTCGCTCTGTCTTTCTTTCTCCGTCAGTGTGCTTCTCAATTGTGCCATGACTCTGGTCCAGTGATGCATTCTCCTCTGCGTGAATCTTAACCCTCCACACTCGTCCCTCTATTCTGCTTAAAAATAGATTACTTTGTGTACGTGTGTGTGTTTTTTTTTGTGTACATTGTCAGTGTGCAAGTGAGTGTTTGTGTATGTGTGTGTGTATGTTTTCTCCTTTCTTGCTTTTTTTTTTTTCCTGAGAGCATTAAAATTAAATTCTCTCTTGTTGTTGTGAAAAGAGGCACACGTTAAAAATAATTGGATGTGGGAGAGAACAAAGGGCCGACTCCCCTTCTCCCTCTCTCTCCCTCTCCCTCTCTCTCTCTATCTGTCTCTCTCTCTCCCCCTTTCTCTCCCTCTCCCTCTCCCTCTTCTCTCTCTCTCCCTCTTTTTCACCGGCAGGGCCCCGGCTAACCGTTATTGCCGTGCCGGCCCTGCATTGTTCTGCTGTCTGCAGCCTTCCCCCCACAGCCAGACACTCAGCACTGGAGAAGTCACTTTTAATGTCTGATAATCAAGGTGAATTTTCAAAAAGCTGCCATTTCCAAATGATGGTGTATATATTATGTGGAGATGTTGGAAAGGGGGTTGGGGGGGCAGTGTAGGAGGAGAGGAGGGGAGAGGGGAGGCGAGGGGAGGGGCCAAGGGGAGGGAGGGGTTGGTGCTGCAGAGGAGGCGTCTCGGCAGCCATGCACAGTGAAAGAGAGACACCCAGAGGCCAGTGTGGGAATCGCAGGCTGCTCAGACACTACTTGGATGGAAGGAGGGATGCGTGGAGATGGTTGTCACTTGGTGGATGGGCTTTCTCTCCCCCCCACCCCCCCACACCACCGCCCCTCTTGTCTTTTCATATTTATTTTCCATCTTGTTTGTCTTCTTTTGTTTTGTGTGAGTGTGTCTTATGTGTGCATATGTGTGCATATATATATGTGTGCGTACATGTTCCCTGTGAGTATGATGTGCCCTGTGACTGCAGCTCAGTTGTTGGAACAGGAGCATGCAGAGCTTGTGGTTTTACCAAACCGCTGAAACACAGCAGCACACCAGGAGTCTCCCCATGACGCTCCGGTACCCAACCAGCAAGGTCCTTCCCTTCGCGTCCTCCCTCCCCGGCTTGCCTGGCAAGAACATCAACGGAAACAGAGCCAGTTGGGAGGAAAAATGAAACATCCACCAAGACATTCTTCATAGTTTTCTGAACCTACCTGTTCTGTAAAGGTTGGATTGTTGCTTTGGTCTATCCGGTTGGATGGGGAGCTTCATCTCCCTGCAGTTTTACAGGCTCGTTCCCCAAAGCCCCAAAGTCCTAACACAACAACCATGCACAAAAAAGAACCACAGTGCACTCACACAAAATTCAGGAGACAACAAAACAGCACAAATTGACGCAGTAACACAGCGCAGACCGCTGTGGTAACACACTGCTCTCCATACACCCCCCCTCCCCCCCCCGCCAAAACACACCCAACAAACAAGTGCAGACCGGCAGAGTCTGAGGGGCTGATTATTCAGGTATTATTCCCCCGTCCCCTCCACCCGAGCCGTGTGTGCCCCCCCCAACCCCCCCCACCCCAACGCCCCCCTCCCTCCTCAGTCCCCCTTCGCACGCGCTCATTTTTCACCGCGCCTTTTCCAGCCCGCTGCCTCGGCACCTCGGCTGCGCCGTACATTAAAGGGCTGAATATATGCAGCATGGCCGCTCTAATAAGTGTACATTTATTTTCTACTCCGGTGATTTACTGGTGCTCCCCCAGTCTTGGGTAGCTAGGTAGAGTAACCACAAAAAAAAAAAACGGAAAAAAGCAGAACAGAAAAAAGACTGACGATGGAGGGGGGGATTGTGAAGTGTTCTCTGACGACCATAGCCTGCCATACATACATACACACATACATACATATTCCTTGTGGGCTCCTTAGCAGCTGACACACATTGGCGGAAGTATTTGATGCATAAGGTTTCATGTAGCGTTGGGCTGCCATTGAGAGCCCAAGAAAACCGATAGCAGGGGCTTTATTCTAATGTATTATTACTGAGAGCTGTCTGGCGTCGCGTCGCAGCGCGTGCGTACGTGCGTTGTGTGTCCCTGCTTTACTTTTCTCCTGCTTTTGGCCCGCTTTGCTAATGGCACATCAAGCGCCATCTCCACCATCAGACGGCCATCTCTCTTGACCTCTGCGGAGTGACCCTGTGGACCGCGCCACGCGCCCTCTGAAGAATCAGATACAGTCACACTCACTCACTCATTCACTCATCGAGCGCCCAGAAAAAAGGGGCTTGGCGGGAGGCCGGAGACTGACGCAAAGGGCCCTTTCTCTCTCTCTTTCATTCTCTCTCTTTCTTTCTCTCTTCTGTCTCTCTTTCTCTCTCTCTCTCTCTCTCTCTCTCTCTCTGTCTCTCAGGAAGCCGGACTCCCATGAAACAGGGGAGAAGAGGAAGTGGCCCGACTGCAAATGTATTCTCCCGTTCCCCCGAAGCCCCGACCCGTGAGCCACCGACACTCCCCCACCCCACTCCGCACCCCTCCACTCCACCCCTCCTCTTGAGCATTCAACCAAAAAAGAAAAGAAATGATAAAAATAAGAAGAGTTTTTTTTTCTTCTTTTTTTTTCTAAAGTAAATGTGCTGCATGAAAGCCTTTGGTCCGGCGTGTCTGTTTTTGTCATTGATTAGCTCAGCCGTGGGGTTCTGCTTTAAGATGGTTGTCTTCAGAGGGCTGACTTAATGCATCACCAGAGAAAAGGCCTCTTCTCTCCTCCCTTTCAAGAGGACAGAGGCTCAGATGTGCTACGCTCTCTGAGATGGATCATCCTGTGTGTGTGTGTATGTATGTGTGTGTGTGTGTGTGTGTGTGTGTGTGTGTGTGTGTGTGCGTGTGTGTGCGCATGTGTGTTTGTAGGTGCATGTGTCCTCTGAGGCATGCAGAGGTGGATGTAGATACACACACACATACACACACACACACACACACACACACTTGCTAAACGGAGGAAGCCCTTTAATGGGATGCCACATGAAGTTTTCTGGGGTATTTCTCAGTGTCCCCTCTTCTTTCCTTTCCATGTGGAAGATACATTTGGCCTTTCATCAACCATTTCTTTGTGCAAAAACCAAACATCCACAAAGAAAAAAAAAAGTCCAGAATTTATATTTTAGTCAAAGAACTCTCTTTTTCTTTCTCCTGGCTCATCTCCCATGACCAAAGGGTCTTCTTCTTACTTGTGTGTCTCTTCTCCATTTTGGAGGGCCATGTTGTCCTGTCGTAAAAATACCAAAGCTTATTTATCACTGCTTTCAGTCATTCGATTTTTTACTCATGCAATAGCAACAGCCAGTAATGAATAATATGAGACTCGCTGTGCCAGGACATCTGGCCAGAGAGAATTCATGACACCGGTTCAGCGTTTCCGTGCGATGCGGTTGCAGGGCTGTGACACAGAGTTGCAGGGTCATGCTACTCTTCATGGCTAGTCCTTTTCTCTCTGCTGCTTCCTAAGCACCAGCTTTCCATCCACGTTTTTTCTTTTTCCCTCTTTCTGTCAGTGTATGAGTGTGAGTGTGTGTCCGTGTGTCCGTGTGTGTGTGTGATGTTGCCTGAACATGGGCTCTCCGTCCACTCTTAGCACCCGCAGGGTGATGGCGGTGACGCTGACGGGGGGACTGTGACATCACACTCTCCATCAGACACACTCGCCATCTCCAACAGCTGTGTGTCGCCGCCGCCACCACTGCTGCTGCCGAAAACCCTCCTGAGATCACTGCCACCATGTGTACAGACACACGGCATAGCCGTGGCCCAGAGCAAAACTCCGGCAACGCTTTTCCCTGTGTGTGTGTGTGTGTGTGTGTGTGTGCGTGTGAGAGATAGAGACAGAGAGAGAGGTAGAGAGAGAGAGAGAGAGCGTTCTTGTGGTTTTTAGTCTAGCACTATTTCTCCTTAGGGACGCCCATTTTAAAGTAGAATTTTCTCTCCCGATGCTTGCCGTGTCCCAAACTGATTTGTTAAAAAAGGATTTTGGATGCCCCCTTATTCGGGCAGATTTGAAAAGCAGCTTATTATTGTGTCTTGTGGGACAAATGTGAAAAGGAAAGTGTGTGGACAAAATATACCAAAGATTCATTATTTGGTTTTAGGATGCAAGTGAGCCTATTAAAGAAAAGATGTAATAGGGGCCAAAAATAATTTTTATGTTGGATGGTGAAAAGCTGCTTTCATTTGTTTTGCATTCTTGACACATTTACATGTCCTAACAGATTTTACTTTCTTTTTTCATTGTAACACAACTTCAGAATTAATACACCTCAATCTGACATGCTTCGCTGGTGTCTTTTTAGGCCCCAAAAGCAATGTAACTGTCAACTTTTCCCAGAAAATAGAGACAGCAAACATTCATCACATTTTAAACAACAGTGTGAGGTTTATCTTCAAGCCCACAACACGTTTCACAATCAGTCAAATCAGTTGCTCCTTGACACTTCCCCCATCTGCACCAATGCAGAATGTACTTCTCATTAAAACTTTTTTTTAGCAAGATAGTCCACAAGTTTCACCCATCACTGTACCACCAGGCCTCTGGGGAACACTGGCTCATAAGCGCTTATTAAACAGCTTATTCCTCGCATCAGCTGCCTCTCTCTCTTTAGCACGGTCAAGTTTGACCCCTCTGGTACAGAGAGGAAGATAAATAAATATCACTCTTTTATAAACACTTGTGCGTGTGTGTGTGTGTTTGCAACCAGAGGGTAAAGCACGTAGAGCACATAAGCATCAGGCATAACTTGATGGCTCCCATGAGGATCCTGGCACATTTTTCACCAAATTAGTGTATTTATTCCTCGCGCTTTTAGTGTGTTTTAATGGAGTGCTTGGAGGGGCTGGTGCCGCGCTTCCCCCTCAGAAGTGTGAACTAGTGGATTGATGAAGAGATGGGGAGGTCTCTCTTTCTCTTGCTCTCTCTCTCTCTCTCTCTCCCTCTCCAAAAAGAAGCGTCAAGAACGAGAGAGGAGAGAAACGGAGAGGAAGAGACAGAGAAAGAGAAAGGGAGGAAGGGAGAGAAGCTTGTTGCCAGCGCGCCCGCTCTGTGTGGCAGGAGAGAGAGAGAGAGAGAGAGAGAGAGAGAGAGAGAGGGAGAGAGAGGAGAGAGAGGGAGAGGGGCCTGGCACGGAGCCAGGGTGGGCAGGGTGCCCACGAGGAGGCAGTGTGCGGCCAGCGCTGGAGCTGCCAGTGGTCTCATCCTGGCACGGCGGGGTACACACAGGGGCAGGACCACCCCAGAGGGGCAGAGAGAGAGAGAGAGAAAGAAAGAGACGGGGGGAAGAAGAGAAGGCAGAAAGAATCACAAACACCAGCAGACCTCTGGCTTAGATCTGAAGTTGTAGAGTCTCTAATTATCTCCCTTTTTTTGCTTGTAGATGAGTTTTATTAGAGAACTGAAACTATGGCCGCCTTTCTCTAGTTTTCCAGCGTCACGCTCTGGTGAAATACTATAACCTGTCCAGTTATGTAAACCACACAGTTTTCCCATTATGCCCCACGCATTTGGATAATGATACGCTTTCGTAAATGTAAACATTCAAAACATTCCTTTTTTCTTAATCTTGACTGTTTTATTTTTGGTCTTGCACAGTAAATGTGTTTGCTGGTCTTAAAAATCCTGTTCCAGTGCTATGGTGAATTTGGCTTTTATTTTTCCCTCCCGTCCACTAGCACAATCCCCCCCCCCCCCATCCCACCCCCCCAACCACACAAATACACATGCACACACACACGCACACACACACACATACATCTCTGCTTCTTTCTTTGTACCCTTAAAATATTCTGCACATCCCGCAGCAGTTCCGCATGACAGACACCCCTAATATAATCTCTGTGTCTGAATTCTAATTTCTGGCGTCAGGATAAAATAAATAGTGTGCAGTTAATTACGGGGCTGCGCGCTCCTGGCTCCAGCGGATGATTTATGAAGTGCGTGTAAGGCATTCTGCAACACATTTTTCTTAATTTATTTTTAATCTGTCTTTCAATTAATCCTGCTGGAAAACGTCTTAATGATGTCAGGGTTTTGTGGGGGGTGGTGGAGCTGGGGTGGTGTATGTGTGTGTGTGTGTGGGGGGGGGGGGGGGCAGTGGTAATGAGCTCAGGCCAAGGGAGTCACGCTCTGGCCATAAGGGGTTACGGAGGACAGTTGGGGTGTTGGGGTTGGGTTTGGGGGGGGGGGGTTGGGATCCTTTCCTGACAAGGGCGTTTTCTGTTCCCCACACCCCCCCACCCCACCCCTACCGCACCCCACTCCAACCCTACCCCACCCAATCCTAGCAAAGCCCACAGTCTCCCTCACCACCAGCAATTTGTGGTTGCACTGCCCTTTCCTGCGTGGACTGGCTTAGCTTTCCATTGTTTGTTTCTCTCGTCTGTTTCACGTTCCTCCATACGTTTTACTGCGTCTCTTCCCCTTCCTCTCCTCGCTATGCTGCCTCCGTGGCTTTTTCTTATTTATTCATTTTTCGGTGCGGCGCAGATTTCTTGTGTTTGAGTTTCGACTGCTGATGCTTGTTTGTTCAGGCCGTACTGTACGTTGGCGGGGGCTGTGTGTCAGTGTGCGTTAGCCCCCACTCTCCTCCTCTTCTTCTCCGCACACTGGGGGGGCAGAGGAGAGGAGAGGAGGTAAAGGGGAGCCAGCCCCCCCTCTGCCTGCGGTTGGTTAGGGAGCCACTGAGGCATGGTACACAGCCATGTTCATTTGGAGCCAAGAAGGGCAGCCAAACGCACACTAACTCCTCACTCACTGCAATAAACCCTCCTGTGTGTGTGTGTGTGTGTGTGTGTGAATTATTGTGATACAGTTAGGAGATGGTGGACTGTGATTGTAGGTAATGAGTGTGTTTGCCTGTTTTTTTCTCGCTATTTGCATTTGTATTTACCTGAGAGGGGAGAGATTGGTACCATGTAGTGTTTAGATGGAGGGTTTCTGTCTGCCCAAAATATGCTTCACTTGCCGGCACAGATCTGTGTTTTTGTGTGTGTGCGTGTATGTTTGTGTGTGTGTGTGTGTGTCTGTGTGTCTGTGTGTGTGTCCGTCTGTCTGTCTGAGCTAAAGCAGAGCATTATTGGCCGGGCAGCCACACCAGGAGCTCAGTCGTCCTGATGATGGCCATTTTCTCCATGGCTTCCCCTCGCCTCGGACACTACTGCTGCTGCAGCTGTGGCCCTTTCTCTCTCTCTCACTCTCCTGCCTCTCTCCCTTTCTTTTTCTCTCCCTCTCACCCTCTCCTCCGCTCTCTGTCTCCCCCCTCTCTTCCTCTCTTCCTCTCACCCTCTCCTTCACTCTCTCCCATTCTTCTTTCTCCCTCCCTCCCTCTCTCTCTCTCTTTCTATCCCTCACTTGCTCTTTTACCTTCTTTCTCTCTCCCTCTCTCCCTTTTTTTTCTCTCCCTCTCACCATCTCCTTCGCTCTCTCTCTCTCCCTTCCTCTCTTCCTCTGTCCCTCTCACCCTCTCCTTCACTCTCTCCCATCCTTCTTTCTCCCTCTCTCCCCCTCTCTCTCTCTCTCTCTCCCTCTCTCTATTTCTCTTTCTGTCTCTCACTTGTTCTGTCTCTCTGTCTCTGCTTGTTATGCAGCAGCACTCGCTGGCAATTAGTGCAGAGCAGAGAAGAGCATGTTCACTGTGGGGCAAGGGCAGTGACTCTGGAGCCCACCACAACACACACACGTACGCACACATGCACACACGCACACACACGTACATACACACACACACACACACACACATACACACATACACACACACATACACACACATACACACAAATGCACACACATACTCACTCTTTGTCTCACTCCTACACTCACACACATGCATGCACACAAACACACACACACACATGCATGCACACAAACACACACACACACACATGCACACATGCGTGCGCTCTTTCTCTCACACTGTCTCCCTCTTACACCTACAGTATACATGCATGCACACATGCACACACACACACACACACACACACTCTATTACACAAACATACACACTCTTTCTTTCTTATACACACTGACACACACTTTCCTCATCAGCACCGCCCCCCCCCCCAACCCCCCACCCCGCTGCATCAACACACTCTCATTTACCACCCCTCAGACAGCCATTTATCTCTCTCTCTCTCCCCCTCCCTCTTTCTCTCTCTCTCACTCCCTCTCTCCCCCTCTCCCTCCTTGCACCCCATTTTTCCTCGCCTGCTCTGCCTCACTTTCTTCACAGGAACAGATCTCATACTAACTAGCCAGGCTCAGTGCTGTCTCCAGCTCTCTCTCCTACTGTACTGAAAGGGGAGAGGGGGAGAAAGCTGGATGTTTAATTACTCTGTGTTTGTTTTCCTTACTGGTGGCACTTCATTGTTGTGCATGTCGTTCTCACACAGATGATGGCACGATGCGGTCCCATCTTCCCTCTCCCCTTCTATCTCTCTCTCTCTATCTCTCTCTCTCTCGTCAGGGTCCGCTCGGGGCTCTATCTCGGCGGAGGAGCCCCCAGCTCCCTGCTCCTGCTCCTGCTCCTGCCCCTGCTCGGGGCCCGATCGATACCTGCTGCCGGGGCCAGAGCGCCCTGCACCACCTTAATAGGTCCTGCAGGTCCCCCTCATAAAACACTCCGCAGGCCTCCGGGCCCCAGCAGCCATAAATCCGCCGCTGTGCTGTGCTGTGCTCTGCAGAGGGGGGTTGGGGGAGAGGAGAGGAGGACAGGGGAGCAGGGATGGGTAGGATAGTTTGGGTGCTCAGACACAGAAGTGGAGGAGAGTGGAGTGAAGGGAGGGGAGGGGGGGTGCATAGACAGAGATCTGGTGTTTGACATCGAAAATGGTTCTTTCCACTGTAAGTTAACATGGGCTATAGTCATGCTGATAAAACCTTTTCTGTGGCTTTCCAGAGACAGGTCTTAGCTGCATGGGAGGAGTGCGTGTATATAGCATTGGTACCATCATAGCATGATAATCAGGGCTACAGCTCCAGAAATTAGTCTGAGAGTGTTTGTAGCTCAAATTAGTCATTGTAAAACTAATTCTGAAGTGTATTGATCATCATAACAGACAGATCTATGGAAAATCCGTGGATAACCGCTGTGGGACAGTAAAGTCTGGTGATATAAATATCGAATTGCAAAAAGAATCCGTGTTTTCCTTTTCCAGGTCTTTTTGATGTTGTGTTTGTATGTGGCCAAGCGTTGTGTGAGCATGTTCAAGGAAGCGAGGATGTGCGACTGGCTGTGCATTAGCCAAACAGATAGCTACCAACTTTAATTGCCTGTGCATCCCCTTACTCATCCCTGACGCCCCCATCCACCTTTCCTGCCTCTCCCCACACTGGCAAATGGAAGTGTGTGTGTGGGGGGGGACTGGAGGGGGGGGCTGAAGAAAGGACGCATAATTACTTATTTTAGTGGACTGCAGCAGAATGCCTCTCGCCAAATGACTCTAATTCCAAATGGTTAACAAGATTTTTCTCTTTAATAGAGCCGAATCCGTGTGACAGCAAATTGCTTTCCCATTTGCGGACCTTAATGGCTTTTCATACTTTGCACTTCCAATAAGCAGTAAACTCGGAAATTAATATTGCACGCTGTGTTATGATGCAAATGGGAGCCAGATAGGCAACGCTGTACCTTCATGCAGAAAACCCTGATTAGATCCCGTAATTGCTTCGACGGGATATTTTTTTTCTCTCTCGTTCTCGCGCTCTCTCTCTCTCACTCGCTTTTCTGTTTCTATCTCTATGTTTTTTCTGTATAGTTTTGTGTGTGTGTTTGTATGTGTATATGTGTGTGTGTGCGTTTGAACTTGCGCCTGTGTTTACGGGGCTATTTTAAGCCTCACAGCGGCACGCTTTCATATCAGGCCCTGACAGCACTCTTGATTAGCTCCGCTTTTGTTTTTGTTTGTTTCCCCCCCACCTCACCCCCTCCCTCTCCTTTCTAAATCAATGCTAATCAGCGATAATTGAGGCGCAGGGAGAATAAGGCTTGTCCTTGGGTTCTACCGGTGTGTGCTGTCACCCTTACTCAGGATGGTGTTCACACTGTTGTTGTTGTCTCCTGTATATATCTCTTTTATTATGTTTCTTAACATGCTGGAATATGTGTTTTTTTGTTCTTCAGTTGAAGTAATCTTTATCATATTAATTATGCTTATGCTAACGTAGTCTACTAATCTGTTTAAGCAAGCTAACTCAGCAAGATGGGCCGTTATTATTTGCTGTGATCATCTTCAGTAAACAGTAAATACAGGTCACAAGTAGGCAGTAAGTAAATGCAAAAATAAATAAATAAATAAATAAAATGCTGTGCCGAGGTGAGTTGAGTTTAACAACGTGTTAAAGATGGTAGTTAAAGCTAACATATCAGCAAATGCATCAAGCACACCCCCACTGCCATTTCGCCCCCCCCAGGCCCTGCCCCCCCCACCAGCCAAGATTTACAACCTTCACATCACCTTCCAGCATTAAAGACTTCATTACTCCAAATGCAGATTATTCCCGTAGACGGTAAATCTGCCACCAGGCCTTCTACATCACACAACCTGCATGGTGTCATCCCTTTTCACGGAATTACAGCTTTTGGTGGGGTGTGTGTGTGTGTGTGGGTGAATGTGTGTGTGTGTTGTTCAGGCATACAACATGCACACACCATCCTGGCAACACAACACACACATGTAAGGGAACACGCATACACACACACACACACACACACACACACACACACACACACTGAACCACCTGACCTTTGGACAGAAATAGCAAATAAATTCAACTGGATGGGCTGGCGATTGCTGGCAGCTATTGAGGTTAAGTATCCTCTGGTCGGCTCTGGGAGGCTCTACGCGACACTGTGCAGTGGGAGTGGGGGTTAGGGTGGGGGTGGGGGTGGTGGCATTGAGGGGGGTTGGGGGGGGGGGGGTGGTAGGGGGGGTTGTCACATGACTGAGTACACATGCAGTCTGATTCTCTCGGTCCGTCACCATGGCAACCGTTCATTTCTCTCTTTCTTTCTTTTTTTCTTTTTTTTTCCCTAGTCCTGTTCCCATTTCACCTGTCACTCCAGTAATTGCCTCTGAATTCTCTGGCATATTGGGGGGAGAGAGAGAAAAAAAAATGAGGATAATAATAAGACAATATTTATGAGCTGAGCACTGATGGACGCAAAGTTAAAAAAGAGAAACATTTCATTAGAGGGGAAAATTAATGCCAGGTAAAGGTCTATTACGCCAGGGTTCCAGGTTTTTATTTGGCTTTCGGTAGCTGTTCCAATGCAATGCTCTCCTACCCTGTGCTCTACCCCCCTAAATTTGCAATTGCAATTGTGTTCATTGAGACACTTCATTCCACATTTCCTAATAATTTCATGATGGAAACTGTGTTTTTATATTTATTTTATTTCCCCCCATCAGGCTTGAATGTCTGAGCCTCAAAATATTTGTCCCTTTTTGGATATTGCAGCCATTTCTCCATTCTCTGGCATTCATTTGCTAAATTTCCCCTTAGCAGGAGAATTGTCATAGTTTCAGTGATTTGTGTTTGTGGCAGTGGCACAATAATTATTGCAAATAGCTCCCTGCAAACAGTCATAATGAGGGTGTAATAGGCTGTTTCCTAATGGCCATGAATGCTATTAGGGGAGGGTAGGGTTTGTCAGTGGGATCATTCTCTCTCTCTTTCTCTCTCTCTCTCTCTTTCTCTCTCTCTCGCTGGCCTGTGCGTGTTGCACCAGCCCCGCAGACATCTGCTCACACTGGGCCTTGTTTGCTAGTCCCAGACCTCATTTCGGCCCGCGTTTCCCCCAGTTCTGTTTCTGAATTCTTTAACCTTCTAAACACTGCAAGTTTATAGTAATAACAAATGTTCTGCCCCGGTTAAGACGTCTTAAAAAACGAGAACATAAATACGAGAAATGATTTCCCCGTGTCGGCCGGGACTGTCAAAAAAACAAAAATAAGAAAAGCAGAGCGGCCATGTTGGATTTATGTGTGTGCTTTTGGGGCAGGGACGGCGGTGGAGGGGCACGTCAGTGGAATTAATTGATTTGCCCATATTTGTCAGGAAAGAGTGAGCGGCTAACCCACGTCTGCATTATTGAAGCTAATACCACAGCGGTTTGGCCCGCTCCCGCGCCCGTGAATCACTGTCTGCCACGGCCCGCTGATGTATGGACATATTATACCGAGCTCTGCATGGGGCTCCAGGCCCCAGCGCTCTGTCCCTGCCCGCAACCCCCCCCCCCCCACACACACACACACACACACGCCCCCCCACCCAGCCTCACCCCCACCCAGCCCCACTGCTGCCCCCCTGTGCACCACATGCTCATGCCCCCTAGAGGACACCTGTGTTTGCGCAGTGAAGACCACTCTGAGAATACAGCCCCGGGGCGCCCGCATACTCAAGCGCCCTGTGTTATGCATTAAGGAGCCCCTGCCCCAGCCCCTGCCCAGGCCCTGGAACATAAACACGCTCAATAGCCCCTATCTCCCCTCCCCGCCTGCACTCTGCATTCTCCCGACCTGATAAACATACCTGTCATGCGGCTTGGAGAGCAGTAGGGTGGCCGGGCCCAGTTTGTGGTCAGATGATGAAGATTGGGGGGGGGGGTTACTCGTGTTGATCTAACAAAACCAGCAAACATACAAGGCTTGACTTTCTTTAATCTTTACGTATATATGTTATTAAAATGTCCCTTCGCTGATTAGTACTTTTTAAATTATTTATTTAATTCATGCTTAATTGTAATTATGACGGAGTGTGCCTAATTCTAATGAGTTTTAGACATCATGTGGGTAATGATTTTACTGAAATTAAATCTTGGACCCACAGAAAAGTGTAGAATGTCACATAGTGTATAATAGTAAATGTGTTTGTGCATTTTATAATAACCAAGACACATAATTATTAAATAATTACTTAATTTTTTAAACCATTGGAGTTGAATCATTTCAAGCTTCAGCTAGTGTTTGCAGTCATAGTCCATTACAGTTGGGACATTCAGTAGGAGCTTGTACTCATCTGCACCATACTTGGAATTGTTTTTGGATAAAACGGTCTGTTGGATTAATAAATTCAAGTGCATGTGATTACATTTTCAGATGCTTGAAAATGTATCGAAGTAAAAAAAGGTACAGTTGTGCTTCAGATGAAGGACAAGTTGGCCGAAAGACAAATACAGACACGCAGACGCACCCATACACACCTCATTTAGAGAGTTTGGATGCAGAAGAGGTTGTGTGTGGCTTCGGCCACGTCTGGTAGAAGATGCTGACTGCCCTAGAGTACAACTAGCCCCAACCTCACACACATTTTTCTCCCTCTCTGCCTCTCTCCCTGCTTTTATCTCTCTCTCTCTCTCTGCATTTATCTCTCTCTCTCTCTCTCTTTCTCTCTCTCTCTCTGCATTTCTCTCTCTCTCTCTCTCTCTATCTCTCATTTTTCCTGTCTTTCTATCTCTCTCTCAGACAGACAGAAAGAAACACACACACACATACACACACACACACACACACACACACACACACAAACACACACAAACAGCTTAGCTCAGATACAGATACAGACCGTGCCCCCACTAGAACCCCACTTGATGAGCCACGTCATCCTTAGGCTGCGGTGAGCCAGAGAGAGGGGCGAGACACACACTGCACTGGGGCTTTATCCACAGTTGAAAGGCAAAGAAGACGCTTCCATGCCACGCTGTACCATTCAGCAAGACGAACTGCTTTAATATTTCAAAACAATCCCATTACACAACACAAAAAAATATGGAAGGGCTTTGTGGGGCAAGGCTGAATTAACTGTGAGTGCTGTAAATATTTAATAGTCGTTTGTGCATACCGCGCCGGCATTTATAGCTTGTTTGTTTAGGGAGGGGCAGAAGCATAACTTGTGGCAGGAGGCCTCTACCTGACAGGGAGATAACGGAATAGTTTTGGGAGGGGGGGGGGGCATTAATATGTGTTTTATTGCCACTGAAGCACTTGCTTATGGGTGCTTCAGGTGTGATGGGATTGAGTTCAGAGGGATGACGTCATTAAAGGCGAGCGTTCTTACTTAGAGAGTCATTTAGCGGGCCCTAATGTCCGGCATGGCTTGCCAAGAGATGAAGTTAAAATCACCGTCTAAATTAACTTTTTACTGTGCCACCCAAGGACACTCAAAATGCTCGCATACAGGTTTGCGCCAAGATGCAGAAGAGACGCACAGACGGCCTCTCACACGGGGTGTTCACATTGTGAAAAGGTGCTGTCACCGACTCTCAAAGCGACACATCTTTTTTTTTTTTCAATCGTGGCAAGTACCCCTGGCACTCTGAAAGCTTCGCCTTTCACACCCTCCATGACGACACTCTCCAAAAAGGGAGCCCTTTTCTCCTATCTGTTACATATTAATTCATTTATTTATATACAAACGGTGATGGCGGAGGGGTAGGTGGGGTGGGGTAGGTGGGGTGAGGTAGGGTGGAGTGGGGTGGGTTGAGGGTGAGGATGGGTGCTTTTATCAGGGCTCTGATGATGACACCCCCCTTCTCCTCTCCTCTGTGCTGCCGGGTCGGGGCGCCTAAAAAAAGCGGTGGCGCTGGAGCAGCTGGCCCGCGGTGCTGTCAGAACCCCACGCCCCGAGTAGAGGGGAGCGGAGTGGAGCGCCACCTCACCTCGCCTCGCCTGTCAGTCCCGCCGCTCTGCCAAGCCTCTTCACGTCAGCGGCGCTCTCTCTCTCTCTCTCTCTCCCGGCGACTGAGTGGCAGAATGGGGGCAATTATAAATCACTTTGCTGTGGCTGCCCGTAATGGACGTGCCCGCTCTGACGGAGGGGAGAGAGAGGGGAGCGAGAGAGTGGGAGAGAGGGAGAGAGGAGGGGAGAGAGGTGTGGCACAAGGTCTCCCCCCCTCCCCTCCCTCTCCTCTCCTTGCTTCCTCTTGTTCTCTCAACTCCTGTCACTCTGTCCAAACAAGGGCAGGACCGGGCAGTCAGCTGCAGTCCCCTAATGGTCCTCATTACACTGTTTGTCTGGGCTTTTGTGTGAGTGATGAGTTTTTGTAGGTTTTTTTTTTTTCCTCCAACGTCTCTCACTCTCTCCATCTTCCCAAAGAGTGTCTTTTATATTGAAACAGTCATTTCATATTGCTGTTTTGAAGTTTTGTCTTCAATTTTTTTACTTTGTACTTTTGAATTGAATTACATCGCAACCATGGCGCCATACTTCACTTTTTAGGCTTTTTTTCCCCCTTTGATATACCCACAATAGAGACATGAAATGAGTCAACAGAAAATGATTAGTCATCCTCCGAGCAAGACTTTACCCTAGTATGGTCCTGCTTTCCTCGTTTCGAGCAGCACCTCGCTGATGTACTGTTGTACCAGTAGCATAAAAAGTGATTTGACCGTTCGGCAAAACCAATTTATGCTTCTGCTACAATTGTGCAGTGTTTGCAGTCGCCAATGAAGAGACCAGGAACAGACACAGACACAGACACACACACCCACACCTGCACTTGCATTTCCTGATAGAGACTTTTCAATGCTCTTGGAAGTAGGCGGCCTAATTCTCAAAGTATACTTTGTGTGTGTGTGTGTGTCTGTGTGTATGTGTGTGTGAGAAAGAGGGGGAAAGTTAGCTGATCACGGTGGCAGTCCATCCTCCACCACTCCCCGCCCCTCCCAAACACACGCACACACACACACACACACCCACCCTCATCCCCAACTCACAGGTCTCCATCAGAGCCCCTCCGAATAGATCTGTATTTACAGCCCAGGTGTCGGAAACCGCTGGTCAATCCATTTAGCCTAAGGCCACTGATTTGTTCGTATTTACTACAGCACCCAAAGAAAAGCCGGCCTGTTTTTTTTTTTTTCCTCTCTCCCTTTCCTATTGATCCGGCGCTTAGAAAATCTGCTCTGCTGTCTAAACACTATTGATCCCCCTCCTCTCAGCTCAGCAAGCTCCCGCACCAGTGTATAAAGGGACTCGTGAATTGAAATTTCATTTCCGACAACTTGTTCCTGGTATTTTTAGGGCCCTTTTTTCTCCCTTTTCTCTCTCCTCATACTCCCCCACCACCCACCCCACCCCACCACACCCCAGCCCCCCCCCTTTTTTTTTGATGGAAGGGTACATGGCAAAAGCCGGGGCACTGTTAGGTGCCAGTCGATTGCCCACCAGCTGGGGAGGAAGGCCAGGGCAGGTGCGGAAATCACAACAGAGCACAACTACTAAGGCCCAGTGTGAATGCCCTTCCTTCTTCATTCCTCTCTTACTGTCTCTTTCTTTTTATATACATCTCTCTCTCTCTCTCTCTCTCTCTCTCTCTCTCTCTCTCTCTCTCTCTCTCTCTCTCTCTCTCTCTCTCTCTCTCTCTCTCTCTCGCTCTCTCCTCTGCCCCAGACCACTGTGCCAGCATGGGGCCACACTTAGATCTTTAGTACACACACTGCACCCCACTCCCCACTCCCAGTGTTCTAGCTCACAGGCGGACTCGGACAGCCAGCCAACACCTTCAGTGGAGTGCACTAAGGCTGGCCAGCTCGGTTGGCCATCGGATTAACATTAACATTCTCCCCGTGCATATCCCGGCACCAGCCGGTCAAGGAATTTTTATGCACACTCCGAAAAGTAGTTTCACACTTGCACTACACTCACTCTGTATGATATAGCTGCCCGGTGCTTGGCAAATTTATGAAGGCATTTTGATATTGCCTGCATATTGTATGCTCTTTGTTCGGCGCTAGACAATGCCCTTCAAAATTGAATATACATATACACACACACTCTCGCACACACACACGCACACACACACGCACGCACGCACACACACGCACGCACGCACACACACACACACGCACGCACACTCCCTCTCTCACACACACACACACACACACACACTCTCTCTCTCACACACACACACACACACACACAAACACACACACCAAACCCAGCCAGTCTAAGTATTTATTAGAGTGACTGTTTCCTGTCTCGGTGTAACGTCTGTGTCTGCGTATGCTCTGTCTGTCCCACAGCTGCAGGACAAGACCTCAGAGCTCCGGACCGTCCAGGCAGCATGGGAGGACCTGCGGGGCCGCCAGAGCGAGTGGGAGAGCGAGAGGGACGACCTGCAGGCCCAGCTCGGCCGGGCCCAGGAGGAGCTCCACAGCGCCACCCGCAGAGTACGTGCGGAACTGCACCCCTGGCAATCTTTTAAAAGCCCACAACCCCATTAGCAGCCAGAGATATGGGCGCGTGTAAAAGGGGAGGCCCCTGCTTTAATTAACATAAATATCCTCGTAATAGCCATCATAAGAGCCATCCCACGTTTCCAATTCCCCGCCATTAATGTTAATGCATATTTTAATAGATTATCATTACTGCCATCATAATTCTTATTATGATAAGTGTAATTATTAGATTTATGGCTGAGTTATAATTTTCTTGCTTGCAGCCATTTTGAACCCCACCCCCTTCTTCGTCTTTACCCAGCCTTTACAACTAATGTATTTTTCCCCCCTCTCCGTGCATGCCACACATTTTTCTCTCTTCTCTCTCCGTCTCTCTCTCTCCCACTCTCTCTCTCCACCCGGCAAAACATTTAGCAGGCGTCTGATAAAGATAAACACACAAACAGCGAAAGGCGTCTGCTCCTGTGCCTGTAAAACACTCCATCTGAATTGCATATCCGCTTTGCCGCCGAGCTTGTCATAAGCGCTATTAAGAAAAATGGTCACACGGTTTGACATAAATTGGAAAATGACATTTGGAAAAGCGGGTGCCTCGGTGGAAATTAGAGATATTAAAATTATAAATCAGTGTCTGCGTGTGTGTTTTTGTGTGTGTGTGTGTGTCTGTGTGTGTGCTTGGCTGTTTGTGTCTGTGTGTGTCTATTTGTGTGTGTTTGTGTGTCGGTGTGTGTGTCTCTCCGTGAGCTTATGTTGTGTGATTGGGAGTGGGGTGGGGGCTAGGGGCAAACCAGTGGAGAGCTACAACACTCCAGTGAGGGGACTGTCTCTTTCTCTCCGTCTCTCTGTCTCTCTCTCTCTTGCTCTCTCTAATTCACTCTCTCTCTCTGTCTGTCTGTCTCTCTCTCTCTCTCTCTCCCTGTCTGTCTCTTTCTCTTTCTCTCTCCCCCTCTCCTCCTCTCTTTCGCTCCTTCCTCTCCATCCCCCTGTGTGACACCTCTAACTCCCCAGCAGCCTGCTGGGATGCGACAGGCCTCCCTGTGGTGTGCTGAGGGACCGGGGCAGCCCCCTCCCTGCTCAGCGCGGCGCCTGTGCCTGTGTGTGTGCGCCTGTGCCTATGTCTGCCGTAGAGAAGGGGCTATTGTAACTCTTATAGTGTCAAGTCAGCTTCCTTAGCGCGGCTCACCCCGCTCGCGCTCCAAGCTGCTAATGGCTCATTTCAGAGGTGTGATGTGCATTATGCAAAGGCATCTGCTGACACACTCAGCAACACTCTCTGCTCCCTCTGTGCCTCACCTCTGTCTTTTTTTTTCCGTTCCTTCCCTCCCCGTAGCTGTGTGTTGTGTGATTGTGTGTGAATGGGTTGTGCGTTGTGTTGCTGTGTTGTTTTTCGGTTTGTCTATTTGTGTCCTTATCTGTTTTGTGTCTTTGTGATGTGTGTGTGATGTGTGTGTGTGTGTGTGTGTGTGTGTGTGTGTGTGTGTGTGTGCCCGTATCTCCGCAGCAACAGGAAGAGAAAGACGCGCAGATTGAGGAGCTTCAGCATCAAGTGGACCAGACGCTGGCGCAACTGGAGCGAGAGCGAGAGGTCAGACCCCACTAAGCACTCCTCGCCCACTCACACACACACACACACACACACACACACACACACACACACACATACATACAAATGAACTCCCACACAAAAGGTGTTTGTGTGTCACAGTGTCACAAACACGCACCTTTTTTTTCTTTTTTAATAATGCAGGGAATGTTAGTCGAACCACCCACAAGCCTCGGATCCAGAGGCACATCTGTTCCTGTGAACCGCTTTTTTTTTTTTTTTGCTCTTTTTTTTTTGCGAGAGGCATCCTTGATGGCCCACTCCACTTGCTTTTCTCCACGTCTCAAAGCCTCAAAGCTGTGGCCAGCACAAAAGGCAGGAACTGCCTTGGCACACCGGACCTTGACTCGTCCGACCCCGCACCTCTCATCCCCGCAGCATCTGTGGCCTGTCTTTTATTTTCCTCTCGTTCTCCTTCCCTCCTTTTTCTCTGCATCTCACGTTGGCCTCCTCCTTCTTCTGTGATCAATGTTGAATGAAATCATTTCTACAGCGGGGGGGGGGGGGGGGTTGGTCATATGGACAGGCAGTGCGTGGTGTAAAGGCAAAATAAGACAAGGGCTGATGCACTGAAATGAGCACTGCAGCCTTCATCCTGTTGCCCTGACCTGTGCTTTATGTGTTGCTCTTGACTTCTCGCTCTTGAGTCCTCCTGTTATTCTGCATTGATGTTTTAACCCACACACACACACACACACACACACACACACCTACACACACGCACACACACACACAAAAGTAGAAGCCCACCTCATCCCAATAAATTGTTCTGTCAGGGGAAAAAAAAGAAAGAAGAAGAGTTCTTGTATGCCTAAGAGGGTGGTCAGGGCCAAGCAGGCTCGTTCCTAATTCATTCTGAGCTACTGCTTTCCCTCTGTGTCTTGTAAGTCTGTCATTATTTGCCCCCAAGGCTAGCCGCCGAGGGCTTGGATCCTGCATCTGCCCCCCCAGACCCGTCGATATTTCACCCGTCCTGTCACAAGGCCGCACTTTGTGGCCATTCCATTACTATTGATATACTTAGAGATTTTTTGATATATATTTGAGGATACGGAGCAAAGGAAACGAAAGAAACATTGTTTTCCTAACGTTTTACATTTTTTCACTTATGTTATTTTTGTAAGATACTCCCTGTGTAATATAATACAGGCTACCAGGGAGGGAGGCATGGAGGTCACACGTTGTGAAGTATATGAGCAATCTTAGCAAGTGCTAACATGTATAGCACCTCAAACTTTTTAGTGATTTTGAAACCTTAACAAGAAAACAACAAACAGTTTTGTTATTTCATACTTGTTGTCTCTATCTTCACCTACAGGACTGGAGCACAGAGGAGATGAGAAGGTTGAAAGAGGAGCATCGTCAGCTGGAAGAGAAGGTCTCCATTTTACTCTTTTCCTTCTGTGTGTACACACCGCCACCCTCCATAACACCATCTTGACGTTCAGACAAGGCTACATGACACTCTAGGTGCACGTGTGGTCTTTAAATAATCATACGAAGTCCACATGTATGAG
>CM059280.1:14137879-14175379 GCA_030347295.1 Setipinna tenuifilis | reverse complement strand
GCTCATGTTTACTGTCCATAATAATAATTTTTCAGGTGTACAAACAAAAAGAGCATCCAAACATGTGATCTTTCTTGCATTTTTCTACTCCTTTCAGTCTTGATCTGGTCAGCTCACATAGTCTTATATGATTGGTTGTGAAATCAGTGCTCCAGTCATCCTGCTACAAGCTTCAAAACAAAAGTAGATTGATTAGGGGCACAGAATGTTTGTTGTGTTAGGGCTAAAAATAACTAACTAAAGGGTTATAGTATAGTAAGTAAATACATGTTTTGGAATAAGTTTATATCCTCTGGCATGTACCTAAGGTTTTTGTCAGGTCACATCCTACCTAACATACTTCAGGCATGGAAAACCCATTAAAGCATCCAATGTCTCTTTCAAAACATAATGGCTGTGTTAACCATATATACAATAACCGAATGCAGTAGTCTGTACATGTGTAAGTCCATTTTTTTGGTCTACATTTCCAGATCCGTGATATCCCGAAGCTGTGTTCCATGCTGGATGTGTATTGATTGCAGTTGTATATATACGTGGGGGTGGGGCTTCTACATGGCCCATGGCATGCTGGGAGCTTCACAGAGATGAGTGCACATGTAACACGCTTGTGTGTGTGTGTGTGTGTGTGTGTGTGTGTGTGTGTGTGTGTGTGTGTGTGTGTGTGTGTGCGCGCATGTATGTGTGTGTGTGTTTTTTTTACCTTCCTCTCCACAGGAGACCCAGCATGAGGCTCAGGAGAGCAGGTATGCCCTGCTCAAGGCCGACATGGTCCAGCTCCAACAGCAGTATTCCTCCTGCTACTCACAGGTAGACACCGTGCTCAGATTAATGTGCCATGCAAAAAGCTGTCTTCATTCCATTACACCATTAGATCTAGTACTGTTTGCCGCCATGTCCACTGTGTGTGTGCTTGTGTGTGTGTGTGTGTGTGTGTGTGTGTGTGTGTGTGTGTGTGTGTGTGTGTGTGTGTGTGAGTAGCTGGTGCAGGAGGAGAGACAGGTGGCTGATCTGAAGTCGGAGCTGCGGGCGCTGGAGGAGCAGAGGGTCAGGCTGTCGGCCCAGGAGTCGGACCTGAGCGCCCAGAACAAGCGTCTGCACAGCGAGCTCAGCCTGCTCAGCCACAGGCACAGCAGCGCTCAGCAGGAGGTACACTACCACCGCTATCCTCTTTCTCTCTCTCTTTCTGTCTCTCTCTCCCTCTCTCTCTATCTCTCTCTCTCTGTCTCTCTCTCTCTCTCTCACTCTCTCTTTTACTGTCTTTCACTTTCTCACACTGTCTCTTTTTCTCTCTCTTTCTCTCGCACTCTCTCTCACTCTCTCTTTCTCTCTCTTTGACTCTCTCTTACTCCGTCTTTCAGCCTCTCTTTCACTCTTTTACACTCTCTCTTTTACTCTCTCTCTCACTTTCTCTTTCACTCTCTATTTCACACTCTCTTTCACTCTCTCTATACCTCTTGCTCACTCTCTTGTTCCGTCTTGTATTCTTGCTCTTTATCTCTCTGGTCTCTCTCTCTCTATCTCTCTCTCTCTCCCTCCACCCACAGCACTCAGGGGCTACTGGGAAAGATGAAAGGCCTGACCTGATCCTTCTCACCTTTACTCGCCTACAATATTTTCTACAGATAGAGGACCAGGACGTACTTAACTTACACTTAGCTCCAGCAATCCATCACGGGCAGGCTCACATTCACACCTGCTGCAGCCAGGAGAGAGAGAGAGAGAGAGAGAGGGAGAGATGGAGAGAGAGAGAGAGAGTGAGAGAGAGGGAGAGATGTGGTGGGGTGGGGTGTGAGTGAGTGCAGACAGATGGACCACACTATGGGTGGGGTTTGTTTACGGGCTCCGCTGCTGTGTTGCTGTTGCTGCTGCAGGTTGCTGGCAGGGATGAGGCCTTGCTGAGACTGACCACTGAGCGGACCACAGCACAAGAACGCCTCAAGTCCACTCAGGAGGAGGTAAGCACGAGCCTATCCTCTTGCACACACACACACACACACATACTCCAACTACACACAAACACACGCACACGCACGCACGCACATGCACCCACACACGCACGCACCCTCAAACACATACACACCCACACACAAACACACATATACACACATACGCCATGTACACCCAAACACACATACAAACACTCAAGTACACACCAAGACACACACACGCTTTAACTACACACACACACTCGCATACACATTCACTCCTTTTAGCCATAAAAGCTCATGAAGCCGACCCATGCGAGAGGCAAGCCTGGAGGGCAGTGTGCCTCCCCCGCTGTCATAATGAGAGCCGCAAGAAGAAGCGAAAATGCATAAAAATCGACTTGCCCAGCGCTGTGAAGCCAAAATTCAGCCATCATGTTTTTTAAGTCAGCTCACCACTCTACCAGTTGGACTTACTTATATTTCTTAACTGCACCCATCCTTTGATATTTTTACTCAAGGTTATTTTATTTCTTTATTTTTTACTTTTACATGGTTACCCATATTAGTGTTATATTATAAAATAGGTCTGACAAACATATGGCCGTGTGATATGTTACTCCTGGCTATGATGCTGGAATAGTACACATCTCAAAAGAGTCAGCCTATCTGTCAGACTCC
The DNA here is from genome assembly GCA_030347295.1 of Setipinna tenuifilis. Classification (NCBI taxonomy): domain Eukaryota; kingdom Metazoa; phylum Chordata; class Actinopteri; order Clupeiformes; family Engraulidae; genus Setipinna; species Setipinna tenuifilis. Next base: position 14,172,770 of record CM059280.1, on the reverse strand, counting down.
CAGTAAAACGACCGGGTTTACCTTTCACCCTCGTGAGGCACTATCACGACAAACGGTTGACGTATGAAAAAGCATTTTTAATGAGCTGCCGCATTGAGAGACTGCAGCAACCTTGAGGGTGAAACCTTCAAACGATCATGACGTCTTACAGACGTTGATGGAGGTAGTCTTGGGAGGTGGGGGCGGGTGAGGGTGAGGGGAGGGGGGGGGGGTGTGTTAGCATTTTAGGCAGCTTACACTAATGGATCTCACTAAGGAGTCCATGACGAATCCCACAGCTCTCGCTGGACATTCAGGAATCCACCTGGGTCATGCTTTAAAGGAAGGGTCAAGGCTAGCAAACCTATATGTTTCTAGATGTGTAGATGTGTACAATATGTCTGTATGTATCTATGTCCGTGTGTACATGCATCTCTTGGCCCTCAGCACACTCATAGGTTAATAGATGTGTGTATGTATGTGTCCACATGTGTGTATGTTTGTGCGTTCCGTGTGTACATGCCTCTCTTGGCCCTCAGCAGACTCATAGGTTAATAGGTGTGCATGTGTGTCTGCATGTGTAGATGTTTGTGCCGTGTGTACATATGCATTTCTTGGCTCTATGCACACGCAGTTAAAGAATAAAGTATGGCTCTGTCCCTTATTTTTTAAATTTTTTTACAACCCTGCTTCTGGTTGTCTCTGCGGAGTTGTGTACACAAACTTTTAGGATAAACCTGTCAGTGGAGAGGGAACACGCAGCCACTGTTTTATTTATCAGCTCCCAGACTGGTCAGTTATTTGTTTGCCTCAGTGTCCCCGTGTGTTATAAATGGGGATCGGCCTGTCACTTCAGCGCTCGGCGGATGTTTAGACTTCCTTGAAAGAATATTTTTTTATTTTATTTTATTTTTTTTATTATTTCTCTTCTCTATCGCTTTCTCTCTCACTCTCACTCTCTTTCTCCCCCCTCTCACCCCCTTTCTGCTTTTTTTGGTAGTGGATTTTTTCGGGAGGGGGTTGGGGAGGGGGGGTATGAGGGAGGGGGGGGGGGCGATAGGTGAATAATGCATCTGAACCTGCCTCGCCGTGCCGCTGTTTTATCATTAGCATGCAGCCCCGGTTATCTGCAGAATACTTACGAGTGCTGCTGAAATGTTTGTGATGTTATTTATTTATGTCGCCCTCTCAATTATTCATTTGTTTATTTATTCATGGCAGAACTAACTGCAATTGGAAAATGCTGAAGGGCATATGACCCCCCACCCCCCCCCCTCAACCCCCGTACCCCTGCCACCCCCACCCCCCCCACCAACAACACCCTGCGCCCCCTCCACACAAAAGGGATTGGGGGGGGTGGGGGGGGCACATCAGGCTTGTTAGTAATTGCTTCACGTGGCATTTCCTGAGACTCATGGGGAAATGTCATTTTAATCCGAACAGACGGGTGCAGAGAGAAGAGAGAGAGGGAGAGAGAGAGAGCGAGCGAGTGAGACTGAGGGAGGGAGAAAGGGAGAGAAAGAGTTTGTTGGGGAGAATGAAACGGGATGAGTTTATCTCTCCGGTTTTCGTTCTCTCTTTCTGGACTTTTTCTGTGTGTGTGTGTGTTTGTGTGTGTGTGTTTGTGTGTGTGAGAAAAGAGAGAGGAGAGACAGACAGAGAGAGAGGAGCGAAGCGTGTGTGTAAGCTCTCTTTAATTCTTGCCTCTTTGAGGAGACAGCAGCAGAAGTAGACATTGCGGGGCCAAACAGGCACTAAGAATCGCGAGGGATCAGATAGGACGGGTACAAACGGGGAGCTACACGCCTCGTCCCAGACAAACACCAGCAGGCACAATAGGGGCTCCGCAGCTCCGATGCCAACGCAGCCTGTCGCAGGCTCCTCGCTCCCCTGACTTCCTCCATCGCCCGCTTGCCTGTTTGCTCGCTTACTTGCTCGCTTGACGCAGCCGTCTAATTACACGGATGGGAATTGGGTTTAATTTCACACTTTTGCGCACACACACAGTAATTAATCCTGCAGCATGATAAAGTCCGGCACAACATTAATGCTGTGTGTGTGTTCACGGGGCCGAGGATGGCGCATTCGGTGATGTGGTTTTGCGTGTACACTACGCTGCTGTAGGCCCAGGGCTGTTTTTGTATAGCAGCCGTATTGCTACACGTGTAGATGTAAGGCCCTCTGTCTGAATGTGTGTTAACATTAGGATGTCTGTGTGTCTGTGCATGTTTGTTTGTGTGTGTGTGTGTGTTGTGTGTGTGTGTGTGTGTGTGTGTGTGTGTGTTGTTTGATTGTTTGTGTATGTGTGTGTGTTGTTTGATTATGTGTGTTTGTGTGTGCATGTCTCTGTTTGTGTGTGTGTGTGTGTGCCTGTGTATGTTTGTGTGTGTGTGTTTTGTTTGATTGTGTGTATGTCTCTGGGTGTGTGTGTGTGTGTGTGTGTGTGTGTGTGTGTGTGTGTGTGTGTGTGTGTGTGTGCAGCTGTTGCAGCAGGCTGAGGAGGTGGTGTGTGTGAGAGAGGAGGTGTCGAGGCTGCAGGAGGAGCTGAGGAGGGCCCAGGAGCAGCTCAGTCTGAGGGGGGAGGCCCAGCACAGCCAGCAGCTCAGGCTCCAGCAGCTGCAGCAGGAGAGAGAGGACCTACTCACACAGGTCTGTTTAGCTCACATACACACACACACACACTCACACACACACAGGTCGGTGTCTCATACACATACACACACACACACAGACACACACACACAGGTCTGTGTCTCACAAACACATACGCATACACACACACATGCACACACACACACACACACACAGGCAAACACAGGTCTGTGTCTCTCACACACATACCGACACACACACACACACACATCTACTCACACAGGTCTGTGTCTCTCATACATATACATATACACAGACACACGGACATACACGCATACACACACGCACACACACATATGCATGCCTGTGTGAATGTAAAGCGCCCAATAATATAAACTATTGACACACAGCAGTGTCTCATAAGGCCAGGTGAAGGCAGAGAGGTCTTGTTGGTGGTGATGTACTATGAAACTATGCTGATGAGACAGTCACTGCCCCCCTCCCTCACTCACTGTTCTCCCCCTCCTCACCTCAATATACTGGGAGACATGTCTGTGTAAGTGTGCTACAGTGTTCCAACCCATGACACACTCACCCAGTCATTAGTACCTTATCAATGTTAATGGCGCCTCACTGACCAAAACGTACCTTTCATTTTCGCCCAACACATACGTGACATCTTGTCATTAGCACACAGGGTCACACACAAGCATACAGCCAACCGCACGCTGCCACTCATGTTATCGACGCATGACAAATTAGCATGTCCCCTCTCCCCCCCTGACCAAACCACAGAGCAGCAGAGACTCCCAGTGTATTTCCAGTGTGTGTGTGAATAACATATATATGTGTGTATGTGTACGTTTAAGTGTAGAAAATTCTAGAAAAACAGCCAGCGTCACCCGGGCATCCATGCGTTGCTTGGCTTCGCATTTTGCTGTTGCAGGCTCCGTCGAGCTCGGCATGGCGCCGCGGAATTCCAATTAGTTTCATTTAATTAGCAGTGCGCTGCTCATGGCAGCGTCCCTTCATTTATTTTAATCTTGTTTATGCACCTTGATTGTTTCACAATATAGCTTTTTTTAATTAGGCGAGATTGATTAAATTGCATTGATTCGGCGTCCTTATTAAAATGAACCTCCCCCCACCACCACCCTCACCCTCACTCCCACCCCCACCCCCACCCTCCTTTTACTGATGTTATTTTTCATAATTAATGGCACTCCACTCAATCTGCCATTGTGTAAGTATTTGTTTGGTGTGTGTGTGTGTTTATGAGAAAGAGAGAGTGCGTGTGCTTGTGCGTGTGTGTGTGTGTGTGTGTGTGTGTATGCGTGCGTGTGTGTGTTTATGAGGGTGTGTGTGTGTGTGTGTGTAACTGTGTGCTTGTATTAGTTGGTAGCGTTGTGTGTTTTGCTGTGGCGGTGAAGTTTGTCATTATTTATAGGGCTGGCTGTCAGGGGGTGCTGCGGTGACGGCTGCTTTATGAGTGTGGGCTTGTGCACACTGATGAATCCGCTGGGGATTGATGGCTTTGCTTCAGCCCAGGAGGAACCAGGAACGCCAGCCCTGCAAGCAGACATAGAAGGCAGTCCACATAGCGCCTGGGACCTCTTTTCTTTCCTTTCTTTCTCTCTTTCTGTCTTTCTTTCTCTCTCTCTCGTTCCCTTGCTCTCTCTCTCTCTCTCTCTCTCTCTCTCTCTCTCTCTCTCTCTCTGTCTCTCTCTCTCTCTCTATCTCTTTCACTATCACACTCACTGACTCACTTACAAAACACACTCAGTACTACCCAATACAAGTGCACACACATCTTTGTTCTTTCTGTGTCTTTCTCTGTCTCTGTCTGTCTCTCTCTCTCTCTCTCTCTCTCAAACACACACACACACACGCACACACACAAAACATAGACTCATTACTACCCAAAACAAGTGCACACACATTTTTCTCCTCTCTCTTGCTCTCTCCCTGTCTCTTCTCTCTTCTGTGCCTTTTTCGCTTGTCTCTCTGACGTTCTGCATATTCCTCCTTGTTGACCTGCATTACCAGACTCTAAACTCTATGCGCTCATGCTAGCAACTGCTCCCCAGTCCTCTGCCTAATTCTGATTGATGACTCAGTTCATCTTCTGCATAACTGCCCCCTCGGCCCCCTCCTGCTCCCCCCAACCCACCAACCTCCGACCAGCCCTACACACACCACACCACACCACCCATCTCCACTATGAAAATGATATTAGAAACAAAATGAGATTTGAAATTTTATGTTTGACAAGCGCCTTGATGAAAGGGTTTCATTGCAGGGCCTGATCCATGGAAATTTTATGCTAATAATACTGCTGGCCAAGCGATGTAGTTGGAAATTAATCAGGGCTAGAGCTGAGAAAGAGAGAGAGAGAAAGAAAGAGAGAGAGAGAGAGAGAGATGGGGGAGGGTGGAAGGGAGGGAGAGAGAACAGGGCAGAGAGAGGCCGACAAAGAGACAGAGAGAGAGCATGGGAGAGAGGAAGAGTGGAAGGCATTATAAACACTCTCTCTGACTACCCCCCCCCCCCCCCCCTGAATCTCATCAGAAACAGCCATGGGGTGTTGTCTGTCTGATGAGGTTGGGGGGGAGAGAAATAGGGAGTTAGAAAATTACACTGCAGCTTAGCACTGATTGATGCAGTAATGTATGCAGCCATGCAGCGCACTAGCGTAATATGGATTAGCCCCTGTCTTCTCACTCTCTCTCTCTCTCTTTATCTCTCTCTCTCTCTCTGTCCTCCTCTCTTTACCCCTCTCTTTCTCTTACTCTCTCTCTCTCTGCCCCTCTCTATCTCTTTCTTTCTCTCTTTGTGCCCCTCTCTCTCTCTCTCTCTCTCTGTTCCTCTGTCTTTATCTCCCTGTCTGCAGCCCTCTCTCTTTCTCTCACTCTTTCTCTCTCTCGCTCCCTGTCTCTGTCTCTCTCTCACTCCCACAGATCCCACACAGCATGGATGGTCATAGCACTCTGTCCTCTTGTAGTGTGTGTCTCTCTATCTCACTCTCTTTCTCTCTCTCTGTCTCTCACCCTCAGAGCCCCCACCCCCTCTCTCCCTATCCCTCACTCCCATCTCCATCATTTTTGCTTGCTTATTTTGCCGCTGTGTAGTTTGCTCAGCTCCATCAGTCTGGTTTACTTTTGCCCTCCCCGTGTTTGTTCATCTGTGGGTGCCTCAGACTGTTCCAAATATGTTGTACACTGAGAAACAGACACACACACACACACACACACACACACACGCTCATTCATTCACATACTCCCCACACATGCAGGGGGGGGCCCAGAGACATCGATGGCTTGCCGTCACTAATGGAGTCATTATCAGATTTCAGTCCTTTTAAAACAACACAATTAGTGCCGTTGTCTTAATGATGCTTGCAAGGTAAATGCAAAGCAATCAGTTTCCTGGCCCCCCCAGCCACCGCTACCACCTCCACTACCACCACCACCTGCCTCCTCCTCTCCCTCCTCCTCTTCCTTCTCCTCCTCCCAAGTTGTTCTTGCAGAGTCCTCATCCGAGGGGTCTGCTGCAGAAAGAATAAATCACAGAGGAAGTTAAATCACAAAACCAATATGTGTGTGTACTTGCGCTCGCGTGTGTGTGACTTGGAGTGTGTGTACGTGCCTGCTTGCCTGTGTGTGTGTATGTCTGTGTGTGTGTGTGTGTGTGTGTGTGTGTGTGTGTGTGTGTGTGTGTGTTTGTGTGTGTGTGTGTGTGTGTGTGACTGTGCTGTGCCTGACTGCCAGCGTCTGTGTACACCCCCCCCCCCCCCCTTCCCCCCTTCCTCAACCGTGTTACAACTCTGCGTGATTTATTATTTTTACCCTGCGAGACATCTGTTACATTGCTCCTTATTTTTGTAATGCATCATCAGCAGGGGGAAAAAAAATAATATTATCCCATCTCCGATATTGTGCTCTGGAGTCTAATAATCTAATGTGGAGCCGGTGTCATTAAACTGGCATGCTGGGGCTGCAGGCACAGGCAGAGGTTGATCTGTGCTGTAGGTAGTTTGTCTGTGTGTCCATATTCCTCAGTCCCCCGAGTTCTTTAGGTGTGTGTGTGTGTGTGTCTGCCATTGTTGAGTCCCCCGAGTTTTTAGGTGTGTGTGTGTGTGTGTGTGTGTGTGTGTGTGTGTGTGTGTCTGTCTGCCATTGTTGAGTCCCATGAGTTTTTAGGTGTGTGTGTGTCTGTGTGTGTTTGCCATTGTTGAGTCCCTCGAGTTCTTTGGGTATGCGTGAGTGTGTCTGCCAGCCACATGGGCATGTTCTGGGGTTTGTGCATGTTGTGAGATTTTGTAGCTTTGCATTCCCATGTAGTTTTTTTCTGCTGTGTAGTTGTTTTGTTAGAAGCGTCATCCCAGCCTTTGCACCATCAGAGCAACATCGGGTTGAAATAAATTCGTGTTTCAGCCAGTTGTGTGCACTGTGTCTGTGTAACCTCTGCAGTGTTTGTGTGTATACCTGAAGTGCATGTTTTAGCTTAGTAACTCACTGTCTCTCCTCCTCTGTGTAACTCTTGCAGTGTTTGTGTACCAGAAGTGCATGTATCAGTTTTGTAAGTCACTATCTCCCCCCCACAAACTCCTGCAGTGTTTGTGTACCTAAAGTGCATGTATCAGCTTTGTAAGTCACTGTCTCCCCCCTCCTACCTTCCCCCCCCATGGTGCTGTGCAGTGTGCTGGCCAGAGGGAGGCGCTGTGTGAGCTCCAGCAGAGGCAGGGGGAGGCGCAGGCCCAGCAGGAGCGGGAGCGGCAGGAGGCCCACGCACGCCTGCAGCAGCAGCGCACCTCCTCCGAGCGCCTCCGCGAGGACCTGGAGAACACGCAGAGGCAGCTGCGGGACGCCGAGGAGCAGGTGAGATGTGCCCCCCACGTCGGTGAGATGACACGTGGGAGAGGCCATGGTGAGAGAATGGGTAGTCGAGGGGAAAGCGAGGGAGCACAAAGATAATATGTGTTAAGATACAAACCAGATTCAACCAGATATTTTGCTTCCAATGTTTTGTTTATTTACTGTGATGTTCCGGGTAAGAGACATCCGAGGAAGGGTTGGAAGGCCTGAAATGTCACGGTAAATAAACAAAATACTGGAAGAAAAAATCTGCAGACTTTTTTTCTTACACATCTGTCTGTTCTCCTTTAACCCTGCTCCCAGTTTAAAATCCTGGATGTAAGCGCTTTGGCTGTACTTACTGGAGCACAGAGATAAGACATAAGATGCCTTTATCATCACTATACACAGGATAAAGTCAGATTGAAGGTGCCCTTCGCGATAAACAACAGTAAACAATAACGGTAAACAACATTCACATAAAAAGAATACACATGTTCAAAGACAAGCAGGCAGAGAAAAAAAGAAGTCAATATAAAGACAACTTATGAGGCAGAGGCTGATAAAATTAAAAGCATAAGCATAAGATCCTTCATTCCACCACTTCAACCCTCTCTGGCATAGACACCTTGGATGGGTGACACATTGGCACAACCAAGATCAGAAACAGATAGTTAAAGTGAGGGAGCACAAACACAAGCAGGCAGTGAAAGAGTGAGCAAACATCAAGACGTAACCGAGACATGAGGCAGAGACAGAAGAAGTAAAAAAAAACAACAACATTAGAAAAGATCCTTGATTACTTCACTGCAGTCCTCTCTGGTGTGAGGGCCTTGTGTCTAGTTGTGTTTGTCTGTGCCTGAATGGGAGCCTGTGTGCTGCTGGTTGCTGTTGAACTTGCCCCCTCTGAGCTCATGGCCGCCCGCCGGCCCCTTAACTGTGCCCGCCTGTGTTGACACAGAACTTGCAGAGGGAGGCCCAGCTGCGCTCCCAGGATGCCGAGCTGGCCAGGCTCAGGGCGTCCCTGCTGGAGGCCCAGACCCAGGCGGCCGACGCCGAGGTCAGGCTGCAGCCCCTCGCCGACTCCCTGGAGCTCCACAAGCACAAGTACCAGGCCTGTCTGTCCAAGATCAGCGAGCTGGAGAGGAGCCTGCAGGCCAGAGAAGAGGACCTGAAGGAGGCCAGGGCACAGGTTAGGCGTTCGTAACCACCACCACCTCCTTCCAGCCGCCCACTTGCCTCTCGCTCTGGGTATGCGGAGCACAGCAGCATGTCAATATTCAACTCCAGAGAGTAGAACGGCCCTGTTTGCTCTGTATTCAAATGGACAGAGAAGTTTCTTTGATAACTATGAAGGTCACTAGCTTGCAGGAGCCTGTCATGTATAAAACAAGTGTATAGAACATGTGCCGTGCTAAAATATTTATAATGATATAATGACACTAAAATCAATCTACTTTCTACAATCTCACATTTCATTGCCTACCTAATATGACAGTGCTTACATACTAACTAAAATACTTGCAGAACATTAAAAAACAGTTCAATAGCGAAAGTTGTATTTGTGTTTATATGTATGTCTAGACCAGTGTTTTTCAGTGTGGTCCGCAAGAAATCCCAAATGATGTACAAGCAGATGTGTTAAAATATTATTTTTCATGTTTCTTAAGCTACCTGTGGTATGTACAGTGTGTTTAAATGACATGTATATTATCTTCATGCCATTCCCCATTCAGGGCTATAATGTCATACTAATTTATTCATTTACATAACACTGTTAACCTCAGATGGTCAGTGGTCCTTGAGTGTTTTTTAGGGGGGAAGTGGTCCTTGGTGTGAAAAATGTTTGCGAAACATTGGTCTAGACAGGTGTTTTACTCTTGGACTGTATTTGCTGTATTTCCTCCGCTCTGTGTGGTCGCAGGTGGCGGAGTGTGAGGAGGGTGCGCTGTGTCTGCGCGGCCAGGTGGTGGCGCTGCAGAGTGACCTGAAGGCCCAGAGCGAGCAGCTGGAGAGCGGCGACGACGCGCTGAGCGCCCTGAGCCAGAGCCTGCGGCACACGCAGCAGCAGCTGCAGCACAGCCGCCAGCACGCGCACGAGTGCGAGATGGTCATCGCCACGCTCAGGCACAACATCGCCGACCTACGCACACAGGTCAGTGCCCCACGGTGGGGGGTGGGGGGTAATTGACTTTGCAAAATGTAAACCTTTACCAGCCACTGACAAATAAATGGTCAAATTCACCAGCCACTCAACAGTTAATTATTATTTTGTGTCCAAAATCTTCCACTTCCATCCACTTTAATATATTAACAGCATTTGGCTGGTGGCTGGTGCAAATTTTCATGCCAGATCAACACGCACACACTGACCTCAGATCTGTGAGATGCAACATATGACTTGGACAGTCAGTTGTACTTGTCAGAATTTACACTGGAGAGCAAAATTGTTGCATTGCTTTCAGGCCTGGGTTTTTGTTAAACTAATATGACTAAATGTTAATTTATATGGTTTTATCATCATTTCTGTTCACCAACCTCATACGGCCAGACTGATCGTAGATCAGTGAGATGCAGGCATGTGGCTTGCACATTCAATTCGAACGGAGAGTGATATAACTGCATGGTTTTCTGTCCTGGATTTTTCAATGAATAAGACCAAATAAATGTATGATATCTGTCTAACAACTTAATAGCTTTCTTTTTTGTAAATGGTTAATAAGTAGCTTATGTTGTTCTACGCTATGCTCACCCTGTCTTCTAAGGTTGAGTACTGCATTCACAGTACAGTCTCTCCCATTCTCTCCACAGGAGAGTTTGTTTCCTGTAACCTTACGTGACTTCTGCACTTGAGCGTAGTGTCCCTCCCCTGGTGCGCTGCACTGTATAACCCAGTGTGTGTGTGCCGCGCCGCGCGGTGTGGTGTTGTGTCGTGCCGTAGGTTACCTGAGCGTTTCCGCGGCAGGCTTTGACCCCCAGTGGGAGGCGGGTGTCAGGTTTAGCGGGGGGGTTCGGGGGGGGGGGCTCTGCTGTTGTGCGGATGGCCCCTACACCGCTCCGCGCCGGCGGCAGCTTTGTAAGGCTCATAGCACACTGAGTGTTTTCAGTGATCTCTATTGATCCGCGGGCCTCATCGATCGCCATCTGCACTCTCAAACAGCCGGCAGACACACTCACAGGTGTGTGTGGATGTCTGAGGAGGGGAGGGTGGGGAGTGGCGGGGTGGGGGGTGGGGCAGGGAGAGTATAAGGGAAGGGAGTGGGGGAGGCGGTTGGCTCCTAGCAGCGATTAGGGATCTGGGGGTTTCTCTGTTTGGCACTGTGGGTTTGGATTACAGGAGTCAGCGCATGAGGTGGAAGGATGGCTGTTTGTGCAAGGCTAAAACTGTGTGTGTGTGTGTTTGTGTGTGTTTGTGTGTGTGTGTGTGTGTGTGTGTGTGTGTGTTTTTGTTTTGATGTGATGTGGGAGGAGGCAGGGTGGTGCTGGTGGCGGGGCAAGGCCAGGCCAGGGCAGTGCAACAGCTTAGAGCACGGAAGAGCTAAAGTGGAAAAGCATGCTGGGAGAGCGGCGTGGCATGGTGTAGCGTGGTGCTGGAGGGCTGGCGTGGTGTGGTATGGCGTGGCGTAGTGTGGCGTGGTGTGGTGTGGTGTCGTGTGGTGCTGGAGTGCTGAATCCTGCTGGAGCTCAGTGGTAAAGCCGCCTCCACCTGAGGAAGCCCACTGCTGCCCACCGTACTCATCCCTTAGGCCACTCTCACTCTTCTCTCTCCCTCTCTCTTTATCGCTCTCTTGTATGACTGTCTATCTGTTTCTCTCTCTCTCTTTTCCACTCTTTGTGACCCCCCAGCACCTGTGTCTCTCTCCCTGTGGTCTGCCTCCTCCACACAACTCTCTGTTAGCGACCCACGACCCTCCATCAGGCACACACATATACATAGCACACACACACACAAACACATACATATACACAACACACACACACACACACACATACACAAACAGACAAACATATACACAACACACGCATACAGACACACATACACAAACACACACAAGCACACACACTCAAAGACATATACACACACACGCACCACAGAGCGAATATTGATTGCCCTATCGTCATGCAGACGCTCAGAAGCCACAGCACCCAGCCTGCTTTACCACGTCTCCCTCAGACGCCGTCTGCATCCCCCCTGGTGTGAGAGTGGCGTAGTCCTGTCCAGCCACAATCTAAAAGAATGTCTGTATTTTGTGTGTGTGTGTGTGTGTTAAACTGAATAGGTCAATAGTTCATCCATTTTCTACATAACTACTTTTTTTCCCCAGCCCGTAGAGAAAAGGAGCCATAAAGTGCTGGAAAGACAGAGAAAGTTAAACGCAGAGCGAGAGAGAGACAGAGAGAGATAGATAGAAGCTATCGCGTTTAACAAGCCGATCACCATGACGCTGATGCGCGTTGGCCTGCCTCATCAGCGCCGCCTGATTTTACGGCACCACTTTGTCTTCATCCTTCCCCCAGCAAGAACACCACTCCACTCCCCTTCACTCCCCTCCACTCCGCTCCCCCCGCACCCCCACCCCAGCGCGAGCCTCCTTTACGAGCCTCCTCTCTCCACACGCCAAATAAAGTTTGTCTCCTGAAAGCCGGCGCCGCCTGCCAATAAAGAGACTTGCACGGCTGGAAACAAAGACGGATGCTTGTTTGCTAGTTTGGACGTGCACTTGTAACCTCACAGCCCCGCTGATGAATATTTGATATTCACTGCATGTGGGGGGGTGGGGTGGGGGGACAGCGTTGCTGTTCGATGGGTTGGAGGGTTTATTAAGTAAGGCTTGTGTGCTTTTTGATGTGTGCGGATCAACAGATGTACAGACAAACGTGGAGGTAAATCTGAGAAGACGTTTCGTACAGTTTTCCACAATTAAAATTGTGTCTGTGGAGGAGCAGGGGCATGTGTGCATGTGTGTGCGCGTGTGTGAGTGTTTGACTGTGTGTGTGTGTGTTTGTGAGAGAGAGAGACAGACCGAGAGAGTGTGTGTGTGTGTGTGTGTGCCCACACATGACATGTCTATATTGTGTGTGTTTTCCTGTGTGTACACTAGGTTGAAGAGCAGGAAGAGGCTGTGGTAAAAGTCCAGGCTGATTTGTCAGTGTACAGAGCCACTCACACACACTCGGACACGGACTACGACCAGCAGCTGAACCGCATCCAGCAGCAGGAGCAGGTGGGTGCGAGTCGGGGTCAGCCTGCCACATCAGTCAGTCACCGCTACAGAGATATCATCTGGAGCACCTGCTGACATTTATGTTGTCTGATGAATGATCAGTAACAACCTCTTGGTGGACAGGCCACGGGCAGCTGAGTGATGGCTCTAGTTACTGTGTATGAAATGGAAATGGTTGTTGTGTTTGCAGTGGCCATTAGATAACTGCTTATTAACACTTTTGCAGTTCCCTTTACAGTGAATCTAGCTGTAATATTATGTATTTACACTGTACATGTCTGTAGCAATGGGGCAGAGAATTCACCTCACCCAGCCTCGAACCCTGGTCTCCAAGGTACCAAACATGCACTCTGATTGCAACGCTGAGGAGCAGCCAGGCTCGTTGGAATGGCAGTCAGAGCACATCCTCAACCCAAGTGATGGCACTCCATCAAACGGATCAGGTGATCAATGTGACGGAGTGCCATCACTACGGTTGAGGATGTGCTCTGACTGTCATTCCAACGAGCCTGGCTCTTTTGCAGTGTTGCGCTCAGAGTGTGTGTAGCCAGGAGATCTGGGTTCGAAGCCAGGTGGGGTGACTTCTCGCACCCTTCTCCACAAGTGTCAGAAGTGGGATGGCTTGCCAAAAGGCCATCGGAGGCACACCTACCATATGAGGGACCCCCAGGTTAGGTTGACCCCGGTGTCAGAGACCACATTAATGGCTGAAGCATGAGTATGTGGGCACCCTGGATAGTAGAAGGTGTGTGAGGGACACGTCAGTATGTGGGGAAAAGCATGGGTGCGCTTCCCAAAGGGGAAGGCAGTGTGATAGAGTGCCATCACTCCAGTTGAGGATGTGTTCAGACTGCAATTTCAATGAGCCTGGCTCGTTGGTGTTGCAGTCAGAGTGCATGTTTACATGTGTTATACACTTTGTTACACTGCACTTTATGATGGAGACACACTGTAACAGGGACTGTAAAATAAAGTGTTACCAACTGTTATTAGAAATTCAAGAATTTAGAAGTGTGCTCCAACAAAGTATGAACTGATGTGTATTTGATTTTAATGCGTTTTTAGGTTGTTGGTGTATCGATTTGCCCTGTCAAACTGACATTAGCAAGCTTTTAAACTTCTGAAAGCTGCAGTCTACACTTGCAATATTGTTTTACCATTAAGAGACATTTGTAATAGGCGCAACTAAGACATCAAAGGAGGTTTGTTAGTTCAACAGATTATCTTGAATGTGTAGGATATATTCTGACAAATGCTATGTGTTTGAAAAATGCTGTACCTTCCCCTTGAATTGATACACAGATGGGGTGGGTCACTTGGGCTTGGTGTCATGATTGCCATAATGGTTGACCCCCCCCCCCATGGGATGGTTGCCATGTAAGTTGGATTGATGCAGTTGAATAAGCCATCATTTCCCCTCGCAAGCACACACACACACACACACACACACACACACACACACACACACACACACACACACACACACACACATGGCAGTTGTTAGCTAATGGCCTGACCTGAGGCTGGTGTGTCCGCGGATAGAGAGGTGCCTCTCAGAGGTGCGTAGCCCCCCTCTTTGACTAATTGTTTGTTATGTCAGCGCACGGGGCGGTCGCCTCGCCTTTTAATGGGCTACGGCAGGGGCCATCCATCTTGACCGCCCGTCCCAACGCCCGCCGAGAATGTCAGCCGCGGCCGCTCCCAACGTCACTCTCAGAGCCGCGGCCACGCCGACGTAATTTACGAGGAGCCGGCATCAGCTCCGCACTCCTTGTCGCTCCTCACCCCCACCCCACCCCTGCCCCCCCGTCCCTTCTCCTCCTCCTCCTCCTCCTCCTCCCGTCTTGGCCCCCCAGATTGATGGCCCCTCGGCTCGCACAGAGACACCGGCCACCATCTCGGCGGCAACCTTTTAGCGGACATTTTATAGATGGTTAGAGCAGCTTGTTTGGCTATTTATACATCGCCTAAGTGGCCATGAAATATAGATTTGTCGCGACGGCCTTCCACGCAGGCGGGCGGCCCGGACGTGCGACTCGGTGACACCTCGTTATTTTAATGGGCCCAAATGAAGGGGCCCGAGAGGCACAGTGGCCCAGGGGTCCCTGCTGTTTCACTGGGGGGGGGGGGGTGATATTATTTACTCATGTTGCCAGGTTATGTACATGGACTTTTACATACTCGCACACAAATACACATAGACAACCATACAGAGACACATACACAAAAACCTACACACATAAAACACATGTGCCTCGGCTGTAGAGCTGTGTGACTTGTTTGGTTGACAGTGTGGGAAAAAGGGTGGGAAATGTGGTAATTTTGGGTGACACATGCCCACACACACAAACACACACACACACACAAACACACACATTCACACTCCCACGGTTTGTATTCCTTCTGCGTTCAAAACATTCTGGCCAATGACACTCCACCTGACCTGTCAGAAGCTGACCTGCATATACACACACTCGCTCTCTCTCTCTCTTACACACACACACCTAGACACACACACACACACACTCTGAGGCTGGGTGGTAATGCAGGAGCTGTCAGGCGGGCAGGCTGGGTGCCGTGGGCGGCCTAATTGAATGGTTAACGCGTCGGAGGAGGCCACCGGCAGATCGGATGTGACACCTGTCAGAGAGCCGCTGCGTCTGTGGCAGGGACATTTTCTCCATACACTCATGCATATGCACAAGCCCATTGCCTCTGTGTGTCAAGGTGTGTGTGTATGTGTCTAAGTGTGTGTGTGTGTGCGGTGGTGGTGGTGTGGTAGCCTGAGGGCCAGGAAGGTGCAGCCAGAAGCAGAGGGGTGGAAAGGGGGTGGAAAAGGGGGGGGGGGAGGTTTGGCAGTTTTTCTCCCTCAGGTGTGGCTCCTGTGTGCCTGAGGCAGCCGGGCTCCTCCCTCCAGGCATAACCACAGATGTGTGACAGGTGTGTGTGTGTGTGTGTGTGTGTGTATGTGTATGTTTCTGTGTGTGCGTGTGCGTGTATGTGTGTGTGTGTGTGTATGTATGTGTATGTTTGTGTGTGTGTGTGTGTGCGTGCGTGCGAGTGTGTGTGTGTGTGCGTGTATGTTTCTGTGTGTGTGTGCGCATGTGTGTGTGTGTGCGTGCGTGTGTGTCCAGGCACTAAGTGAGGCGCTGGAGAAGTGTGGGCAAGCGGCACAGGAGCTGAGTGTGTGCCAGGCGGAGCTGCAGCAGCTGAGAGAGGAGGGCCGCACACTGGCCCAACTTAGAGACCACAGCACGGCAGGTGAGACGGGCCAGTGTGTGTGTGTGTGTGTGTGTGTGTGTGTGTGTGTGTGTGTGAGAGAGAGAGAGAGAGAGACAGTATGTTTGTACTTTTTGTGGTTTTTCATGTATGCTCATGTCTGTGTATTTGTGTAAGTCTTTCTGTCTGTGTGTGTATGTCTGCGCCACTCATGCCTGTTCATTTGTGCATGTATGTACATCTGTGAAGCACATTGAGCTACATCCTTTGTATGAAATATGCTATACAAATGCAGATTCATCTTCTTTTTCTTCTTCCTCTTCTTCTTCTTCTTCTTCTTCTTCTTTTTCTTCTTCTTCTTCTTCTTCTTCTGCTTATTATTATTATTATTATTATTTTGTACCTGTAACTGTGTGTGCGTGTGTATGGGTGTGTGTGTGTATGTATGTGCGAATGTGTATGCAGAGGTGCTGCGTCTGCAGGAGCAGGTGTGTGATGTGAGAGAGGAGGTGCGTGGCGCGGAGCAGAGGAGGCAGGAGGAGGTGGGCGCTCTGCAGGAGAGGGCAGTCAGGCTGGAGGAGCAGCTCCAGGCTGCCCAGAGAGAGATCGCTCAGAAAGACCAGGTAGCCGGCCCGACCCTCCTACGCATGGAAACCTCACTCCACCTCTGTCTGTGCTTGTCCTGTCAGAGACACACTTCAGTGATAGTAACAATACTGCTGTGCAAGGCAAAGAGATGTAACTTCAGTTTTAAGGAAGAATACATTATTGCCATTTTTGGAACAATACACATCAGTTTTAGCACGTGGCTAAATATCTTGAGTCAATTTTATTGTTTTTTGGGGAAAAAATATAAAACACATGCTTACAGCTTAATATACTTCCACTACATTTAAATTTTTTGGGATTGTTAAACAGAAAAACAGAAACCCTGTGGGAATAGCTATGGTACTATTAATTGAACTCTCTTGAAAGAGTCTACATAAACATGATTGCTAAAGTTTGTAATGGTGCCAAATGAGCCCTTGCTGTGTGATGGTGATAGTTATCCCCCTACTGTCTGTTCATAGGTATTATGCACCTTTGTGGTCACAAATGTACCATGTTGATTACAAGAAGGCTTGTGAAAGTAACACACAGCTGCACACCTGCCTACCTTTTGCATTCTTTCTACAGTCTCTACATTGAAATGTATGCTTAATTTTAGTATACTACTATAAAACCGTAATACTATAGCATAGTTTAACTAAGATATAGTCTAACTGTTGTCTAAGTGGGTGTTTCATGTCTAAAGCCTGACTGTGGTGCTGTTGCTTGTGGCATGTGCATTGATTGATTGTGCTCCCCATGTCCTCTGCATGCATGTGTGTGTGTGTGTGTGTGTGTGTGTGTGTGTGTGTGTGTGTGTGTGTGTGTGTGTGTGTGTGTGTGTGTGTGTGTGTGTGTGTGTGTGTGTGTGTGTGTGTGGTTCCTGCAGGCGGTGCAGAAGCGCGAGGCCTTGTTGAGGCGGTCGGAGGCGGATCTGCGTGAGGCGGGCGAGAGGCTGCGGGGGAAGGCCCAGGAGGTGGAGAGGCAGGCGGCCGGAGCCCAGGGTCTGGAGGAGGAGCTGCAGAGGGCCCGCAGAGAGAGGAGGCAGCGGGACGGGGAGTGCGCCACACTCAGGACAGAGCTGCTGCAGCTCAGAGACGAGCTCAAGGAGGCCCGGGCCAGCACCAGAGACATCGGTAAGTGGTGACATGGGTGAGAAGGGGTGCCATGTTGTTGGCTACACTAGGCACTGACTACCACATACCTGGGGACCCGGATTCAAGTCTGACCTGTGGTCATTTCCCCATCCCAACCCCACCTCTTTCTCCCACTCATTTGCTGTCTCTCTCACACAATCCTATCATTAAAGGGGAAAAAAGGCTGGAAAAATAACTTCAAAAAAAAAATTGGTGAGAGACTCACCAGAGGTCCTCTCTGACAGATGTGTTCCCAAGTTTAGATATTAGATTTTCCAAAAGCTATTAAAGCACCCAGCGCAGGCAGGCAGGCAGGCAGCGTGTACCTGCACAAACTCGGTCAAGGTCAGGGCATTCAAGAGCAAAGCCTAACTTTAGCAGTTACAGAGCCACAAAACTAAAAACAGATAGAAGGGGAAAAAAAACAAAAACCCAAGAATGCATTTAAAACACAAAGAAGATAGAGAACAATAGATGTTCATTACCAGAACAGAAAAAAGCCTGGAGACTATTACCTCTTCGGGTGAGATTGAGAAGTTAAACAAAGAACCTCTGGGATGGATGTGGTTCTAACTCCATTTCCAGCCTTTCTAGTTGACTCAGAATCAAAAAACCAGATGACTCCAGTATAGTTGCTATGAGTCCAGACGAGAAACAATGGCTGAGGAAATGGTGTAAAGAAGTCCTGTAATTAGACCAAATGCAGTAGTATTAGTTTTGAGGGCAATGAAAGCGAAGGGTTAAATGTAAAGTCTGTGTGAGCCTGGCGGTGCGAGGTGTCTCAGTACACACATTAAAGCGTAGCCTTGTCAGGTGGTGTCGGACAGCCAGCTGAGATTCGGGGCGCTCTTTGAAGCCTTCAGACAGTGATTTGAGTGGCTGCCTTTGTCTTGTGGCACTCTGTCTGTCTTTCTTTTCGCTCTCCCTTCTCTCTGACTTTAGATGAGGTGAAAAACAATTAAAATCTGGCAGCAGAGATGGGAAACAGGAGTGTGCGTGTGTGAGTGAGAGAGAGAGAGGGAGAGAGAGAGAGAGAGAGAGAGAGAGAGAGACACACACACACACACACACACACACACACACACACACACACACGAGGGGCCTTGGAGGCGGCAAGGCCTCCGGGGCTGGCTTTAATAAGCCGTGTGAGATGGTCACCTGTTTGCGTGCGGCTGCCTCAGTCTCCATGGCTCGCCTGGAATGAAACAGCCCATCAATTCACAGCCTGGGGGCACGCACATCTCTCTCTCTCTCTCTCTCTCTCTCTCTCTCTTTCTCTCTGTTTGTCTCTCTCTCTCCATCCCTCTCTCTTTCTCTCTCCCCCTCTCTCTTGTTGTCCCTCTCTCTCATTCTCTGACTTTTACTCTCTCTCTTCTCTCTTTCACTGTCTTGCTCTCTCTCTCTTTCACTCTCTCTCACTCACTTTCTCTCTTCTTCTGTTTCTCCCTCTCCGTCTTTCTCCCTCTCCGTCTCTCTCACACACACACACACACACACACACACACACACACACACACACACACACACATACATTCACACAGGGCACTTCAGCTCCAACACTGCCTAAAAGACATAAAAGTAGGGGAAAGAGAAGCGCAGAGACTATAATTTCAGCCGGATGGGGCATATTGACTTTTTTTTTTTTTTTTTTACGCACACCATTAGCATAGCGCTCCTGACTGTCCGTTCAGCAGCTACCCCCTTGGAGCGCTATGGTGCGGTGCGATGCAGTGGGGTGTGGTGCCAAGCCCAGCCGCGTGGGCTGGAGAGAGCTGGGGGAGGCTGTGCCGAGCCAGGCCGGGCTATGCTGGGCCAGTTGGGCCGATCCAACTGGGAACCAGGGGGGGGGGGTTAATAGATGCTTTCAGCCGGGACCCCAAAGCCATTTAAGAATGTGCTGATTCTGATTTCCCCGAAATGTGCTTTCGGATGCTGTTTTCTGCTCGGTTAAATTAAAAGATCTCAAATGGGAAATAATCAAAAGCCCACAAGGGCTGCTAAACAGAGGGGGCTGGAAGCTTGGTGCAGTTTACCTCAGACTTGATGCATTGCCCCTCCTTGAGTAGGAAATAAAAAAGAACACATTAAACACATAAAATGCATTTGCTTGTATCAAACTGCAGCTTCCTACATTGTGTTGTATATCAGTTATTTTGTCTACGTAATGAGCTTCTGGTGAATGTTAACTTGCGATGCAGGCATAAGTGTGTTTAGCTTGGACCCTTCAGCATCTTTCTTGTGTGTCCTTATTGATGATGTAAAGATTTTCTGCCTGGCAACATCAATGACATGACTAGAAATAAAAACACCAAAGTTGTGTGGTGGGTGGGTGGGACCCAGCATCTTTCTTGTGTATGCATACTGATAATGCACTTTCTGCCTGGTGTGTGTGTGTGTTTGTGTCTGCGTATGTGTGTATGTGTCTGAGTGTATGTGTGTGTGCGTTTGTGTGTGTCTGTGTGTATGTGTATATTTGTGTGGATGTGTATGAGTGTGCGTGTGTCTGTGTGTATGTATGTCTGTGTATATGTGTGCCTGTGTGTATGTGTAATATTTGTGTGTGTCTGTGTGGTTGTGTGTGTTTTGCGTGTGTGTGTGTATGTGTATGAGTGTGTTTGTGGGCCTGTGTGTATGTGTGCCTGTGTTTATGTGTGTGTGCGTGTGTGTGTGTATGTTTTTGTGTAAGTGTATATGTATGAGTATGTGTGCCTGTGTGTGTGTCTCTGCGTATGTGTATGTTTACCTGTGTGTGTGTATGTGTGTGTGTGTGTGTGTGTGTGTGTGTGTGTGTACGCGTGCGTGCGTGCGTGTGTGTGTGTGTGTGTGTGTGTGTGTGTGTGTGTGTGTGTGTAGCCCAGGAGCTGGCGCGTGAGCAGGAGCGGGCGGTGCTGCTGGAGGGGGGTCAGCGGCGGGCCCAGGAGCAGCTGGCGGAGCGGGTGGCAGAGGTGGTGCGGGGGGAGCAGCTCCAGCGCAGGCAGCACGCCGACCTCCGCAGGCTCCAGCAGAGACTGGACAGCACCGACGCACAGCTCCTCTCCTCACGGTACCAACACACACACACACACATAGAGCCCAGCCCCTCTGCTCACGGTACCACACACACACACATAAACCCCAGCTCCTCTCCTCACGGTACCACACACACACATAAACCCCAGCCCCTCTCCTCACGGTACCACACACACACATAAACCCCAGCTCCTGTCCTCACGGTACCACACACACACACACATAGAGCCCAGCTCCTCTCCTCACGGTACCACACACACACACATAGAGGCGGATCTGCGTGAGGCGGGTGAGAGGCTGCGGGGGAAGGCCCAGGAGGTGGAGAGGCAGGCGGCCGGGACACACACACATAGAGCCCAGCTCCTCTCCTCACGGTACCACACACACACACATAGAGCCCAGCCCCTCTCCTCACGGTACCACACACACACACATAAGGCCCAGCCCCTCTCCTCACGGTACCACACACACATGAAGTTTCTCTTTGTCATTATCTGTCTTTTACTCTCTCTTTCTGTCTCTGTCTTTCACTGTCTCTTGCTGTGCTGTCTATCTCTCCCTTTCTCTCTCTCTCCCTCTCTCTCACACACACACACACATACATGCATTCACACAGGGCAGTGACCAGACAGCACAGAGGCTGAACTCCTCTCCTCACGGTACCCCTACACACATAAAGTTTCTCTCTCGCTCTCTCTCTCTTGTTGTCTCTCTTTCAGTCTCTCTCTTTCACTGTCTCTTGCTGTCTATCTCTGCTCTTTTTTCTTACACTCACACACATACACACACACACACACATACATGCATTCATGCAGGGCAGTGACTAGATAGCAGAGAGGCTGAACTCCTCTCCACACGGTACCTCCACACACACACACACACACACTGTGGCTCTGTCTTTTACCTCATCTCATTCCAGTGTTTCTCCTACTGCATTCAGCACCAGTGCACCACCGCTGCTAAAATGATGAGCACTGCCGCTGGTCAGTAAGATCACAGTTAAAGTAATACCTTTTGCATTTGCACACTGTAAGTACTACACCTAGAGGCTAATTTTTAAGTCGATTTCTCAACTCGGTAGTTTCCATAAGTCACCATTTATGAGGTCATTTTCAAATTTGCATCAAGACCCCCCCCGCCCCCTTGCATAACGTGCTACTGTAATCTTCTCAACATTATTACAGTAGCACTGCTGCTACCACAGAATTCTTACTGGGGATACACCGCCATTTTGCTTCATGCAGGTTTTCTGTCGCCTTCCTCTCCGTTTCCCAATCTCTCTCTCCTTAATTTTGCCCTTCTGCCTGTCTACCTAACCAATTACAATTCTGTTCATCAGCCACTGTGTCTACCTATTAATCTGTTCATCTCCCTGTCTCTCTTTGTGCGTATCTCCCATCTGCCTGTGTTTGAACTATCCCTTCTGTTTGTCTAGCTGTGCACAATTAATGTCTTCTGGCCCACTTATCTGTCCCTTGTCCAAACAAGAGCACCGCACATGTCAGCCTTGTTATAATTCGATGTAAATGACATTCGTCTCTTTCATCCTAATTGAAAGGGGCCGGTTACAAGTGGCTCAGAATGTAGAACTAGTTGCACTGAGTGCACTCTCTCTCTTAGCCCTCAGAGGGAGCCCAACCTTTCAACAGACACCTCATTCACCACCACCACCCCCCCACGCACACACACACACCCCAAACTCATTGTTCTCGTGCCAGGTCCTACACTCCCTGTGAGGCAGAGGGCTAGGAGTCACGGAAAAGTCTCCCTTTGAAGTATTTGAACCCTGCACTCAGGACTGTACGCATGCGTGCACACACAGACATACACACACACGCACCCACAGACACATAGACATACACACAGTCACTTGGACTGTTGGGTTTCATAGTCGTTTAGCTGTTTTGTCCTTGATGTGTCTATGCTTTCATTCTCCCTCACACCACACAAACATAGAGACACACACATACACACAGACAGAGACACTCTTTTTCCCCTGTCCCCCCTCCCTTCTATTCCCCTCTCTCTCCCTCTCTCCCCCCTTCTCTCCTCCTTCCTCTCTCTGGCATGGCGTGTGCGTGGGCTGCTCAATGTTGCGGATCATTGGGGGTCGGGGCCCCCCGTGTGAAATCAGATGTTTAAAGCGGCGGCGGCGCGAGCGAGCAAGAGGGGGGTGTGTGGGTGA
This sequence comes from Setipinna tenuifilis, assembly GCA_030347295.1. Lineage (NCBI taxonomy): Eukaryota > Metazoa > Chordata > Actinopteri > Clupeiformes > Engraulidae > Setipinna > Setipinna tenuifilis. The sequence goes on along the minus strand of CM059280.1, from coordinate 14,149,984 downwards.
GGGGTGTGTGTGTGTGGGGGGGTATCCGAGCGTCTTTAAAGCAGCACCTTGCCAAAGGTCCCCCCCACACACAACCCCCTCTTGCTCACTGATCCGTCCGGCAGCAGTAAAACGCGCCCTCCGGTTGCCAATACACATTAGGGGGGATTTAGTAATTAAGTGATAGGCTGAGGACTAAATTGGGTGTTTGTGGGGCCGGCGAGCCACCCCGAGGTCCTCGCTGCCATGCAGATAGGGGATTCTAATTGCCAGCCTTATTGATCATCCTGGCAAGGGTGTGCGGGGGGATTTCACGAGCGATCGATTAGCTGTTACTGCGGCCAGCTCGTCGATGGCGGGAGAGAGAGGGAGACTCAGAGAGAGAGAGAGAGAGAGAGATGGAGAGAGAGGGAGCCTCAGACAGAGAGAGATGGAGAGAGAGAGAGGGAGGGAGGCTCAGAGAGAGGGAGAGACGGAGAGAGAGAGAGAGGAGGTGTGTATTGAAAGGCTGGAGGCAGTTTTTTTTTCTTCCCCTCACACACACACACACACATACACACACCCTGGCCACGGTCTGTGAGTGACACATCAGCTAACACTAGAGGCCGAGTTTCTTTTCTTTTTTTTTTTTTTTTTTCCTGACAGGTGGCCTCTCTCCCTCTGTCTTTCACCTCTCTCTCTTTCTCTCTCTCCCTCCCTCCCCCCTCTCTCTTGCTCTCTTTCTCTCTCTCTTTCCCTCCTCTGTTTTTGTCTGTCCTTGCCTCTCTATCTTAAACTCTCTTTCACACTATCTGAGTAGGTCGCTGTCCTGCTGACTGCGTAGCCACTACCTCTCCTCTCTGTTTCCCTTGACCTCCAGACTTGACCTTGTGTGTGTCCGTGTGTGTGTCCATGTGTGTGTGTGTGTCCGTGTGCGGGGGCAAGTGTGTGAAAGAGAGAGTAACTGATTGGCTTTACACGCCACTTTGGCCAGGGGAGTTAATGTTTCAGCAGAGCCACTGAACTTGCAGGATATTCGATTAGCTGCCTCCCCTGGCGTTAAACAGGCTGGGGCCACCGCCCAGACCCAGGCTGCCCGACCAGCCCCAACCCAGCCAACACACACACAGCCATCACACACATTCTCACACACACACACACACACACACAGATACACACTCACTTTTACACACACACATACACACACACACACACACACACATACACACACACTCACTCTTACACTTACACACATACACACATACACACACACACACACATACACACACACACACACACACTCACGCACACACACACACACACACACACACACACCCCGCCTGCTCCATCACTCATGCTCCAGCTGTGGCTGTCTTGGCCTGATACACCCATCAGCCATGTCATCTGCATCACCTCCCAGAAACCTACTCGCGCACACACACACACATACACACACACACACACACACACACACGCTGACACACACACACACACACGCATGCACACGGGCTTACTCGGCCATCTCATGAAATGTTAAAGCCTGCCTGGGCAAATTAAAGCCAACACACCATCCGCCCCCAACACTGTCACCCCCGTGTCCCGCCTGACACCGTCATACTGGGGAATGTTTAATTCCCTTTGATTCAGGAAGCACCGGAGAATGGCCCTGGCACCCACACACACACACACACACAAAACTTCCTCCGTATGTATGTGTGTGTGTGTGTGTGTGTGTGTGTGTGAAACAGAGAACGGAGTTAGTGGCATTACTGCTGATATCAATTCTTTAAGCACATATGATTCCTGTACATATCTTGACCACTGTCATACAATATTTTGAGCTTATTTTTGTCCCAGCTGGAAAAAAACACTTTAGGCTATCCCATCCATAACCAAACATTTCGGTTTGATTTCCCCCCATCCCAACATAGTTGAAGCAGACCTGCTAGCCATTGAGAGCAGCTGGACAGTGTGTGTCTGTGTTTTGTGTGGTTTTTTTCCTCCAGGAGCCAGGTGGAGCGTCTGGAGGGGGAGGTGGCCGAGGGCAGGCAGGCCCTGCAGGATGCCCAGCAGCAGGGGGAGAGGCAGCGCGAGGAGGCCCTGAGGCTGGAGGGGGAGCTGGCCAGCAGCAGAGAGGCACAGGACAGCCTGCAGCTTCAGGTACCACCACACCCACATACTGTGACCTCCACAACATGCACAGAACCTGGGTTGAGATAATGTGAAGTGCACTCACTCACTCACACTTGTTATACATATTATTATTTATTATTTTTTAATAGTAACTTTTCTCTGTGAAACATCTGGATGAGCTGAAGTGTGAAGTCAGTAAGAATCCTTAGCTCATGGGCTTATGTAACTCAAAACAGACTGTAATAAAATAACTTCAACTTCAGACAAATAGCTTTGTGTTGCAGTATCTCTCGCTGTGCCCCCTTCACCCTCTCAAACTCTCTCTCTCTCTTTTGCTCTCTTTCTGTCTCTCTCTCTCTTTTACACACACACATATGCACACACTCTCTCTCTCGTGCGCGCTCTCTATCGCTCTGTCTCCCTCTCCCCCACCCCATACTGGCCAGCTGAAGGAGCAGGCGGATGCCAACCAGGCCCTGCGGGGGGAGCTGGCCCGGGAGCAGGCGCTGCAGCAGCAGCAGCTGAGCTGGGCACAGGGGAGCCATGACCGAGAGGCAGCCATGGAGGCCCAGCGGGAGCAGCTGAGGAGCCGACTCCACTCCGCCAAGACCCTGGTACTGTGGCCACCTCCAGCAGCCTTCTCCCTTCTGCATCTCCTCCTTCTACACACACACACATGACTTATGTGTCTGCAGTTTGTGTGTGTGTGTGTGTGTGTGTGTGTGTGTGTGTGTGTGGCACATGGCACACAGGCACACCACCACTGCACCCGATCCAACTCTCACTTAGAAGTAGAAAAGCAAATTTGTGTGTGTTTTTCTCTGTCTGTGAGAGGTGGCCTAGGGTCAATTGAGAATATGACAAAGCATGTTTGTTGAATGTGTGATCATGACCAAAATGTAAATCAGTTTGGTTTGCGGGATACTCTGACCTTTTATCTTTTCAAATCTTTTTTTTTTTTTCTTTTTCCTTTTTTTTTTTTTGGAAGTGCACTTTTCACCCTCTGTAAAAATCTTAACTTTGTTGCGGCTACTTTTCTGGAGACGCAGAGTGCATTTTTAATGAAAAAAGGGCCATTTCGGCCACTGAGATTAAAACATGGGAAAAAAAGTTCTCACAAGAGGGTTGGGGTGTGGAGGTCATCTCGTCTGACCCCCCCCACACGTCACGACATCCATCTCCACTTGGTGGGCGAGAGACGGAGAGACGGCTTTGTCTTTATCTCTCCTTTTCCGAAAGAGCCTCTCCATCAAGGCCTCCAGCTCCCAAAGTCAATTAGTTTCCATCAGAATGTGCTCTTCAGAAATGCTGCCTTAATTATGTTTTAATCCCAGCGGGGCTAAATGTTTTTCAGCAAAAAAGGTCTCAAATCTGCATTAATCATGAATGTAAAGGTTTTTATTGCTTCCCCTTAAACCCGCCAAAGGGATGTATGGCAGAAGCACGGGCAATTTACAGGGCCGCTCATCTCGTTGGAAAATTAAATCTTAGCAGCACTTTTTTTTTTTTTCTGATATCTCTTCGAGAAAAAGTTTAAATCAATCTGATGAAAAAGTTTCCCCCCACCAATTATGGTGTTAAATTAATCCTCTTAATCCCAATTTAATATCTGTCATGCACATAAGAGTATATCTCTCATCAGCCCACCCCTCTTGCCCCTAATCCTCCAGCACGCGCTCCGCTATCTCAGCACGGTTGTCAGATTCCATCCCGATATCGCGCTTTGATGTCCTCACTGTAGCGCCGCGATGGAGGAAGGAGATAGACTCGGTGAGAGCGTTTGACTGACAGCTGTCTCTGTCTGTGTGTGTGTGTCCGTGTGTGTGTGTACATGCGTATGTGTGTGTGCTTGTGTGTATGTGTATGTGTGTATGCGCACACATTTGGGTATGCATGTTTTGCTTGTATGTGTGTGTGTCCGTGTGTGTGCGTGTATTTGTGTGTGGGTATGCCTGTTTTTGTGTGTGTGTGTACGTGTGTGCGCCTGTGTGTGTGTGTGTTTGTGTGCCTGCCTGTCAGCTGAAGGAACAGGAGCAGCTGATTGGCCGTCTGAAGAAGGAGCAGGGGGTGTGCCAGGCACAGCTGCAGGCACTACGGGAGGAAGTGGAGAGCAAGGAGGCTGACGCCAAACACAGCGCTGAAAAGGTCAGAGGTCAAGCCAGATGCTGTCCACTCTCAGGACTCTCAGGACACAGCTAGTGGACAATGTGCATCAGAGTTTTGTTTTTTTGTAAAATGTAACATTAAGATGTGTCTACATAGAAAAGAAACCGTGAACCTTACAGTTTACACTGCTGTTCTTTTAAAGCTTGGTTATTAGGTCATTATGCTTTTAAGAGAAGCCTCGTAGGATTTAAGTGAAGCAAAATGAAGAAGTATGCGGCAAGGCTCCAGACACAAAGCTTGAAACCCATATGCTAATTAAGCTTAGTAAGTTTGTCCACGCAGCTTAACAACCCAGCCTCTGCATCCAGACCCTTCTTCTTACGGCTCGTCCCCACACAGCGATATTTCGCGTCGCTCTCATTGACTTTGAATGGAGGCGAAATTTCGCTTGGCGAAGGCGAATTCGCAGAGCGACGCGAATTGAGATAGGCGAAACCCCAACTGTATGCAAATTAGACAGGGCGCGCACCAATGAAATTGGCGTGCTGGTTTGCTTGTTGCGTGACGTTGTACTCAAGAGGCGGGGTTGTAAAAAAAAACTGACCAACATGGCGGCCGTCGATGGATTTACTAACCCGAAAACAATAGCACAATTAAACTTGTTTCTTGTTGACCAAAAGTGTGTTCATCAGCACGGATTGTTGTTTAGATGTGATGTGAATATAATCGAGGCAAATAGACGACCGCAGATTGCCATCTTGAGCATTCGTTTTTTTTTAGCCAGCTAGCCGCTAGCGAATTGCTACCTTGCTAGCTGACGCTAACTTACCGTCACAGCACAACCACACTTGCTACTACAACAACACACAGTAACGTGCTTGTCATTTTCGCGACCACACCCCCCAGGCGAATATTCGCTCGGCGAAATTCGCCTGTGTGGGGACGAGGCGTTATTCCCACCACCCCATGTCCCATGTCCTCTGCAGGTGGCCTCACTGCAGGGCTCCGTGCTGAGGCTGAGGCAGGAGCTGGAGCAGGAGGGGAAGGCGCGGCAGCAGGAGGCCAGGGAGGCTACGGGCACCCGTGACAGGCTACAGGAGCTGCAGCTGGAGCTGGCCTCCGCTCAGGGCTCCCACAAGGAGAGCATGGCACTGGTCTGTACACCTCTTAGTGAGAGTCGCAAGAGTTGGTGGGGTTAACTAATAGTCTACACTGTATTTTGATTACATTTGTGCAAGTAAAGCAGGAAATACAGTATATCTACTAGATGTGATATCAGATTTTCTCTGCTGCCATATGTTTACTTTTGCATTGTTAATGTTGCATATGTCTGTGTGTGTGTGTGTGTGTGTGTGCTTGTCTATGTGCAAATGTGTGCGTATGTGTATGTGAATATGTATCTGTGTGTGTTTGTTTGTGTCTATGTGCGCGTGTGTGCACGAATGTGTGCGTACGTGTATCTGTGTGTGTCTGTGTGCGTATGTGTGTGTGTGTGTGCAGCTGGCGGAGCGTAGTCGTGAGCTGGCGTGTGTGCGTGGTGAGTTGTGTCGTCTGCAGCAGCGTGGCTCCCAGAGGGGGGAGGAGCTCCAGGCCCAGGAGGAGCGGCAGCGACAGCAGGCCACCGAGCTGCACAGACTACGGGCAGAGAGCCGCCTTACACAGGACCAGGTGTGTGTGTGTGTGTGTGTGTGTGTCCGTGTGTCCGTGTGTCCGTGTGTGTGTGTGTGTGTGTGTGTGTGTGTGTGTGTGTGTGTCTGTAATAATAATAATAATAATAATACATTTTATTTCAGAGCGCCTTTCATAACACCCAAGGACACTATACAAAGATAAAAAGCAATACAAATACAAAGATTAAAAAGGCAATACACAATAAAAAGCACAGACTGTAAATTATAAAACAAGGAAATAATTAAAAGTCAAAGGGCATACGCTAACTGGAACAAGTGAGTTTTTAGTCTGGATTTAAAGAGGGGTAAAGAGTCAATATTGCGGATGTCAGGGGGTAGTGCATTCCAGAGTTGGGGAGCAGAGCAACTGAAAGCTCTACTCCCCATAGTACTGAGGCGGGCAGTGGGGACAGTAAGGAGGAGGGAGGAGGAGGAACGAAGGGAGCGAGAGGGAATAGCAGTGTGAAGAAGATTAGACAGGTAAGGAGGGGCAAGATTGTGGATGGCTTTGAAAGTATGGAGGAGTATTTTGAAATGAATTCTGTGCTTAATGGGGAGCCAGTGGAGATGCTGTAGTACTGGGGTAATATGGTGAAATGAAGGGGTCCTGGTAATGATGCGGGCAGCTGAGTTTTGGACCAGTTGCAGCTTGTGAAGGGATTTGTGGGGAAGACCAAAGAGGAGGGAGTTACAATAGTCAAGACGGGAGGTGACAAGGCTGTGTACAAGGATGGAAGAGTTGTGGGAGGAGAGGGAGGGGCGAAGACAATTTATGTTGCGTAGGTGAAAGTAGGCGGACCTGGTGATGCTGTGTGTGTGTGTCCATCGAACTGCACAGGCAACGCGCCATGTGTGTGTCTACATGCGTATGTGTGCGCTTGTGTGTATGTGTGTGTGTATGCGTACGCATTTAGGTATGCGTGTTTTGCGTGTGTGTGTGTGTGTGTGTGTGTGTGTGTGTGTGTTTGTGTCTACATGCGTATGAGCCACCTCACACAGGAACAGGCAAGCAAGCAAACGGACGCTTATTCACCTCATTCAACAGACTCATGGTCCAATTATAAAAGACATACACACAAACAGGGGCATACACATACAGTATATACACACACAAGACATATACACAAAAAGATTACTGTTACTGTAAGTTACTGTCACTGTTGAAGCGTTAAGCAGACCCTACAAAAAAGTGATGTACAGCAACATAAAACAGGACATTTCAACCAACAAAAAAGTGCTCAGCTAACTTCTGAAATACCACAAAGACATTATATAAGGAAGAATATCAAACATTATTCAACGTCTCGATTCCAGTCGAGATGCTAAGGCATGAATCATCATAGCTGATATCTCAGCCCCTGCCTCTCTCGTATATGACCACACACAACCGTGTCTTGCCCCCGTAGTGCACTTTTGAACTTGACTGCCCAACCTCTCACCACCAGTGTGTTGCTAAGGACAGGACTTGACACACCTCCCCACCTCCATTGGTTCCTATACATGTAAAGTACATTGAGCTGCCTCTGAGTATGAAGCGTGTTATACAAATGAACTATCGCCTTGCCTTTCCTCCATACATACCCGACCTCTCGCTTCCAGCGGGGTTACTAACACAGGACTCGTTAGGGCTGATATCTCAGCCTGTGCCTCTCTCATAGTCATAGTCATAGCATATCACCACACTACCCACCAGAGTCTTGGCCATCGGTGGCACATTTGTAAACCCGAGTACACGACCTCTCGCTTACACTGTGTTGATAAGACAGGGCTCGTCATAGCTGATATCTCCCAGGCTGTGTTTCTCTCGTATATGTTACCACACACACACACACATACACACTCCGCGGAACAGAGGAGGGCAGCCGGTGATGAAAGTGAGGGCTGACTGTGTCCCTGGTGGCCAGCAAATGAGATGCGCCGTGTCACGGCAGAGCCAGAGCCAGTGGCGTTTTCGGGCCCCTGCAGGTTGGAGTCATTACTCTGCATTGGCATACCTGTCCTTCAGACCCGCACACGGCACCAGCGCATCAACTGTCCTCTCCTGTTAGCATTTTGATAAACAAACAGTGGCCCCCAAAGAGGGTTGTTTGTGGTTATCCATTATCTTTGTGTGTGTGTGTGTGTGTGTGTGTGTGTGTGTGTGTGTGTCTGTGTGCATTTGGATATTTTTTGGGGGGGTATATGAAGTGTCTGTGTATGTGTGTGAATATGTTTGTGTGTCGTGCATTAACTTTTCGTGTATGTGTTTTTTTGTGCGCACACATCTTGTGTATATGAATATGTTTGTGTGTTTGTTCTTGAGTGTGTGTGTGTGTGTGTGTGTGTGTGTGTATTTGCGTGTGTGTGTGTGTGTTTGTGCTCGAGTGTGTGTGAAGTGAGTCCACTGCAGTGGGATGAAGCAGGCTTAGCATGGCTCTGGGCTATCTCCTTACGCTATCCGTTTTAAGTGCTGTCAATGTTGCATGATAACAGCACCACTCTCTGGGCCTCCTAATTGGTTTAGGAAAAGCATCGTTGTCATTTTTTGCGGTCAGCAAACTCCTCGGGTTAGAGAAGGAAAGAGAGAGAGAGAGAAAGAAAAAAAAGTAGAGAAGTGCAAATAACACAGCTGCCCACCCCTTCCCACACTCACTCTCTTTTTTTCTCCCTCTCTCTCCTTTCTCTCCCTCTCTCTCCTTTCTCTCTCTCTCTCTCTCGATCTCTCTCACTCTCCATCTCTCTCTCTCCCTCCCTCTCTCTCTCCTCCGATCCCTCCATCCTCTCCTCCACTGATCCTCCACTCTCGCCCCAGTGAAAAGATAATGATTATGTGCAGTGTGTGTGTTTGTGCGTCTGTTGTCTGTTTTCAGTTCTTGCTTTTAAAAATAATTGCTGTTGGTGCTGCACCCGTATCAGAGGAAGGCCAGTAATGACTGCTGGCACTGGTGTGGAACAGAGGGCGCTGGAGGGGGGAGGGGGAGGGAGGAGGAGGGAGGCGCACGCCGCGAAAAACGAGAGGAGAAAGAGAGTGGGGGGGCAGGGGGGGGGGACTCATTTTCAGCTGTGTGTGTGTGTGTGTGTGTGTTCAGGCAGGCACACATGCGTGGTGTAATGAATGTATGTATATGAGCTTGTGGTCAGACCCTTCGTGTAGTTGTTAGTTAGTAAGTGTATTGGTATATATGTTGAGTGTGTGTGTGTGTGTGTGTGTGTGTGTGTGTGTGTGTGTGTGTGTGTGTGTGTGTGTATGTGTGTTCGGATGCACATGCTTTGTTAACATCCTAAAATAAATGTGTGCCTGTGGCTATATTTCTCTGAGTATATGGCCGATTGCTATAAACCTTATGTATGTATGTGCATTGTTTGTGTATGCATGTGTTTGTCTTCAGTGACAATGTTCAGAGAAAATGTTGAAAGATTGTGTGTGTGTGTGTGTGTCTGCAAAGATATGTGTGCACTTGTACAAATATGTGAGGATGTGAGCAGGCACGTTTGTGTGTTTTTGTTTACGTACATGTGCAGGTGTGAGTAGATGCGGGTGTGAATGTGTGCGTGCATGTGTGCCCGTGTGTGTGCGTGTGTGTGCTTGTATGTGTCTGTGTGTGTGTAGATGTATGTTCATGTGTGTGTGGGTGCATGTGTGTGTGAGCATCGTGTGTGGGTGCATGTGGGTGTATGTTTGTCTTTGTGTGTGTGTGTGAGTGTGCATGTATTTGTCTGTGTATGTGTGTGTATGTATGTCAGTGTGTGTGTGTATGTATATGTGTGTATATGTATGTTGGTGTGTGTGTGTGTATGTATATGTGTGTATATGTGTGTGTGAGTGGCGTACTTGCTGGCCTTTTGTGTGGATTAGCGCGGAGAGGTGGGAGAGGATGATCAGACGTTGAGCACACTCCGGCTCCCGCACAATCACAGAGGGATTAGAGGGGGGTGTGGAGGCACACACACACACACACACACACACACACACACACGCACACACACACACACACACACAGCAGTTTGAAGCTCATCTCTCTTCCTTTCACACACACACACACACACACACACACACTTACACACACACACACTCTCACACACATAGACATACACACACAGAGACACACATATACACACACACCACTTTAATTGCCCTTGCTTCTTTCATTGCATTTATTGCCTCTCCTCTCTGCATTGCGGCGGCGGCGGCACGTCTGTAAAGGTCATTGTGTTGATGTCATCCCTCCCCCAGCCCCCCCCCCCCGCGGTATCCCGCCGACAGAATCTCCTGTGCTGAATTAGTGGACGAGAGCACCTAGCCTCAGTGCAATCAAGACCGGCCGCCCACACAGAATACCTCATCTGGCCAGTCGGTCAGTCAGTCAGACAGTCAGTCCGTCCCCCACGCCAGGACATCCCAGATGAATATGTAGCACGCAGAGAGAGAGAGAGGCACGAGATGATGATGTACTGTATGTGTATGTCACTGCATTTCAGGCTGGGGGCATTTTGGTGTTTTTTTGACGTGGCAGACTGTCGTTATGTAGGCAAGGCAAAGCCCCTTTTGTTAAATGGAATGCGCCTGCTCCCAGGTCACACACACACAAACACATTAAGATAAGTACAGATGTGAACACTCCCAGAGAAACACGGCATAAACACACTCAGAGAAACACAGCCAATTCAGTTAGTGTGTGTGTGTGTGTGTGTGTGTGTGTGTGTGTGTGTGTGTGTGTGTGTGTGTGTGTGTGTGTGTGTGTGTGTGTTTGTGTTTGTGTTTGTGTGTTGCTTGCTCCAGGTATGAACCTGTGAAGGTCTCCTACACACACACACACATCAAGATCAGTACATACGTAAACACAGTTAATGCCATTTGTGTGTGTGTGTGTTGCTTGCTCCAGGTGCGCACCTATGAGGGGCGTGTGGCGGAGCTGAATGGCCAGCTGGCAAGGGCTCAGCAGTGGGGACAGCAGCAGCTGGCGGCCCTGGAGGAGCGTGAGGAGGAGGTGGTGGCCCTCAGGGTGGAGGTGGCCTCCATCAGAGACAGCTACCACACCACTCTGGCCCAGGTCTGGCACACACTCATTCACTGACCCAACCCAGACATGTAGGGCCAAGTAGATACTGTGATCCCCTCGCTATATCACGGTTCACCTTTCGCAGCCATTTTTTAAAATTAATATTATGCAAGAAAAGTACAACATTATACAAAAGTACAATATTCTAATTTATGATAACTATACTGTAACACAAGTAACACAACTGTAACACATGGTAACATGGTATTTAATAATTCATACAGTAAATGTATAAAAACAGCATGTAGGAGGGATATTTTAAGGTTTAAACTATTTTAAAAAATGTTTTCTATAGGGTCTCACTATATCCCAGATTTTTTTTATCATAGGGGGTTCTGGAAAGTAAATACCACAGTAGACGGGGGATCACTGTACTTTAGATTTATTGCTACCCAAACCTTGAGTACACTGGTCAAGATTGATAACGGATCATAACTTATTTTTTTGATGTATTTGTGTGTGTGTGTGTGTGTGTGTGTGTGTGTGTGTGTGTGTGTGTGTGTGACAGGTGGAAGCCATGCACGCTGAAATGGACTCCACTGAGCAGAAGTACCTGACTGCTGTATGCGAGGTGAGCTTTACCAGTACTACAGGAGCCACAGAGTAGACAGTGTGGACAGTGACAGAGTGGACACGGGTAAAATCTGGTGCTGTTTGGTTTAATTGTCCACTCAAACCTGTCCCCCTCACTTTCAGCTCCAGCTCCACCAGCTAGTCTCGATGTTAATTTTTTTTTAATTTGTTGTTTTTTTGTTTGCTGCTTAATTCCTGCTTATAATGTGTGCTTTATCAATGTCGTCAAATGAGCTAAGTTGGAAGCAACTGGACTTCTTTTTGGAGCTGGAAGACGTTTCACCTTTTATCCAAAAGGCTTCTTCGAATCTGGCCTGATGATGGGGAACCAGGACCTTTAGTTCTGGCATAATGATGGGATCCAGTGGTCCTCCAGTGGTCCAGAGATAAAGAAGCCTTTCGGATGAAAGGTGAAACATCTTCAAGCTCCAAAAACAAGTCCAGTTCCTTACAACTTAGCTGGATGAATGAGAATTTTTAGACTTTGTTTTATTGTTTACATTATCAAATCTTCTGCTTTACACACACACACACCCACACACATACACACACACACACACACACACACACAGATGGAGGCTCTGCGGCAGTCTCTGGGTGATGCCCGCTCCGACAGCACCCGCCTT